>CM022298.1:144518205-144722055 GCA_011799875.1 Thinopyrum elongatum
GCCTCGGCCCAAATGATGTTAACCCGCTTAAGTAGTACACCATGGAGAGGAGTCGGGCCCGTTTGAAAGGGACCTCCTGTACAGCGCCTTCAGCGCCGCGCAACCTAACGGGCGCTCGCAGCGACGTCTGGGTGGGCCGGCCCAAGACCGCGCACCGTGAAAAAAAATGCGCAACAAATTGCTGTCAACAAGATTCGAACTCGCGACATTGCACTTACATTTAACGCAGCTGACCACTCCACCAACTAACTACAAGTGACTATTTACAGCGCTGAACTTTTAAAAACAGCGAGTTAGACGCGCTATTTATTACATAACGTTTAGATATTTCAATTATTTCAAAACATGTTCACATATTTCAACTGAAGTTCACGAACATGCAAAAAAAGGTCACGTATTCAAAAAAAAGTTCACCAAATCGAAAAAGTTCAAGTGTTCAAAAAAAGTTCACGAATTCAAAAGAAGTTCATCTTATAAAAAAGTTCAATATATTTTGAAAAAATTGGCAAACTCAAAAATAGTTTATGAGTTAAAAAAAGTTCATCAATTTTGAAAAAAAGTTCATCAAATATGGAAAAAGTTCATCAAATTTGAAAAAAGTTCATCGAATTGGAAACAAGTTCATCGGATTTGAAAAAAGTTCATCGAATTTGGAAAAAGTTCATCCAAATTGAAAAAAAGTTCATCGAGTTTGAAAAAAAGTTCATCGAATTAGAAAAAAAGTTCACAATTTTCAAAAACAGTTCATCGATTTGAAGAAAAAAGTTCATCGAAAAATGAAAAAACTTCAGGAATTTGAAGAAAAATTCATCAAATAAGGAAAAAAAACAAAAAACGAAAAATGGAAAATAGGAAAAGCGGAACAAAGTAAATAGAGGAAAGGATGGAAACTATCAAAGCTGCGTTAGTGGCCTAGTGGTTAGCGCATTATTCCAGCTAACAGGAGGTCAGCGGATCGAATCTCTGTGCGTGTGCCATTTTTTTCTTGCGTTTTAGACAGTCGAAGGGACACTGAGTTGGGCCGGCCCAGCGCGGAGGTCTGCAGCGCTAAATAGGAAGCGCCCATTTGAAAAGGCTGCAGCTTTTTTTTGGCGGGGTCAAAGGAGGAGAATAAAAAAGCCAAACTCACGAAAATATTTAGGAATCTGGAAAATTTTCTTCGGATGTAAGAAAATTTGATGGAATCCAAGAATGTTAGTGGGTTTGAAAGAATGCTTTTTTTTACGGGGTCAAAGAATGCTCTGAATTTAAAACCACGGCCACAATTTTTGGAAAACGGTCCCAGAGAATGAAAATACAAGGCTTCGGAAACAGTCACGTAACCCATAACAATTTTATAATTTTTAAAAATGTGCCAAATGTCCAAGAATGTTCATAAACTTAGGAATGTTTTATAGATTTTCAAAAAACGTTCACCGATTAGACAAATGCTTCCCAAGAAAGGAACAAAACAGATCTACCTTCATGGCCCAGGTTGAGTGCATGAAGTATAATTGCATGATGATTATCACAGAGCGTGTTTAAGTGAACTCACCCTTCAAAAATATAGCCTTACCAATTTCGCAAAAAAAAAGCCTTACCACATGTTTTGTTATGCTCAATAACTCCATTTCGATGCCTAATATCATGGTAAGGCGCACACAATCGCATCACTGTAGACATCAGCGTTTAGCAAACTAAGCAATGGAAAGGTATTTACCAATAATCTCATGAGACAGAAAAGAGCACAGAAAATACGGAATAAACAGAGCAAACAACACAAGCATAGGAAGCATATCAGAGAACCAACGCTGGAACTAATGCATAACTTGTCCATAGTTTACATTAACTTGTCCGAAGGGTTGCCCCATACAGTGATCAAACAGCCCAGAACATGTATCTGAGTAGCCGGACATACCTTTTGCTCCACAGATCATGATCTTGTATATTTTGAAAACGATTTAATTGACTGCAACAGATGTAATGATATAATATTTAATAATTATTCCTCCATCATCCATTTATTTTTCACGACAAGTAATCTCAATCAGACCAAAACACCGATTTCTTAGTTTCTTAGCTTCAGTAATCAGAATCAGGCCAGACCATGTATTTCAACCTGGATATATCTTAGCTCAAATAGTATACAGATCACACATTTCACTGACCTGGAATATCTCTGAAACACACATCTTAGTAACGCCAGTACAGATGCCAAAAAAATCGACAATCTGCCTAGGCAAAACAGACCACCAGGTACATGAACAGACTAACCGTATAGGCAGACGAGGAAATCAATTATGAAGACTGTAAAACAATAACTCAGCGTGAAGATCACAGAACAATAACAGCAGCATAAACATATACAAATGATGGTGCACATGGCAATTTATAGAACACCCTAAGGTAGCACAAAGAGGATCACAAAATACCTAGTGCCGGTGCATCAGTATATATGGAATACATTACAAATGATTATAACCAAACGACACGATATATAATCCGCCAACACCAGAAGCATATACAATCCCTAGTCAATCAGCAAGGGGCGGCACGACGACATCAAGTGACGGTTGTTGCGGCTTCAAAGCATAGTATCGACAGGCAGTGTACATGTAAAATGCAAGCGAGGAGACATGAAACAGAATCCATTACGAGCATACTAAATAAGCCAGTCAATTATGTCCTTACATTCACCAGCAACAAACAGCTAAACAGACCCCACACAAAAGCAAAGACCAATTCAGATCCGAGTACTAACAGCGATTGGTCTTTCGCGAACACCACACTAAAGTTTCCCAGAGTCGGCCGAACAGAACATCGATTCATAAACAACATGACACGACAAAAGGGACGATAGACCTAGAGCGAGGCTTCACCGTCTAACCCGCGTCGAGACGTCCATTCGCTAGGTGATCACTTCGAGCACACACATAACCAACACAATGTGATCCTGAAAAAACAGAAGCTAAATTGAAAACCAAATCGGGTATAGCACAAAGGGTAGTTAATGATAGAAAAGGCAGTGGACAGACACACCAAAAGAATTGGCTCCCCAAAGCCGCCTGAACTACAGCTTGAGCCTTTTAGCCGCACTGGAGCCGTTTCCTTCTGCCGCTAGGTCATCAGTTGATTTGCTTCAGGGACAAACAACGACCATGTAAAAGAAGGCAGCAACGACGCATATACTGTTAGACACTTGCTTCAAACCAAAGCCAGATACCTCGAGGTAGCAGCAAGATCGTCACCGAGAACAACAGAGCCACCATCCAGTTTTGCACCCCCCCCCCCCCCCCTAGCAGGTATAAACAAATATACCATGTCAACCGACCACCAAATAATCATGTGATCAGGTCTGGATGAATCCTCACCAAGCAAACAAAAGGAAATACCTTTGCATGGCCATCAGGAAACAAAGGCTTACGCAGCCCTGACTTAGGCTGCCCACTGGTTGGCACTCCCCCTGCATAGCCACGGTATTACTTTAGCTGAAAAAGAAAACAGAACATGAGAGGCTATTGTAACCTACATCGTCTACCAAGACATACATATGACCACCATTAGCATCTTGGAGAGAGAGACCTGAGATCATGTAATTAACCGCGAGGATAACAGTGAAAGTAACAGGCAACATTTCTTTCTTCTGCTGTCAGACTTGAGATCATGTAACCGCCATTAGCAAATAAGACATGAGATCATGTCAAACATTCAGTCGTAAATATTTTCTTTATCAGGTTTTGAGTATCACAATAGGATAATAATCACGATGTAATTGCAAGGTACTGCATGACTTTCTTTTGCTTCATATGAACAGAATTTCTCTATGAAACACTCGCAGTTCATATCGGGTCTCCTACCTTCAAAGTGAAAGGTTTCAGTTCTAGGATTTGTAATGAATGATCTGTTTATATACAATGAAGACAGTGTCTCTAAATACATGAAGTGCAGCTCTAAGATTTGTAAAAAGCACCAACAAAGAGAAAGGCGAACAGTGAAATTTATGAAGCAGCGGGGTAAATGACTAAATAAATAAAAGTTTAAGAAAATAGGGGAATAATATTGTGTCTGCATTAACCATTCATTGCTGCTATTAGGAATGCATGACAACATCAATGGCTATTAAATATAAATAGAAGATAAAAGTTCAGAACACTTCTTCAGCTCCATTCAAAGTCCGAGCAATCTATAATTTTACGCTGTACACATCCCCAAAATCATGATAATCTATAATTAAGCTTGTGAAAATATAGTATGATACATTACATCTTAAGTACAAGTGTAGATAATTTGATATCCGATATAATAGATGCTTTAGTTAACCAAACTCGAAGGACCAAGACTCTAGTCAGATGATTCTAAAATAAGATCAAGATGCGTTAGAAATACCTCGCATAATATATACCGTACAGAAAAATAAACACGTACAATAAATTCTTTTTAATTGGGTAACAATAGAATAAAACAAAGAGGAATAATCATTATGGTTCAGAAAGATTAATCAACCAAAAGTGTGACTCTAGATTTTGAATTGCGACATAAAGCACAATAGCATCATCTTTCTCCCTATTATTACAGTTGGATTGTGAGACTGCAAAATAGGCATCTGCATACAACAAACTGGAACGATGCAAATTAATTACACAAAAACAGGACCATGGCGGAAGAAGACAAAGCGAGATGAAATTATGTTACCTTCCCATATGTGTTGGCTAAGACTTGACCGTAAAACACAGGGAAGAGATAGCTCGCTGTTGCAATTCCATTGGTAGGAACCGGATCCCTACCAGAGCGTGCTCTCAGGTTGTAGGAGTGGAAGGAGAGATGGCGTGGAGGAAGGCGTGGTCGCCGGTGTTGGGGCGCCGTCGTTGCGTGAGAGAGAGAGAGAGAGAGCGCAGGGGGCGGCGGCTAGGGTTAGGGTTCCCGGTTCCCTAAGGAAGCCGAGCAAATATGATTGCTTCTGCTTAATCTCAAAACGGGTCCTTACATGAGTTTATATAATCCACCTAATAAGATAACTGGGCTAATCCCCTAATAACGATAAGATAAACTGGGCCACAACTAACTGGGCTAAGCCCCTAATATGCCGGTCATAACATCTCTCCCCGCCTGCACAAACAGCTCGTCCTCGAGCTGGTAGACGGGGAAGATCAACGGCCGCCAAACACCTCCGCGTCAACTGGGGCGGGCTGGTCGCCGAGCCTGGCGGCGGCGGGGTCCTCCTCAATGTAGTCCGTAGCCTCCAGGTAGAAGAGTCGTGGGCAGACGTGGCCCGGTACGTAGGGCTCATTGCAGTTGAAGCACAACCATTGGCGGTGACGCTCGAGTTGCTCGGCCGGGGTGAGCCGGCGGAACGGGCGTGCCGCAGCCACGGCGAGGGGCGCCGCGGAAGCCTGGGCAGGCCGACCCTGGGCGGGAACTTCCGGCCAGGGTGGCGGCCCAGCGGCCCGGGGCGGTGGCGCCTGCTGGATGGCCACAGCGCGGCGCTCGAACGCGCGGGCGTAGTACATGGCCGTCTGGAGGTCCTGTGGTCCGCGCATCTCCACGGTCACGCGGATGTGGTCCGGTAGGCCACCGACGAAGAGCTCAGCCCGCTGACGAGCCGAAATGCCAGGGGCGTGGCACGCCAGTGCTTGGAAGCGGTCGGCGAAGTCTTGCACCGAGGTGAGGTACGGAAGGCGCCCAAGCTCCGCCAAACGGCTCCCGCGTATAGGCGGACCGAAGTGCAAGAGGCACAAATCGCAGAAGCGCTCCCATGGTGGCATGCCGCCCTCGTCCTGTTCGAGGGCGTAGTACCACGTCTGTGCGGCTCCTCGGACATGATACGAGGCGATCCAGGTGCGGTCGGACGCGAGCGTGCGCTGCCCCCTGAAAAATTGGTCGCATTGGTTGAGCTAATTCAGGGGGTCGACGGTGCCGTCGTAGGTCGCGAACTCCAGCTTGGAGAATCTCGGCGGCGGCTGGGCATGGACGATGGGCGGGTGCGCCTCGTCAGCACGGAACCGCGAGGATGACGGGGCCGAGTAGGCTGGCATCAGGGTGCCGCCCTGGAACAGGGGCCCGTCGACGCTGGCGAAGGGCTCGGCGGAGCCCGAGGACCCGCCAAACTGCTTGGCCGGGTGCGTCGCCGGCAGAGGCAGCACGTGCGGCCCGACCGAGGTCGTCGTATAGACCGACTCAAGGGACCCGGCGAGCCAGGCCGGTAACGGAGATAGCGACGGGGGAAACCGGACATGGTGGATGGGCACTCCCGGGGTCGTCGTCGAGATGCCCGGGCCCGCGGTCACCGGTGGCGGCGGCTGCAGCTGTTGATGCTGCTGTATGGTGGAGGCGCCGGGGTTCGCCACTGGTGGCGGCTGCCATGGCAGCTGCTGCATGACGGCAGCGACGGGGGTCGCCGAGGATGGCGGCTGCCACGGCGGCTGCTGCGGCGGCGGGGCGGTGGCGAAGGGCACAGGCGGTTGCGGCCCATAGGATCTCACGAGGAACGTGTAGATGCCCGCGACCGCCTGGGTGAGATCCCGGATGGCAGCCGTCATCTCCTCCGGGGTGAAGACGACGGGGACGGGCGCGACGGAGGTGACCGGCACCGGCAAGAGCGGGGCGCCGGCCATGGTGGCCATCGGGGCGGTCGTCGCGGTCGGCAGCGGGAGGGTCGGGGTGGGCGGCGGCGAGGACATGATCGCACCGAAGCTACCTGATACCAAATTGGTAGGAACCGGATCCCTACCAGAGCTTGCTCTCAGGTTGTAGGAGTGGAAGGGGGGATGGCGTGGAGGAAGGCGTGGTCGCCGACGCTGGGGCGCCGTCGTTGCGTGAGAGAGAGAGAGAGAGAGAGAGCGCAGGGGGCGGCGGCTAGGGTTAGGGTTCCCGGCTCCCTAAGAAAGCCGAGCAAATATGATTGGTTCTGCTTAATCTCAAAACGGGTCCTTACATGAGTTTATATAATCCACCTAATAAGATAACTGGGCTAAGCCCCTAATAACGATAAGATAAACTGGGCCACAACTAACTGGGCTAAGCCCCTAATATGCCGGTCACAACATCCATAACCAAAAACAATAGGCTAATCACCACAGGAACAACCAGAGCTGCACAATCCAAGTATTTTGGTGCCCAGTAAAAAATACATGCGGTAGGCAATATAGCCAGGTTCCTCGTATACATAAACATCAGTTTTTCCTATCAAATCAACAATGAAATTGCAGTAAGCAGCACGATAAAAGAACCTATGCCAGCAAACAGGGCAATAGATCAATGGGAAGTGCAAACCGGATGTATCATCCGACCATGGATTGTTGGCGACTAACGGAGCACCAAATTAATTAATTGAGGCATTTTCCTGCACACAAGAGGCAGCCATGAGATAAGAGAAAGCAACACAAGAACAGGCACAGGCTATAAGAGCACGAAAGAAATGCATCCATGAATAAGCTGTAACACCCTGGATTTTGCCTTTTTCTTTTTCCTTTGATTTTTTTGGATTTCTTGATTTGATTTGATTTTTTGTGGCTATGTGGTTCCGAAACTTGGGAAGATCATGTCTTCCTAGGTTTCATAGTGGCTTGTCATCCTCATCATCATCCCGAGATCATGTAATTTTCATCCTTGACCTAATCCAATATTCTTTTTCTAGGAAATATTCCTTTTCTGTTAAAGGAATAATCCTTTAGACCCTAGGTTGTGAACCAACCTATATTTCTGTCACTCCCAAAATTCCCAAATAATTCTCATAAATTTTTTGGGTCATATCTTCCACAAATATGTCAAAATCCTTCCTTGGCATCATTAAAGATAATTCACAAATATTCCTTTTCTGATTCAGCCCTAAGTGGTGGTTTGAGAAGGAAGTGTCATTTATATTTGCTTGATTGACCCCAAACTTTTTGGACATCTTTTTCTGTCCATATCATTGACCCATGCCAAAATTCAACTCAATTTGCCTAGTAAATATTCCTGAGCAATTTTTCAAAGTTCCTATCTAAGGGAAGTCATTGTGAAGGGAGTACTAGCTAGGCATATCCAAATGAGTTGAAATTTTGCAAGGTCCTTCATTTGATCAAATCATGCCTCTCCACCAAATTGAAGCTCATGTAACTCATCCATGTGAGCGCAGCTTCAAATCTTGGTTTCTGGTCAGATTTTCAGTTTGTGAAGCAACCATATTTTATCTTGCTTCATTTAAGCTAAAAATTTACCAGGGCATTCTCCTATACATATAAACTCTCTCCACCAAGTTTTGGCTCAATTCATTAATCCAATTGACCTGTGCAATTTTTCCAAGTTTCTATCCAGAGGGATGCTTCATGAAGCAAGTGCTATTTTGGCAAGTCCAAATGGCATGAAACTTTTTGGGCATCTTCATATATTCAAATCATTGGGCCATGCCCATTTTCAGCTCATTTCATTCAATTATGTGAGTGCTACTTCAAAATATCCAAATCTGACCAATGGGTCACTTTCTACAGCAAGTGCACTCTAGAGAGCTCCATTTCGTCTGATATTTGGCCACCACAGTTACCTTGGCTTGTGATAAAGATAGGCAAAAGATCAAAGTAATTGCATTGTGCTAGCTCTCACAATTCACATCAAACACCTTGCTGCCAAAATGTTTTGGCTCCTCCTCCAAATCTCTTCTTTGCCCCTGGACCAATTTATTTCTTCATTTGGACTCAGGGTAGCATGGTCTATCTACTAGACATGATGTGGCCGATCACCTGGCAATGTGTATGCCAGTTCACGCGGTGACCACGGGTCACGACCAGCCAAACTCGTGCTCTGGCACGTTATCGCCGCTGTTCCCGTCGTTTCCCTCCTCGTCTCGACGCCAAACCTTGTCCAGGAGCTAGCCCGTGCTCGACTGCATTGCCCTGCATCGCTGCACTGACCTGCATCGCTGTGGTGTGGTCGCCGTCGCCGTGCCCGTGCCACGTCCAGCCACTGTCCTCCATTAGGGCACAGCCCGAGCTCGCCCGTGAGCTCTAGAACCCTCCTCCTCGGCTATATATAGCACCCCCGGGTCCTTCCGCACCTCACTCACTCCTCCCCCGCCTATTTTGCTCGCCGGAAGTGCCCAATCTCGCCGGAGTTCGCCTCTGTCCTGCATGGACGCCTCGGCCTCGGCTTGGTTCCGGCCACCACAGGCCTCCTCTCCTCCTACCACGTCCACCGACTCCCCCTCGTCCCGTTGAGCCGCCCCACCCCTTGCCCCCTCGCCGGAGTGCCTGCATCGCCGTAGACCATCACCGCCGCCCGCCCCTGTACCCCTCCTGGCGCCCCTCGCCGCCGCCGTACTGCTCCTCCCCGGTGGCCGCCTCCTCTCTGAACGGGCGTGGCAGGCCGCTGCGGTCACGCCGGTGGCTGCGCCATGGCCGGAGCTCGCCGGAGCAGCCGGCCCCGCTCGCCCCTCCTCTCCTCTGTTCTCCTCCCCTGCTCACAGGAGAATAGAGGCAACGAGGAAGAAGACGTGCGCCCGTGCCCCCCTCCCCCTGCCCCTGGGCCCGGCCCGTCAGTGGCCCAGGCGCCCCAGCCCACGTGGCAAGTGGAGACGGATTTCCCCTGGGTACGCTTCCCTGTTTTGAAAATGTATTTTCAATCTACTCCGGCTGAAAATACGCTTTCTCTTTCAGAAAACGTAATCTGCCTGGAGGCGCTTTCTGCTTCAGCCGCCAGGGACTTGTTGGTGATGAAAATATTCATAGATTAGTCCCTGATCTTCATCACCTCATAACTCCGCAACCGTAACTCTGATTGAGGTGAAACCAACGCTCACTTCTTCGTCTCGTCGAGATCTTTCTGTTGGTGCCATTTTCATAAGGTGTTCACACTGTGAAAATGACCATGACGCCCTTGCCCTATTCAGCCCCCTTCGAGAGAGAAGACGTCCGGCGTTTCGTTCCGCGGCTTCACCGCACTTCTTCCCGGAGTCTCCGTCACCCCCAGGCAAGCCACAATAGCCACTTGCATGATAGCCATGCAGTGGCCATGGTTTCTACTTGAATATTTAATAAAATTTTGCCCGTTATCTGTCTGCTTGTTTGCTACTGTTGTCGTTGTTTCGGTTATGCTCGTGGTTTCATGTTCACCTTCATGCTATGTTCCGATGCATCTTATTATCTTGTACTACTTGCTAGTATTGTTTTCATGTCATGCTTGGTAGTAGTAGTACATGCTAGTAGTAGTGATGTTCAGTCCGATGCATGTTTACCGTCTGTTATCAAGTACCGTGGTTATGCATGCTCCTTTGCATCTAGTTGGTTACATGCTTACTTGGTAGTGTTCTTGCTATGTTCTTGCATGGTATTTATTCATGATGCTAGTAGTCATGCTATGCTCCTGTGTAGTGTTATGATTATGCTCGTCAGTATGTCATGCTCATTTAGATATATGATTCATTGTGGTTATGCTCGATGATTATGTTGCACCTCCATGCTTAAGTTGATGTCATGCTTTGTAGTTGCATCATGTTATTTTTGTATGGCTCAGCTTCTTGCATTCAGGTTTAACTGGATAATAATTAACTTGAACAACTGTTGGCTGAGTCATGGTGCCACTGAATCGAGCTGACCAGTGCAACCACATTTGCCTTTTATGGGAAGGACCTAACTGGGTCTATTGTCATGCCTCTCGCCGGTGCCTCCAACGAGGGAAGGTTATGGGCGCGCGCTACCTTGATCAGGTAGGCGGACATAAGCCTTGTGTGCCCGTTGTTATTGTTATGGTACCTTGTCCCCGTTTGGGACCGTTTATGTTTTGCCACGACGGTGGCCGTTGGGTGTCTTTGGTAGACACGGGGCCACCCAGGACTTAGCCCAAAGGGGAGTTTGTCGGAGTGGCCGGGAGAGTTGTTGGGGAACGTAGCAGAATTTTAAAATTTTCTACGCATCACCAAGATCAATCTATGGAGTCATCTAGCAACGAGTGAGAGGGGAGTGTATCTACATACCCTTGTAGATCGCGAGCGGAAGCGTTCAAGAGAACGGGGTTGATGGAGTCATACTCGTCGTGATCCAAATCACCGATGACCGAGCGCCGAACGGACGGCACCTCCGCGTTCAACACACGTACGGAGCAGAGACGTCTCCTCCTTCTTGATCCAGCAAGGGGGAAGGAGAGGTTGATGGAGATCCAGCAGCACGATGGTGTGGTGGTGGAAGCAGCGGGATTTCAGCAGGGCTTCGCCAAGCGCTACTGGAGGAGGAAGAGGTGTCACGGGAGGGAGAGGGAGGCGCCAGGGGCTGAGCTGTTTCTCCCATGCACCTCCCCACTATATATAGGGGTGGAGGGGGCTGGTTTCTTGCCCTCCAAGTCCATTGGGGCGTTGGCAAAGGTGGAAGGAAAGAAATCCCATCCTTTCCCTTCCCCACCGATTGTTATCCTCCTTTTTTAGGGATCTTGATCTTATCCCTTCGGGATATGATCTTATTCCTTCTAAGGGGGAATCTTGGTGCGCCTTGACTAGGGGTGTGGGGCCTTGCCCCCACTACCCACGTTCATGTGGGTCCCCCATGCAGGTGGGCCCCACTCCGGAACCTTCTAGAACCTTCTCGGTACAATACCGAAAAATCCCGAACATTTTCCGGTGGCCAAAATAGGACTTCCCATATATAAATCTTTACCTCCGGACCATTCCGAAACTCCTCGTGACGTCCAGGATCTCATCCGAGACTCCGAACAACCTTCGGGTTACCGCATACTAATATCTCTATAACCCTAGCGTCACCGAACCTTAAGTGTGTAGACCCTACGGGTTCGGGAGACACGCAGACATGACCGAGACGACTCTCCGGTCAATAACCAACAGCGGGATCTGGATACCCATGTTGGCTCCCACATGCTCCTCGATGATCTCATCGGATGAACCACGATGTCGAGGATTCAATCAATCCCGTACGCAATTCCCTTTGTCTATCGGTACGATACTTGCCCGAGATTCGATCGTCGGTATCTCGATACCTTGTTCAATCTCGTTACCGGCAAGTCTCTTTACCCGTTTCCGTAACACATCATCCCGTGAACAACTCCTTGATCACATTGAGCTCATTATGATGATGTCCTACCGAGTGGGCCCAGAGGTACCTCTCCGTTACATGGAGTGACAAATCCCAGTCTCAATTCGTGCCAACCCAACAGATACTTTCGGAGATACCCGTAGTGCACCTTTATAGCCACCCAGTTACGTTGTGACGTTTGGTGCACCCAAAGCACTCCTACGGTATCCGGGAGTTGCACAATCTCATGGTCTAAGGAAAAGTTACTTGACATTGGAAAAGCTTTAGCAAACGAACTACACGATCTAGTGCTAGGCTTAGGATTGGGTCTTGTCCATCACATCATTCTCCTAATGATGTGATCCCGTTATCAATGACATCCAATGTCCATGGTCAGGAAACCGTAACCATCTATTGATCAACGAGCTAGTCAACTAGAGGCTGACTAGGGACATGTTGTGGTCTATGTATTCACACATGTATTACGATTTCCGGATAACACAATTATAGCATGAATAACAGACAATTATCATGAACAAGGAAATATAATAATAACCATTTTATTATTGCCTCTAGGGCATATTTCCAACAGTCTCCCACTTGCACTAGAGTCAATAATCTAGTTACATTGTGATGAATCGAACACCCATAGAGTACTGGTGTTGATCATGTTTTGCTCGTGAAAGAGGTTTAGTCAACGGATCTGCTACATTCAAATCCGTGTGCACTTTACAAATATCTATGTCTCCATCTTGAACATGTTCACGTATGGAGTTGAAGCGACGCTTGATATGCCTGGTCCTTTTGTGAAACCTGGGCTCCTTGGCAAGGGCAATAGCTCCAGTGTTGTCACAGAAGAGAGCCATTGGACTCGACGCATTTGGAATGACTCCTAGGTCGGTGATGAACTCCTTCATCCATACTGCTTCGTGTGCTGCCTCCGAGGCTGCTATGTACTCCGCTTCGCATGTAGAACCCGCCACGACGCTTTGCTTGCAACTGCACCAGCTTACCGCTCCACCATTCAAAATATACACGTATCCGGTTTGTGACTTGGAGTCATCCGGATCTGTGTCGAAGCTAGCGTCGACGTAACCCTTTACGACGAGCTCTTCGTCACCTCCATATACGAGAAACATATCCTTAGTCCTTTTCAGGTACTTCAGGATGTTCTTGACCGCTGTCCAGTGTTCCTTGCCGGGATTACTTTGGTACCTACCTACCAAACTTACAGCAAGGTTTACATCAGGTCTGGTACACAGCATGGCATACATAATAGACCCTATGGCTGAGGCATAGGGGATGACACTCATCTCTTCTATATCTTTTGCCGTGGTCGGGCATTGAGCCGAGCTCAATTTCACACCTTGCAATACAGGCAAGAACCCCTTCTTGGACTGATCCATATTGAACTTATTCAATATCTTATCAAGGTATGTGCTTTGCGAAAGACCTATGAGGCGTCTCGATCTATCTCTATAGATCTTGATGCCTAATATATAAGCAGCTTCTCCAAGGTCCTTCATTGAAAAACACTTATTCAAGTAGGCCTTTATACTTTCCAAGAATTCTATATCATTTCCCATCAGCAGTATGTCATCCACATATAATATGAGAAATGCTACAGAGCTCCCACTCACTTTCTTGTAAACACAGGCTTCTCCATAAGTCTGTGTGAACCCAAACGCTTTGATCATCTCGTCAAAGCGAATGTTCCAACTCCGAGATGCTTGCACCAGCCCATAGATTGAGCGCTGGAGCTTGCATACCTTGTCAGCATTCTCAGGGTCCACAAAACCTTCCGGTTGTATCATATACAACTCTTCCTTAAGAAAACCATTAAGGAATGCCGTTTTGACGTCCATTTGCCATATCTCATAATCATAGTATGCGGCAATTGCTAACATGATTCTGACGGATTTCAGCTTCGCTACGGGTGAGAAAGTCTCATCGTAGTCAACCCCTTGAACTTGTCGATAACCCTTAGCGACAAGCCGAGCCTTATAGATGGTCACATTACCATCCGCGTCAGTCTTCTTCTTAAAGATCCATTTATTTTCTATGGCTTGCCTATCATCGGGCAAGTCAGTCAAAGTCCATACTTCGTTTTCATACATGGATCCTATCTCGGATTTCATGGCTTCAAGCCATTTGTCGGAATCCGGGCCCGCCATCGCTTCTTCATAGTTCGAAGGTTCACTGTTGTCTAACAACATGATTTCCAGGACAGGATTGCCATACCACTCTGGTGCGGAACGTGTCCTCGTGGACCTTCGAAGTTCAGTGGTAGCTTGATCATGATCATTATCAATAACTTCCTCTCTAGCCGGTGTAGTCTCCACAGAAACATTTTCCTGTGCTGCGCTACTCTCCGGTTCGAGGGTCATCTCATCAAGCTCCACTTTCCTCCCACTTACTTCTTTCGAGAGAAACTCTTTCTCTAGAAAGGATCCATTCCTGGCAACAAAGATCTTGCCCTCGGATCTTAGGTAGAAGGTATACCCAATAGTTTCCTTAGGGTATCCTATGAATACGCATTTTTCCGACTTGGGTTCGAGCTTCTCTGGTTGAAGTTTCTTCACATAAGCATCGCATCCCCAAACTTTCAGAAACGACAGCTTAGGTTTCTTCCCAAACCATAATTCATACGGTGTCGTCTCAACGGATTTTGACGGTGCCCTATTTAAAGTGAATGCGGCAGTCTCTAAAGCATAACCCCAAAAAGATAGCGGTAGATCAGTAAGAGACATCATAGATCGCACCATATCCAATAGAGTGCGATTACGACGTTCGGACACACCGTTACGCTGAGGTGTTCCAGGTGGCGTGAGTTGTGAAACAATTCCACATTTCCTTAAGTGCGTGCCAAATTCATGACTCAAATATTCTCCTCCACGATCTGATCGTAAGAACTTTATTTTCTTGTCACGTTGATTCTCAACCTCATTCTGAAATTCCTTGAACTTTTCAAAGGTCTCAGACTTGTGCTTCATCAAGTAGACATACCCATATCTACTCAAATCATCGGTGAGGGTGAGAACATAACGATAACCACCGCGAGCCTCAACACTCATTGGACCACACACATCAGTATGTATGATCTCCAATAAGTTGGTTGCTCGCTCCATTGTTCCGGAGAATGGAGTCTTGGTCATCTTGCCCAAGAGGCATGGTTCGCATCTGTCAAATGATTCATAATCAAGAGACTCCAAAAGTCCATCTGCATGGAGTTTCTTCATGCGTTTAACACCGATATGACCAAGGCGGCAGTGCCACAAGTATGTGGGACTATCGTTATCAACCTTGCATTTCTTGGCATTCACATTATAAACATGTGTAACATCACGTTTGAGATTCAATAAAAATAAACCATTCACCAGCGGGGCATGACCATAAAACATATCTCTCATATAAATAGAACAACCATTATTCTCAGATTTAAATGAGTAGCCATCTCGCATTAAGCGAGATCCAGATACAATGTTCATGCTCAAAGCTGGTACTAAATAACAATTATTGAGGTTTAAAACTAATCCCGTAGGTAGATGCAGAGGTAGCGTGCCGACGGCGATCACATCGACCTTGGAACCATTCCCGACGCGCATTGTCACCTCGTCCTTTGCCAGTCTACGCTGATTCCGCAGTTCCTGCTTTGAGTTACAAATATGAGCAACCGCACCGGTATCAAATACCCAGGAACTACTACGAGTGCTGGTAAGGTACACATCAATTACATGTATATCATATATACCTTTGGTATTGCCGGCCTTCTTGTCCGCCAAGTACTTGGGGCAGTTTCGCTTCCAGTGACCGTTTCCCTTGCAATAAAAGCACTCAGTCTCAGGCTTGGGTCCATTCTTCGACTTCTTCCCGGCAGCTGGCTTACCGGGCGCGGCAACTCCCTTGCCGTCCTTCTTGAAGTTCTTCTTACCCTTGCCCTTCTTGAACTTAGTGGTTTTATTCACCATCAACACTTGATGTTCCTTTCTGATCTCTGCCTCCGCTGACTTTAGCATCGCATATACCTCAGGAATGGTCTTTTCCATCCCCTGCATGTTGAAGTTCATCACGAAGCTCTTGTAGCCAGGTGGAAGCGACTGAAGGATTCTGTCAACGACCGCGTCATCCGGGAGATTAACTCCCAGCTGAGACAAGCGGCTGTGCAACCCAGACATTTTGAGTATGTGCTCGCTGACAGAACTATTTTCCTCCATCTTACAGCTGTAGAACTTATCAGAGACTTCATATCTCTCGATCCGGGCATGAGCTTGGAAAACCATTTTCAGCTCTTCGAACATCTCATATGCTCCGTGATGCTCAAAACGCTTTTGGAGCCCCGGTTCTAAGCTGAAGAGCATGCCGCACTGAACGAAGGAGTAATCATCGGTGCGTGTCTGCCAAACGTTCAAATCGTCTGGCAGTGCTGGGAGAGCAGGTGGGTCACCTAACGGTGCTTCAAGGACATATGATTTCTTGGCAGCTATGAGGATAATCCTCAGGTTACGGACCCAGTCCGCATAGTTGTTACCATCGTCTTTCAGCTTGTTTTTCTCTAGGAACGCGTTGAAGTTGAGGGTAACATTAGCGTTGGCCATTTGATCTACAAGATAGATATGTAACATTTAGACTAAGTTCATGACAATTAAGTTCATCTAATCAAATTATGTAATGAACTCCCACTCAGATAGACATCCCTCTCGTCATCTAAGTGATTACATGATCCGAATCGACTAGGCCGTGTCCGATCATCACGTGAGACGGACTAGTCATCAACGGTGAACATCCCCATGTTGATCGTATCTTCTATACAACTCATGCTCGACCTTTCGGTCTCTTGTGTTCCGAGGCCATGTCTGTACATGCTAGGCTCGTCAAGTCAACCTAAGTGTATTGCTGTGTAAATCTGGCTTACACCCGTTGTATTCGAACGTTAGAATCTATCACACCCGATCAACACGTAGTGCTTCGAAACAACGAACCTTCGCAACGGTGCACAGTTAGGGGGAACACTTTCTTGAAATTTTAGTAAGGGATCATCTTATATATGCTACCGTCGTTCTAAGCAAATAAGATGCAAAAACATGATAAACATCTCATGCAATCAAAATAGTGACATGATATGGCCATTATCACTTTGCTCCTTTTGATCTCCATCTTCGGGGCTCCATGATCATCATCGTCACCGGCATGACACCATGATCTCCATCATCATGATCTCCATCATCATGATCTCCATCATCGTGTCTTCATGAAGTTGTCTCGCCAACTATTACTTCTACTACTACGGCTAACGGTTAGCAATAAAGTAAAGTAATTACATGGCGAATTTCAATGACACGCAGGTCATATAATAAATTAAGACAACTCCTATGGCTCCTGCCGGTTGTCATACTCATCGACATGCAAGTCGTGATTCCTATTACAAGAACATGATCATCTCATACATCACATATATCATTCATCACATCCTTTGGCCATATCACATCACAAAGCACTTGCTGCAAAAACAAGTTAGACGTCCTCTAATTGTTGTTGCAAGTTTTTACGTGGCTGCTATAGGTTTCTAGCAAGAACGTTTCTTACATACGCCAAAACCACAACGTGATATGCCAATTTCTATTTACCCTTCATAAGGACCCTGTTCATCGAATCCGATCCGACTAAAGTGGGAGAGACAGACACCCGCTAGCCACCTTATGCAACTAGTGCATGTCAGTCGGTGGAACCTGTCTCACGTAAGCGTACGTGTAAGGTCGGTCCGGGCCGCTTCATCCCACAGTGCCGCCGAATCAAGATAAGACTAGTAACGGCAAGAAGATTGACAAATCGACGCCCACAACTACTTTGTGTTCTACTCGTGCAAGATACTACGCATAGACCTAGCTCATGATGCCACTGTTGGGGAACGTAGCAGAATTTTAAAATTTTCTACGCATCACCAAGATCAATCTATGGAGTCATCTAGCAACGAGTGAGAGGGGAGTGTATCTACATACCCTTGTAGATCGCGAGCGGAAGCGTTCAAGAGGACGGGGTTGATGGAGTCGTACTCGTCGTGATCCAAATCACCGATGACCGAGCGCCGAACGGACGGCACCTCCGCGTTCAACACACGTACGGAGCAGAGACGTCTCCTCCTTCTTGATCCAGCAAGGGGGGAGGAGAGGTTGATGGAGATCCAGCAGCACGACGGTGTGGTGGTGGAAGCAGCGGGATTTCAGCAGGGCTTCGCCAAGCGCTACTGGAGGAGGAAGAGGTGTCACGGGAGGGAGAGGGAGGCGCCAGGGGCTGAGCTGTTTCTCCCATACACCTCCCCACTATATATAGGGGTGGAGGGGGCTGGTTTCTTGCCCTCCAAGTCCATTGGGGCGTTGGCAAAGGTGGAAGGAAAGAAATCCCATCCTTTCCCTTCCCCACCGATTGTTATCCCCCTTTTTTAGGGATCTTGATCTTATCCCTTCGGGATATGATCTTATTCCTTCTAAGGGGGAATCTTGGTGCGCCTTGACTAGGGGTGTGGGGCCTTGCCCCCACTACCCACGTTCATGTGGGTCCCCCCATGCAGGTGGGCCCCACTCCGGAACCTTCTAGAACCTTCTCGGTACAATACCGAAAAATCCCGAACATTTTCCGGTGGCCAAAATAGGACTTCCCATACATAAATCTTTACCTCCGGACCATTCCGGAACTCCTCGTGACGTCCAGGATCTCATCCGAGACTCCGAACAACCTTCGGGTTACCGCATACTAATATCTCTATAACCCTAGCGTCACCGAACCTTAAGTGTGTAGACCCTACGGGTTCGGGAGACACGCAGACATGACCGAGACGACTCTCCGGTCAATAACCAACAGCGGGATCTGGATACCCATGTTGGCTCCCACATGCTCCTCGATGATCTCATCGGATGAACCACGATGTCGAGGATTCAATCAATCCCGTACGCAATTCCCTTTGTCTATCGGTACGATACTTGCCCGAGATTCGATCGTCGGTATCTCGATACCTTGTTCAATCTCGTTACCGGCAAGTCTCTTTACTCGTTTCCGTAACACATCATCCCGTGAACAACTCCTTGATCACATTGAGCTCATTATGATGATGTCCTACCGAGTGGGCCCAGAGGTACCACTCCGTTACATGGAGTGACAAATCCCAGTCTCGATTCGTGCCAACCCAACAGATACTTTCGGAGATACCCGTAGTGCACCTTTATAGCCACCCAGTTACGTTGTGACGTTTGGTGCACCCAAAGCACTCCTACGGTATCCGGGAGTTGCACAATCTCATGGTCTAAGGAAAAGTTACTTGACATTGGAAAAGCTTTAGCAAACGAACTACACGATCTAGTGCTAGGCTTAGGATTGGGTCTTGTCCATCACATCATTCTCCTAATGATGTGATCCCGTTATCAATGACATCCAATGTCCATGGTCAGGAAACCGTAACCATCTATTGATCAACGAGCTAGTCAACTAGAGGCTTACTAGGGACATGTTGTGGTCTATGTATTCACACATGTAATACGATTTCCGGATAACACAATTATAGCATGAATAACAGACAATTATCATGAACAAGGAAATATAATAATAACCATTTTATTATTGCCTCTAGGGCATATTTCCAACAAGAGTGTCATGGGCAGTAGATCGGTTTTGTCGGAATGCCGTTGGTCCACCCGAATGGGAGTGCGAGGACATGGGTTCCATGGTGTGGGTACAATGTGCTAACCTCTGCAGAGTGTGTGTTTTAATCTATCGATAGCCGCGCCCGCGGATATGGGCCCAGTTCGTAGTCGGTCACACTATGAGCCAACAATAATAATAACTTGCTTAATAATAACCCCGGTTCGATGATGAGAAAGAGATTGGTTGTGATCGAGAGAGGATCACGAAGGTATCGTGGATACCGAAGTTGGTTGATCTTTATGTGATCGCGAGATGATCACAGTGGTATCGTGGATACCGAAGTTGGTAAGTTGATGCATGAGACGGTTACGAGGTAACCGCCGAATAAGAGTAAGTTGGTGCATGATCATGTTAACTTGTTGCATGTAGTATCATCATGTTCATATGCTCATGCCGTGCTAAGGTTGTTCTAGCTGTATCATGTTCAGATGTGCATGCCCCGTGTTCTGTTAGCATCATGTTCATGATTTCTTTAACCTGTAATTGCCATGCTGTTGTCTGTCTTGATTGCTTTTGGTTAATTGTGACCTTGCAAGTACATTCAATGTACTGACCTGGCGTGTCATGCCAGTTTGCAGGTCATGCCTGGATTGCTTGCTTGTTTGGTGTGGTTCCTATGTTTGCGAGCTAGGATAAACGTTCCAGCCAGAGTCCCTGCGGATTGGAGTCCATCATCGTCGTTCGTTGTTCCGCTGCCAGTAGAGGTTCCGCTGGCTCGAGTTGTTATGCTGCTTGCATAGAGCAACTGTGGTTGGCGTAGTGTCGCCGTGCTGGTGTTATTCATTGTAATATCGGAGACCTTGTATCCATATTCGTGTTGTTATAGAGAGCTGGTTTGTTATATGCTAAGCGGTGCCGTATTCCAGAAGACTTCACCTCGATCTCTGGGCTGGAATACGGGGCGTTCCGGTTTCTCTGAGCCGGGGTGCCACAGCGCTTGGTATCAGAGCAGGTCTAGCTGTAGAGGGTCCTAGTCTACTGGAACATTAGAAAACGGTAGTATAGGGTTTGGTTGTTGCCCTTGCTTGCTGCATATGGTTGTTGCATTTGTTTGCTGCTTATAGTCTTATTCGGTTACCCCTAACCCTTTATTCCGTGCGTAGATGGCAGTCAGCTTCCATGAGTTCAGTGCCCTCCCCAGAGCTCCCGGTGTTGTTCCTATTGCATTCAATCCCACTCGTGCACCTCTCAGCTTTGCCGCTCTCCTTGGCGACATGTGGCGTAGCATTTATCCCTACGGAGATCCACCTCATTATCAAGTATTCCAGTTTTCTGCCGGAGGAAGAATCCTGGAGTATGTTGCCCATGTCCATCTGTTAGCCTCGATTCCTGTTGGTTAGCGCACCTATAGTTTCCCTGGTGGTTACGGCCCTACTCCCGAGCGTGCCGTTCAGCTTGCCGCAATGGCAGGAATCACCGGTCTTCGTCCTCAAGAGAGCATGGTGCAAGAGAACCGTGCCTATCAATACTATCCCACCATCTTCGAGAATCCTAAGCAGACCCAGTTCCCGTCTGGCAATCCTCAAGACGACCCGGCTATCCTCGCCATGTCCCGTTACATGACGGCCGAGTGTCTTCTTATTTCTGAATTAGTCCGAGACGCCATTCGAGCCAGGAGATTGCTTGGTGCTTCCCTACCTCAATCTCCGCCAGCTTCTCCAACCCCTCCGCCTCGTCCCTCAGGAGTTTCGGAGTCAGCAGTTCCACTCGCTACTCCCCTAGCTTCTTCGTCAGTTCCTGAGCGTTTGCTCAAGAGTAGGGTGTAGTCATGCATGTAGTGCATGTGCATCTGCTATAATATCATGCTTGGGTGTGCTTGTGTAGCTTGTTTGTTGTGTGCTTTGTTGCAATGAATCGTTTTCTTGTGCTTCTTTGTTTTGAATTTTCGGTGTTACCCCCTTATGGAAATTTCTCATCAATCGACACCAGATCAGAAGAAGCCGTGAGAAGTACAGATATACACCAAGGAACTCAGTTAAAAGCAAATGGGATTTTCAGCTGACAGCATTGTATTGCAGACATCCGGTCTGAATACAAGTTATATTCTTCTCAGATTTTCAGTACCAAGAACTCGTCAGAGATACATCCTTATTGCAGCAACGATTAAACCAGCAAGAGAACAAAATTGGATCCAAGTCCAACATGCATTTCTAGTCAGAGGTATGGTCCATACCCGATGGTTGATTCTGCCATGAGTCAGATTTGAAACATGCGATACCCTGAAGTTAGTCCAAATATGCAATGAATTCAGCAAGGACATTCAGACAATTCTTGTCATACAAGTAATCAGCAGCCGGAATGACAAGAATATATATATATATTATTTGGTTCACAAAGGAAAATAGTCCAGTCCTTCTCCACAATTTATCTGCAAAGCGTACAAGGCAAGATTCCCCAGTCTGCATCAGTAAGGTATGAATGGATTCCCGTGCAAGATATTCAGTCTTCTCAATGAGATACTGCAAGAAGCTGCTGGCATAAGGTACCGAGTCTTCCCTAGCAAGTCTTTAAGGGGGGAAGCTTATGAGGTATGGTACCCAGTCTTCCTCAACAAGATATCCGCCGAAAGCTTCGAGCACAAGCCATCCAGTCTTCCTCAGCACGATATCTCGGTGGTTTCCAACGCAAGCTGCCTAGTCTTCTTCAGTACGACACTGGTACAAGATATTAAACAATGAATTGTCAGCATATGACAGTGTTTCTCCAAGTGTCAGATCTGCAACAGTTGGGTCAGAAACAAGAATCAGTTAGAACAAAGGTATGCCTCAAGAATCAGATATTTCTACCTACGGTGAGTATGATGTCAAGTTCATGCAAGTCCTCCGCACAAGGAAGAATTCACAGTACGCATCCGACAACCTCACCGGTTATTCAAGAGACAGAAATCCAGTGGGTGATGCAAGAATCAACAAGTCTTGAAGAAAGACAACATTGCGGCAACAATCTTGACAGTGATTATCAAGATCAGCCCCGCACATCCGACAAGATGATGTTATTAATCCGGTCACTGTCTGGTATAATCAACAATAGTATTGAGATCTGTATAAGCATACGTGAACCGGGTAAATATACCGAGACTGGAGACATGAACAAGACCAGGGTATGATTGCAAGATATTGCATATGACAGCACTCAGGGTCACAAAAATAATCAAGGATATATAAGGCCCCACTCTTTAAGTTAAAGATCCAGATGAAGAACATAATAATTAAAGAGCAAGACCGACAATACAGGTATGCCAGTTATTGTGTGAAAAATGTGGTATGTATGCCCAAGACAGTCTGACATTTCATATCAATTACCAAGTGAGGATACGCCTAAGAGGTCTACTCTATTGTGGTAAGGACCTCATCGCAAGGCAACTAGCTCAGTCCACAGTATGCTCAGAACTGTCAGCATTGGATACCCGAGTCTGTCAAGTCCGACTCAAGGACAGCTCAGTATGATGACCTCACCAACTGTGCTAAAGTATCGCACAACCTACTATCCACATGAGAATACCGGCAAAATGAAGAATCAGAGTGAGAGCACATACTTTGAGGATTGGTATCTCTCACATATGGGAATAGATTAAAGAATAGCCTGCCGTGAATGGAATTCTTTGCCAAGATCACCGCCAGTCAAGTCTGCAAATGTTATCATCAGGAGATGGTGCATTTTTCTACCAGTCACGTCAAGCGACAGTCAAACTTTTGGAACAGATTGGATACTCAAGACTGTGAAGCCAGTCAAGCTAAGTCAGAAACTCCTCCAAGATGTCAGAATCCGTTAGAAGAACAGGTATGATTCACATCACTGTTTTGAACCCAGAAGGCATGCATATATTCGAGGAACCCGATGCCTCGATAGAAGAGATTCTTGGTTCCACGGGAAGATGTGTTCCCCACTCCGTGGAATATTCTCGGTACTCGATACGAGAATAACATCTCCAGCAAGAATCAATATCGAGAAGGACACGTATGTCAGTAATGATAATTTTTCAGACCCCAGCTAAGCCAGCAAATATGAAAGAAAATTTGAGTCAGTATGAACAGGAACATATGAGGTAAGTCCAGTCAGTATGTCAGATACGGTGAAGCAAACCACCCCAGACCAAGGCAGTCAGTCAGATGCAATTCAGTGGGAACATTATATGAGAATGAATAAAAGAAACCCGAGTTGGAAACGGTTTCTTCAGGTCAGAAGATTTATTTGTCCCTGAGCAACCAAATCTCGAGGACGAGATTTATTTAAGGGGGGAAGGTTTGTAACACCCTGGATTTTGCCCTTTTCTTTTTCCTTTGATTTTCTTGGATTTCTTGATTTGATTTGATTTTCTGTGGCTATGTGGTTCTGAAACTTGGGAAGATCATGTCTTCCTAGGTTTCATAGTGGCTTGTCATCCTCATCATCATCCCTAGATCATGTCATTTTCATCCTTTACCTAATCCAATATTCTTTTTCTAGGGAATATTCCTTTTCTGTTAAAGGAATAATCCTTTAGACCCTAGGTTGTGAACCAACCTATAATTCTGTCACTCCCAAAATTCCCAAATAATTCTCATAAATTGTTTGGGTCATATCTTCCACAAATATGTCAAAATCCTTCCTTGGAATCATCAAATATAATTCACAAATATTCCTTTTCTGATTCTGCCCTAAATGGTGGTTTGAGAAGGAAGTGTCATTTATCTTTGCTTGATTGACCCCAAACTTTTTGGACATCTTTTCATGTCCATATCATTGCTCCATGCCAAAATTCAACTCAATTTGCCTGGTAAATATTCCTGAGCAATTTTTCAAAGTTCCTGTCTGAGGGAAGTCATTGTGAAGCGAGTACTTGCTAGGCATATCCAAATGTGTTGAAATTTTGCAAGGTCCTTCATATGATCAAATCATGCCTCTCCACCAAATTTAAGCTCATGTCACTCAAGCACGTGAGGGCAGCTTCAAATCTTGGTTTCTGGTCAGATTTTTAGTTTGTGAAGCAACCATATTTTATCTTGCTTCATTTAAGCTGAAAATTTACCAGGACATTCTCCTATACATATCAAATCTCTCCACCAAGTTTTGGATCAATTCATTAATCCAATCGCCTTGTGCAATTTTTCCAAGTTTCTGTCCATAGGGATGCTTCATGAAGCAAGTGCTATTTTGGCAAGTCCAAAAGGCATGAAACTTTTTGGGCATCTTCATATATTCAAATCATTGGGCCATGTCATTTTCAGCTCATTTTATTCAGTTATGTGAGTGCAACTTCAAAATATCCAAATCTGACCAATGGGTCACTTTCTACAGCAAGTGCACTCTAGAGAGCTCCATTTCGTCTGATATTTGGCCACCGCAGTTACCTTAGCTTGTGATCAAGATAGGCAAAATATCAGAGTCATTTCACTGTTCTATCTCTCACAATTCACATCAAACACCTTGCTGCCAAAATGTTTTGGCTCCTCCTACAAATCTCTTCTTTGCCCCTGGACCAATTTATTTCTTAATTTGGACTCAGGGTAGCATGGTCTATCTACTAGACATGATGTGGCCGATCACCTGGCAACGTGTATGCCAATTCACACGGTGACCACGGGTCACGACCAGCCAAACTGGTGCTCTGGCACGTTATCGCCGCTGTTCCCGTCGTTTCCCTCCTCGTCTCGACGCTAAACCTTGTCCAGGAGCTAGCCCGTGCTCGACTGCATCGCCCTGCATTGCTGCACCAACCTGCATCGCTGTGGTGTGGTCGCCGTCGCCATGCCCGTGCCGCGTCCATCCACTGTCCTCCATTAGAGCACAGCCCGAGCTCGCCCGTGAGCTCTAGAACCCTCCTCCTCGGCTATATATAGCACCCCCGGGTCCTTCCGCACCTCACTCACTCCTCCCCCGCCTCTTTTGCTCGCCGGAAGTGCCCAATCTCGCCGGAGTTCGCCTCTGTCCTCCATGGACGCCTCGGCCTCGGCTTGGTTCCGGCCACCACAGGCCTTCTCTCCTCCTTCTACCACGTCCACCGACTCCCCCTCGTCCCGTTGAGCCGCCCCACCCCTTGCCCCCTCGCCGGAGTGCCTGCATCGCCGTAGACCATCACCGCCGCCCGCCCCTGTACCCCTCCTGGCGCCGCCCGCCGCCGCCGTACTGCTCCTCCCCGGTAGCCGCCTCCTCTCTAAACGGGCGCGGCAGGCCGCTGCGGTCCCGTCGGTGGCTGCGCCATGGCCGGAGCTCGCCGGAGCAGCCGGCCCCGCTCGCCCCTCCTCTCCTCTGTTCCCCTCCCCTGCTCACAGGAGAACAGAGGCAACGAGGAAGAAGACGTGCGCCCGTGCCCCCCTCCCCCTGCCCCTGGGCCCGGCCCGTCAGTGGCCCAGGCGCCCCAGCCCACATGGCAAGTGGAGACGGATTTCCCCTGGGTACACTTCCCTGTTTTCGAAATGTATTTTCAATCTACTCCGGCTGAAAATACGCTTTCTCTTTCAGAAAACGTAATCTGCCCGGAGGCGCTTTCTGCTTCAGCCGCCAGGGACTTGTTGGTGATGAAAATATTCACAGATTAGTCCCTGATCTTCATCACCTCATAACTCCGCAACCGTAACTCCGATTGAGGTGAAACCAACGCTCACTTCTTCGTCTCGTCGAGATCTTTCTGTTGGTGCCATTTTCATAAGGTGTTCACACTATGAAAATGACCATGACGCCCTTGCCCTATTCAGCCCCCTTCGAGAGAGAAGACGTCCGGCGTTTCGTTCCGCGGCTTCACCGCACTTCTTCCCGGAGTCTCCGTCACCCCCAGGCAAGCCACAACAGCCACTTGCAAGATAGCCATGCAGTAGCCATGGTTTCTACTTGAATATTTAATAAAATTTTGCCCGTTATCTATCTGCTTGTTTGCTACTGTTGTCGTTGTTTCGGTTATGCTCGTGGTTTCATGTTCACCTTCATGCTATGTTCCGATGCATCTTGTTATCTTGTACTACTTGCTAGTATTGTTTTCATGTCATGCTTGGTAGTAGTAGTACATGCTGGTAGTAGTGATGTTCAGTCCGATGCATGTTTACCGTCTGTTATCAAGTACCGTGGTTATGCATGTTCCTTTGCATCTAGTTGGTTACATGCTTACTTGGTAGTGTTCTTGCTATGTTCTTGCATGGTATTTATTCATGATGCGAGTAGTCATGCTATGCTCCTGTGTACTGTTATGATTATGCTCGTCAGTATGTCATGCTCATTTAGATATATGATTCATTGTGGTTATGCTCGATGATTATGTTGCACCTCCATGCTTATGTTGATGTCATGCTTTGTAGTTGCATCATGTTATTTTTATATGGCTCAGCTTCTTGCATTCAAGTTTAACCGGATAATAATGAACTTGAACAACTGTTGGCTGAGTCATGGTGCCACTGAATCGAGCTGACCAGTGCAACCACATTTGCCTTTTATGGGAAGGACCTAACTGGGTCTATTGTCATGCCTCTCGCCGGTGCCAGGGAAGGTTATGGGCGCCCGCTACCCTGATCAGGTAGGCGAACATAAGCCTTGGGTGCCCGTTGTTGTTGTTATGGTACCTTGTCCCCGTTTGGGACCGTTTATGTTTTGCCACGACGGTGGCCATTGGGTGTCTTTGGTAGACACGGGGCCACCCAGGACTTAGCCCAAAAGGGAGTTTGTCGGAGTGGCCGGGAGAGTGTCATGGGCAGTAGATCAGTTTTGTCGAAATGCCGTTGGTCCACCCGAATGGGAGTGTGAAGCCATGGGTTCCATGGTGTGGGTACAATGTGCTAACCTCTGCAGAGTGTGTGTTTTAATCTATTGATAGCCGCGCCTGCGGATATGGGCCCAGTTCGTAGTCGGTCACACTATGAGCCAACAATAATAATAACTTGCTTAATAATAACCCATGTTCGATGATGAGAAAGAGATTGGTTGTGATCGAGAGAGGATCACGAAGGTATCATGGATACCGAAGTTGGTTGATCTTTATGTGATCGCGAGATGATCACAGTGGTATCGTGGATACCGAAGTTGGTAAGTTGATGCATGAGATGGTTACGAGGTAACCGCCGAGTAAGAGTAAGTTGGTGCATGATCATGTTAACTTGTTGCATGTAGTATCATCATGTTCATTTGCTCATGCCGTGCTAAGGTTGTTCTAGCTGTATCATGTTCAGATGTGCATGCCCCGTGTTCTGTTAGCATCATGTTCATGATTTCTTTAACGTGTAATTGCCATGCTGTTGTCTGTCTTGATTGCTTTTGGTTAATTGTGAGCTTGCAAGTACATTCAATGTACTGACCTGGCGTGTCATGCCAGTTTGCAGGTCGTGCCTGGATTGCTTGCTTGTTTGGTGTGGTTCCTGTGTTTGCGAGCTAGGATAAACGTTCCAGCTAGAGTCCCTACGGATTGGAGTCCATCATCGTCGTTCGTTGTTCCGCTGCCATTAGAGGTTCCGCTACCTCGAGTTGTTATGCTACTTGCATAGAGAAACTGTGGTTGGCATAGTGTCGCCATGCCGGTGTTATTCATTGTAATATCGGAGACCTTGTATCCATATTCGTGTTGTAATAGAGAGCTGGTTTGTTCTATGCTAAGCAGTGCCATATTCCAGAAGACTTCACCTCGATCTCTAGGCTGGAATACGGGGCGTTCCGGTTTCTCTAAGCCAGGGTGCCACATAAGCTGCATTCAAATAACAACTGGAGCTTGAGTGCAAGTACGGGAAATATTAGGATGCAAGGAGGCATGAATATTAGAAAGTAACATAGACTGAAATTGCCATGACTGAAACTGGTATGTTGGGAGGTGAGGAGGGAGGGTTGTTGGCCTGCTCCTCCACCTCCACCTCATCTCCTCTGGCCGATCTACCTGCTGCTCCTCCACCTCCACCTCATCTCCTTTGTCTGATCTTCCTGCTGCTCCTCCACCTCCACCTCATCTCCTCTGGCCGATCTACCTGCTGCACCCATGGGAGGTTGAAGAACCCGCATCAGCTTCCCAACCGTGGGCACTCACGCATCAGAAGAAGAAGAAGAAAATCTGAGGAAGAAAAGGTGAGGAGGAATCCATACCGAGGCTCTTGGAGGGGATGCTGCGGCGCCATGGGTGGAGCTGTGGGGCTAGGGTTCTGAGTGGCGGTTGAGGTTGGAGGGGGTGGAAGGAGGAGGAGGACTCCTCTGCCGGTGCCTCGTGGTGGAGAAGGAAGGAGCTCCAAGTGGGCCGGCGGTGGTCCTCTGCTGGTTGCCGCAGCCCTAGCACCGTGGCTCCTTCGCAGCTACCGGAGAGGAGAGGAGCAGCTGCATCTTGGGGAGGAAGAACACGGGGGTGGCAGCCATCGCCGACGCCGACCGCTTGCCGGCATCGTGCACCGATGCCGCGGACGGGAAAAGGGCGCTCATCCTCCTGCCCTGTCCCGATGGGGAGTAGGAGGGAGGCGAGCGGCGGCCTGCACACTCCTCCCAGCGATGGCGAGGGCAGAGTAGCGACGGCGGCAAGCTCGGCGAAGAGAGAAGGGGCGAGAGCTCGTCGGCGGCTGCGGGGAGTGGAGGAGAGGGCCTCGATGGGGAGTGGAGGAGAGGCCCGACGGGGAGTGGAGGCTAGGGTTTCACCCAATCGGGGAAGTGAGGACCCGAAGGAGAGAAAGCAGCCACCCACCCAGCGACACGCACACACCCACCAGGTGAAATACCCAAAATACCCTCGGCGGGGGCATGGTATTACCTGCGGTGGCACGTGATATTTGCCAGCCGAAGAGCGCCACGGGCCGCACAGGCCACACCCCCAGCCACGGACGCCGACAGGCGCGGCCCACACACGAGGGACCCCACATGGCAGCGAGACCCGGTAAAGAAGGCAAGGTGAGGGAAAACCGCTTAGGGATGTCACTATTCATTGCTAGAGCGCTCAGATTTGATCCGGCGGCTGAGATCAATCTGAAGCGGGATCGGACGGACGGAAAAGCATCAAGAAAATGATCCGACGGTCGATGTGTGCTAAGCTCTGAGAGTGCTCGGGGCATGCTTAGTCTCTTACTTCTGGACTAGATCGGGTTCGCGCCTTGGCGCGAGGGTACCGGTCAAAACATTTTGACAAAGGATGTAACAATTTGTCGATAGGAACCCAGGTATAGCAGTGTAGACAACCAATTGTGTTAGAAGCAAAACATAATGGGACTAAAGATGAACATCAGGTTATAAGACAGAATCAAGCTCGGTGCTTTCATACGACCAGAGATAAAACACAGGACCATGCATTACTTTTTAGGACAGAGAGATAGGAATTAAAATCTAAAGTCTATACATGCCTTGTTCAGAGCAAAGTGAAAATAGCAATATACCACCAGGTGGTACCTTCCACTACAAAGGCAACAACGGGAATCTAAAGGCTATACATTTCATGTTCAGAAGAACATCAAAAGGGCAAAGATACTGGCGTGGGCGATACGAAACAAAAGGTCGATGCTTCAGCAACTACATAAACATGCTAGGTACGATGTACTGACCGAAACTCACCAGAAACTATCTCTTGTGGTCTCCAGGCGCTGCTCTGACTTCATGCCAATATAGCATAGTCTCTCTGCTAATTTTTCTATGTTCGCAAGTGATTTTTTCATAGCCCTTTTGGTGCTCTCTTGCCCTCTTAGGTGCCGAGCAGCTGTTGTATTTTGTATCTGAGTAGAATATGAGCTCATATATCTGACAGCGTAGTACCATCCTTTGCTTAGCTTCTTGATTGTCTCATTTGCTGCAACCAGCCACTTTACCAGGTGCTTGACTTGATTTTCCAGCCTTTTGACGTGGGTGTAGCGATAGTCTCTCATTTCTTTGCCATATGCATCTTCCATAAATCTAATGGCTTCGATAGCAGCATTGTCTTCTGCCTCTTCGTAGTTATTTGAAATCATACCAGATATCGAGGTTGGAACAAGCAAACCATCAAACAATTGTAACGATGAATTAAAAGTAACCGTCACACGAGACTTGCTGCCCGAACATGTCTTGTGATGGTAAATTGCAGGGGGCAGCCTTAGAGCTTGCCGCATGAGGGCGAGAAATGTGGGAATAGGGAATCACTATTAAATAGTCATCATCCTGTAGAGGAAAGTCAAGGATAAAATAATTGTTTTACAAAAGGATATGTAGGCAAGAGTACTGCTGCTGTAAAACTACTGAAACTACTCCATAGAATTAATAGAATTAACATGATCTCCTGGAGTAGTTCAAGCAATACTGGAGTAGTTCAAGATAGTGAATCTTGGTGCAGCACTAAGCATGAGATACAATACTCCACAAAGTTAATAGAATCAAGAAAGCATCAGCAAGTTAACAATCTAACAAGACAAATTTTAGTACTGCACCAAGTCAAAATCTACTGCAATCTTTAAGCTACTGGAAATTCCAGAACAGTGAAGTTCCATTTTAAGCTACTACAATCTTTCTCTTAAATCTACTCATGGATCTGTGGAACTTGGCAGCATTCATTTAAGAATGGAGTAAATTAACTTGGCAATATGCAAACTTTGAGTAAGTCGACTTAGCATTCTATTGAAATTCCACTACAATCTTTAAACTACTACAACCTGTCGGAAATCTACTGGAAACCCCCACAAAAGTTCATCTTTTGTACTGAGTACCTTGCGGATGGCGTCGCAGCCGGCGAGGACCTGCTCGATCTGCGCGCACTTCCTCGCCAGCTTATTCTTGTCATCCTCGCAGGCTTCCTCGAGCTTGGTCTTGGCCTTGCTGGCGGCGCCGGGCTTGGACTTGGGCTCCCACTTTCACTTGCGATCGAAGCCGTTGTCGTTGGGGGAGGCGAGCTCCGCTTCCCACTTGAGAGCCCGGCCCCGCCATGCGGCTTCTCCTCGGCCGTCCACTTCACCTTGCAGCCCCCCGAGGAGGCGGCGGCGTAGGTGTACTTGCAGCGGGCCGGCTGCGCGCCTTGGTGCGAGGGTGCCGGTCCAAACGTTGTAATTAAGCAGGTAATGGTCAAGTTAGTAGGAAGGTTTGAGAAACTGTTTACATCTAAAAAATCAAAGTAACCATCCATCATAGATGAGTTTACTATAGGTCACAAACAGCAAAATAAACCCAATGCAAGGTAAGCAAGGCATAGTCAATCCACAGGATAATTGATTTGCATGGTCACGACAAAAGCTGTAAGAGAATTGGCAGTGAACTGGACACTAAAACTGAACATTTTTGTGATATTCTAAAAGCTTTCATACACATAAAAGATTCATTTCGCAAGGGACTGAAATATACCAGCACATGGGTGTTACATGACTGAACTGAAAAACCTTCCAAAGGACCACTTAAATTGGTTTCAAACATCGGTACAAGACTGATAGATATGACAAAATACAAATTGCAGTCACATATGCGCAACAGCAATATACTAACGCATTTCCCTATAAAGTAAGAGATCCTACAATGCATCATTATGTTTGGAACTCAACCTTGACTCTATTCAAGCACGATTGGCAAGATTGAGGTAAACAAAAATGGCATCAAAGACATCACATACCTCACTTCACAATAAAACAACTGCATATCTGGTGCATTATCAGTGAGATCCAAATCCAATATAATGCTTCCAAGCTCCATATCTCTACTTTGCAGATATCAAGTGGGGAAAAATCAGAAATGCCACAATTTTCTCCCTATCAGCACGTCGCAAGGAATTTATGTTATAGAGTAGGCAACAAAATGACTTTCCACCTCATACAAACAGGAAGAGGTAATCATTTCATTCATAAATTTTTAGGGCACAATAGTCAAAAAAACATGGCAATGCAAGTATTGCATAGCAAATATTGGAGCAGAAAGTTCCTACTTGAGCTAGATGATATCAGATATAACCTTTCATCTCAATGTGAATACTGATCAAAGATCTATTATTTAGTTATGTCACATGCAGAATGAGATACAGAAAGATCATGTAGTATACAAAAAAGGGAGTGCAGCAACAACGGAAAGAAACGCTAAAAGGGAACATATAGCAGAAAACCAACCCAAAATGCAAGCAAGAATTTTTAAAAGGGAACATAGAGCAGCATGAGCATGAGGCATAGAAAAATGGGGTCACCTTAAGATCAAGAATCAATGGCCCTCTCTTAGTTCAAATCAGAAGGAAAGAACCACTAATATTGATGAGAGTTATTTTTAATTAGGCAAAGCACTACAACACTGGATCCTAAGCTACAGTTGAGGCATACAAAACTATAAGTGTTTGTTCTTTTCATATATAAACAACCTTTAGTATCTCAACCAGAACCAAAGCAAAACAAAAATCATGGTTAAGTAACCAGCAAAGGAAGAATGAACCTTTTGGAATTTTAAAGTGGTAAGACATGAAAAGTTCTTTTTTGCCTTCAATACTACACACATTAGGGGAGGTAGCTGCAGTTTTATTGCACAGTGGGCTCAGATTCGCCTTTCCTCGATCATATAACCTACCCCCATCATCTCTTATCACCAGATCAATCTGTTTATACATTAGAGCTGCCCTGGTTATCACTCAACAAGAATGACCATCCAAGGACAACAATAAGTATCACAGGATCAAAAAGGATTCTAGAGACAAGAGGGAGGATCCAACTTGATACCCACAGGTGCCTCGATTGCTCAAAGGCACACTAATTCCAGCCAAGGTAATCATCATCGCCCTAGCACAAACACCACTTGAGCATAAATAAGCAACACCTTTAAATACAAATAAAAATGGTTCAGGGTTCATTGCATAGCCGCCATGGACGCCATCGCCGGCGACGCTGATCTGCCGTCCTCCTCCGTGGCCGCTGCCGCCGTCGCCGTGGTTGGTGGGAGCCACCTACGTGGGAGGGAGGGAGGGAGGCGGCTGCAGGAGCGAGTGAAAGAGGAGGCGACGGCTAGGTTTTCATCGCAGGAAGCCATGGTCATTTTATAGCCGATACGCGAAATGACCCAGATGCCCTGGTGGGGCATGGTATTTACATTTTGTTGAAACTGGAATTTTATCCAACGGCTCACAATGATCTGGTAAATATCCGACGTCTCACGTGAGCCGAACCCGAGATCCGACGGCTGGAATCGCATCAAGAAACAGATCGGATGATCGAGAGTGCCTGAGCTCTGAGAACGCTCGGTGGATGCCTCTGTTCTTGTTTCTGGATGGATAAGCAACACCTTTAAATACAAATAGAAAGGGTTCAGGGTTCATTGCATAGTGGGCTCAGATTCGCCTTTCCTCGATCATATAACCTACCCCCGTCATCTCTTATCACCAGATCAATCTGTTTATACAGTGGAGCTGCCCTGGTTATCACACAACAAGAATGACCATCCAAGGACAACAACAAGTATCACAGGATCAAAAAGGATTCTAGAGACAAGAGGGAGGATCCAACCTGATACGCACAGGTGCCACGATTGCTCAAAGGCACACTTATTTCAGCCACGATTAATCATCATCGCCCTAGCATGAACGCCACTGATCAATCTAGCAAATCCAGGAGCATAGCTATAGGACCAGGGCATCCACATGTAAACTAGAGCATCACATGAGCTCCTATGATAGCAACTAAACATGAACAGTAGCCTGCAAACCCTAAAATGGCATGGATCCACAACTACAGAGCTCAAGTAGGAACCGATGCATGAGTAGGGCATAGAGCATCAACCAGACGAGCACCACATCAATATAGCCATGGACATGTCCCATACAGTAGCCGAAGTAGAGGAGCAGGAGGAAGATGGACCTCACCGAGGGAGGTTGTAGCCGAGGCAGTACTCAGTGCGTGCCGGGGTTGCGCCTGAACGCCGTCCAACCGGCGAGGAACCGCGTCGGAGTTGCGCCTTGCACCGTCCCGCCGACGAGCACGAACGCATCAAACAACCTGTGTAAGAAAGGCATCATTGTTTATCAGAAACAATTATTTAGTAATTACTATTTAGCAGAATGACTAATAGGTAAGACATACAGGTGCAAAGATCTCATGCTCTCATGGTTGAGCCTGTCTTTTTTGAGAACAGACACCCCCGAGTCAATCAGCTCACCTAGCGGTAGCCCAAGAGCAAGCTTGTCCTTCTCTCCCATTCCTTCAGCGTCAATACTGGCGCAACCATACACTACAAAAAAAAATACACTTCCGTGATGATACGTGTTTGTCATAGTAGGTCACATTTTCTGTCATGCATGTACATCCATGACGATTTTATGACAGAATCAAGATAGTCATACGTGTGCTGTCGTAGAAGTGTTCCATGACATTACCAAAATTATCATCACGGAAGTGTCCACTTCCATGACGATAAATCGCGCGTCATAGAAGTGCTTTCATCAAGGGTAACCGACACGTGGCATCCACCGTAACGGGTCATCGTTAAGCTATCAGGTCCGGTTTTGGATCCGATAACCCGCTAACAGCTGGGACCAATGAGGATTTTCCACCTGTAAAATTCTCATTGGCTATAGCAACCATGTGTCAGCACCTGAAAAGGACAGATGTCAACCGCCCAATGGACAGGTGGCGCCTATGATACGTTAACACGTGGCAAGGCCCAACAGCGGCCCATTTAGGTCAAAAAGGTTGGCCCAGTCAAAATTAGCGTGCTGGCCCATTAACGGCCTGCTTGCAGATGGCCCATTCGTAGTTAAGACCCGTATGTCAAATCGGCCCGTCAATGGCCCGTTCTAAAGTTTACATCATCGCGGCCCATGGTCACTTCTGGCCCATTAACATTCCGCTAAGTATTTGGGCCGAATTACGGCCCGGTGTGTTTCCGGCCTGTTAAAGGTCCTGCTTCATTTGGGCCCATTTATTGGCCATTGAAACTTTTGGCCCATAAACGACCGTGAAGGATTTGGGTCATATTCGGCCATGTCTGACATTCGGCCTGTTAGAGGCCCACTATAGATTTGGGCCACTTCCAGCCTGTTGTGATTTTCGGCCTGTTAACGTCCGCCGAAATCCATGGGCCATATGTGGCCCAACGTCACATCGGGCCTATTAACGACCCATATAAAACTGATACTAATCAAGCCCGACCGAAGTTCCGGCCTGTGAAAGGCCCATGTAGTAGGTCAGCGCATTTACGGCCCGTCTGAATTTCGGCCTGTGAACGATCCGCATTGTAAATGGGCCACCACGAGCTGAGATACATTTCGGCCTGCTAATGACCAGTGGGTTATTTGGCACAATCAGGGCTCAATCTCACTTTTGGCCTATTAAAGGCCCATGTTTTTTATGGGCTCGAGATATTTACAAATGTGAAGGGCCTATTGTTACCGAGGGCCCAAATTATGTTTAGGCCTGTTAAAGGCCCACTAGGGGCATAGGCCTACCAAAAATATGAAAGCTTATGCTGATTTAGGCCCAGATATTTTTAGTGGGCTACATGCAAATTATGGCCCATAATCGTTTTTAGCCCAATTGGAATGGGCCTGACGAATGTTGGCACGTTGGGCTCCTACGAAGCTTTCGGCCGAATACATTACTAAGATAAACCTACACTATACAAAAATAGCATCGTCATTTCTACAGCCTTTGCAGCACGATAAATGCTGTATCACAACAAAATAAATTCTAGCCATACAACAAAAGGCCTATTGGCATAAAGTTTATAGTCCTTGCAGATAAAAGCACCATCAGATGTATAGAAGCACAGATCATTTGACCTGAGTGCTAATGTTTCAGGCTGTAGAATCTGATGGAGCAGCATGATCTTCCCCTTTTTTCCGCCATTGCTCTTGAACAACGAAGCAAATGTCTGATAGTCTGGTTTCAAAACCATTCATATCTTGATGACATTTGTCAACCACTATTCTTGTTTCCGAAACAACGTCCATTAGGGATTGGACTTGTGTCTGGAGCACAGATATATCACTCTGTCTAGCCGGAAGATTTTGTTCAGTAGGCGATTTGGACAAGGTTACCTTGACAACCAACCCAGAATTACGCAGGAAGGTGCTTTTTGCACTGTTAGTGGAGAGACACTGACGCACTGCAGCAAGAGGTAACATTGTGTCTGTTGTAGCCTCGTCACCTTCAGGTGGTTGTGGCTGTTCAATCATTTGTTCCATAGCTTGCTGAAAGTTTGAACTTGTAGATTAGTGTACCAGATAAGTTACTAATGAGACAAAAACAAACAAAGTAGGTTTCACGTTTATACATAACTTATTTTGGTGAACTACTGTAATACATTAGCATGTATTGTAGTGCCAACTACATAATAAAATCACTTTTGGAACATATGTCCATGTAGCATGCCTACTGTATTGTCTATTTCCTCACATTGATTGACATGTAAGGATAAAGAGACATGGTTTAAAGTAGGATGAACATAGTATGACATCATTCATATCATGGGCAAACAGATATAAAATAAATAGGCTATTGTATCATTGTGTGGGCACGTGAACATCACAACTAGATTACAGATCAAGACCAAAAGAATATCCTTCATCTCTTTTAAACTGTGTAAGGTGAAATGATACGTTAAGACAAGTGTGTATAAAAGTGAACAGAGTAACTGACATTGGCTGCAAACCAAGCAGTTAAATGAACATGTCACAGTAACAAGCTATTCAAAGGCAGGAGGAGTAAGGACTTACAACAGCGGCTTGAACTGGTGTGCTCATGCCCTTCATCTTGTTGGTGTGGCAATCCTTGAAGATTTGCACTGCATTCGGTTCAGGTTCTTTTTGGTCCACACGGGCTTTCCTCTATATTTGGAACAAGTCAATATAGATACGATAATATGGCACAGAAAAAAAGAAGGAACTAGCAGGTATTTACAAGAGCCTCGCATTGTGCAATATAGCTACGAGATCCTTTTGTCTGTTGGAATTTCACTTTAGAACGGTTGGTCTTGTTCTTCAAACAGTTAGCCTAGAAGAAGATACACTTGTAAGGCACATACGTAAATACAAGTTCAATATGTGATCTGATCAAATACATATACCCTACCTGATACTTTGGATCAGACCAGTGTTTAACAAGGGCTGTCCAGTCTTCATCTGTAATATATTCCACTGGAGATGTTTGGGCGATTTCATTGTTAGCCTTGCCTTCAAAGTGATTTTTTCTAAGGTGATACCGATACTGTCGCAGAGCAGACTAAAAAACATGAGTGCATGCTTGTTTAGTTGCATCATCTTTCGGATCCAACTTGAACCTCATCTGTTGAAAAAAGAATGTGAGTCTTATTAGGAGGAAGCTAGAAAGTATGGGACAGAGCAAGACAATATTACAAATTGCGATGAATAACATTACTTACGGATAAATGGTCAAGGAAGGTGTTAAACTGGGTATCGTCTTTCTCATTCCTGTACTGGATCCACGTTGGGAGGATACGTGCATGACACCTAACGGCAACGGCTGCCTCTCATACTAACTTGGCTGACTCTGTAGCATCACGTGGCCTTTTTAAACCTGCCTCAAAATGGATCTCCATTCTTCCTCCTTTAGATTTTGTTAATCTGTCAAGCATTATCCCTGATGTCTGTTTCTGCTTGCACCATGGTGCTAGTTCAACAACGAATATGGAAAGTGTTAGTGCACATCAAACTGTGAGAGTACATATAAAGGAGCATGCAACTGCAACTTGACTCGGTCAGGTACCGTCTTGGTGTTTATGCTCATGAGGTTCATCTGATCTTGCCAAGTCCTGTTGTGTCAGCAGTGCTTCGGAAGTAGTGTTAGGTGTGAAGGCAGCTTGGGAACTGGCCAGTTGTGGAGCAAACGAACGAGTAACTCATTGAGATGCCGGTATAGTTGAAGTGGATGCTGCAGCTGGTGGAGCAGGTGATACTGTGTTTGTAGATTTAGCCGGTGGACTTGGACCTTCTACTGCACTATAAGTACCAGCAGAATCTCGAGGGCAGATCCTTTTCCATTGCACCCGACGAGTAACACCATTCCCTACTATATTCTTTTCCTTGCTCTTTTTTGACTTTGCCATGTCAAGCCGCACCCACAACACAAAAGAATAAAATCGCTCATCAGAACTCATTGATGCATGATACAGACAAGCAATACTTTGATGTAAGAAAACCGTATGAGGATGGAATATGTAAGAAAAACAGGACGGCATGACATATTCACAGCTATGATGTGTAAACTAAGCAAAAGGATTTTCAAGAAAATAGAAGTAATGCAAGCTAGACACCATATGAAAGATGCAACCAATATCACTCTGCCAAGTTAAAAGTGTCTTGTCATAAGTGGCATTTCGAAAAATTAGAAGCAGTACAACCTAGAAATCGATGCAAGATGCAACCAGTATCAACTGCCATGTTAAAAGCGTCCAATCATGAGTGACTGATGTGGGATACACAACAACAGTACTTTGATGTAAGAACATGGTATGATAGATAGATGCAGTGTATTCTAGACACAGAAGGGCATGTCATATGCACATGTATAACGTATAAACTCAGCAGGTGCAATTTAATCAGAATAGAAGAAATACAGGCTAGACAATATGCAACATGAAACCAATTATCACACTGTCAACTTAGAGCAAGCACCTGCGATGGTGGAGTACGGGAGATGAACTCGTCATGTAGACTTGGGACTTCAACTGCATTAGCAGTAGCAGTGGCAAATCTAGAGAGTCTCTGTTTGCGTCGGTCCGGAGGACCACCAACATCCCCTAACTTACTCTTTTCCTTCCTCTTTTTTGATATTGCCTTCTGAAGTCAAAACCACAAGAAGATGAATAAAATTAGCTCTGCATAACTGGTTGATGCATGATACAGACGAACACTACTTTGATGTAAGGCAAGCACATGATAGGAGGATGGAATATATACAAAAAAAGACATCATTGCATATTCACAAGTACGATAGGAGGATGGAATATGTATGAAAAACAGTAAGCAGAAGGCATTTCAACAAAATTAGAAGAAATGAAAGCTAGGCACCATATGAACATGCAAGCAATATCACTCTATCAGGTAAAAAGTGTCTCGTCGTAAGTGCCATTTCAAGAAATTAGAAGCAGTACAAGCTAGAAGACAATGCAAGATGCAACCTACATCACACTCCCAAGTTAAATGTGTCTTATGGGTAAGTGATTGTTGCAGGTATAAGTTGTAAGCTACGCAGATGCAATTCAACAAAATTAGAAGCAATACAAACTAGACATCATACGGAACACGCAACCACATATAACAGTTCCAAGTTAGAGCAAGCACCTGTGATGGTGGAGTAGGGGAGATGTGCTCATCATCTACACAGCTACGTTGACTGTCCAGCCTTGTGTTGTCTTGCGAATCTTGTTGGGAGGATGGCGGAGTAGAATCTGTAGAGACCCTCTGTTTGAGTTGCTCCGAAGGACCACCATCATCCACTGCCTTGCTAATTTCCTTCAGCTATATTGATTTTGCATTGTGAAGTCAAACCGGTAAGAAAAAGGAATAAAATTCGCTCTTCAGAACTCATTCATGCATGATACTGATGAACACTACTCGTATGAAAGGCAAACCCATGATACGAGGATGGAATATGTATGAAAAATAGGACGACGTGACATATTCACACCTATGATGTGGTAACTAAGCAGAAGGCATTTCAACAAATTAGAAGCATTGCAAGCTAGACACCATATGAAAGATGCAACCAATATCACTCTGCCAAGTTCAAACCATCTGGCATTTCAACAAATTAGAAGCAGTACATGCTAGAAATCATATGCAAGACGCAGCCAATATCACAGTGGCGACTTAAAGGTGCCTCATCATAAGTGACTGATGCGGGATATGCAAGAACAGTAGTCTGATGTAAGAACATGGTGTGATCAGATATAGTATGTTCTAGAAACAGGAACACGTGTCATATTCATAGGCATGATGTGTAAAGTAAGCAGATGCAATTCAACAAAGTTAGAAGCAATACAAGCTAGACATCATATGCAACATGCAACCACATATAATAGTGCCAAGTTAGAGCAAACACCTGTGATGGTGGAGTAGGGGAGATGTGCTCATCATCTACACAGCTATGTTGACTGTCTAGCCTTGCATTGTCTTGCGAATCTTGTTGGGAGGATGGCGGAGTAGAATCTATAGAGACCCTCCGTTTCAGTTGCTCGGAAGGACCACCATCATCCAATGCCTTACCAATTTCCTTCCGCTTTATTGATTTTGCATTGTGAGGTCAAACCGACAAGAAAAAGGAATAAAATTCACTCTTCAGAACTCATTCATGCATGATACTGACGAATACTACTCTGATGAAAGGCAAAGTCATGATACGAGGATGGACTATGTACGAAAAACTGGACGGCTTGACATATTCACACCTATGATGTGGTAACTAAGCAGAAGGCACTTCAACAAATTAGAAGCACTGTAAGCTAGACACCATATGGAAGGTGCAATCTATATCACTCTGCCAAGTTAAAACTGTCTCGTCATAAGTGGTGTTCATAAAATTAGAAGCACTACATGCTAGAAATCATATTCAAGACGCAAACCAATATCACACTGCCAACTTAAAGGTGCCCATCATAAGTGACTGATGCAGGATACACAAGAAGAGTAGTTTCATGTAAGAACATGGTGTGATAGACAGATATAGTATGTACCAAAAACAGGAAGGCGTGTCATATTCACACGTATCATGTGTAAGCTAAGCAGATGCAGTTTACACTAATTAGAAGCAATACAAGCTAGACACCATATGCAACATGCAACCAGATATCACACTGCCAAGTTAGAGCAAGCACCTGGGATGGTGGAGTAGGGGAGCGGAGACTTGAAACTTGTAATGCACTAGCAGTACAAGGAGAATCCATAGAGATGCTCCATTTACGTTGCTGCAGAGGACCACCATCATCGCCTTCCTTACTCTTTTCCTTCCTCATTTTTGATTTTGCCTTGTCAAGTCAAACCCACAAGAAAAAGGAATAAAATTTGCTCTTCAGAACTCATTGATGCATGATACTGACGAACACTACTTTCATGTAAGGCAGCCGCATGATAGGAGGATGGAATATGTATGAAAAACAGGACGGCATGACATATTGACATGTATGATGTGTAAAGTGTAAACTAAGCACAAGGTGTTTGAACTAGTTAGAAGCAATGCAAGCTAGAAACCATATGAAAGATGAAACCAATATCACTCTGCCAAATTAAAAGGGTGGCCTCATAAATGTATTTGACCAAATTAGAAGCAATACATGGCAACAGGCTAGAAATAATATGCAATGAATAAAGGTGTCTCATCGTAAGTGATTGATGCAGGATACAGAAGAGAGGTAGTTGCATGTAAGAACATGGTTAATAGATAGATGTAGTATGTACCAAAAATAGGAAGGCATGTCATATTCACAGGTATAATGCGTAAACTAAGCAGATGCAATTTACCCTAATTAGAAGCATTACAAGCTAGACACCGTATGCAATATGCAACCACATATCACACTGCAAAGTTAGAGCAAGCACCTACGATGGTGGTGTAGGGGAAATGCGGTCTTCAAGTACAAAGCTACGTTCAATATCTTCATTTAGACTTGCTGTTTCTTGAGAATCATGTAGGGAGGATGAAACTGCACTCTTTATAAGAGTAGCGCGTCTCATACTAACCCGCGGGCGTGACTGTCTCATCATAAGTGATAGATGCAGGATACACAAGAACAGTAGTTTGATGTAAGAACATGGTGTGATAGGCAGATGTAGTATGTACCAAAAATAGGAAGGCGTGTCATATTCACATGTATAATGTGTAAGCTAAGGAGATGCAATTTAACAAATTAGGAGCAATACAAGATAGGCACCATATGCAACATGCAACCAGATATCACACTGCCATGTTAGAGCAAGCACCTGGGGTTGTGGAGTAGGGGAGATGAGATTTGGAACTTGCACTGCAGTAGGAGTAGCAGGAGAATCTGCAGAGATCATCTGTTTCAGTTGCTCCAGAGGACCACCATCATTCCGTGCGTTCGTCCTTTTAGATTTTGCCTTGTCAAGTAAACACACAAGAAAAAGGAATGAAATTCGCTCTTCCAAATTCGTTGATGCATGATACTGACGAACACAACTTTTATGTAAGGCAACCACATTGTAGGAGGATTGAATATGTACGAAAAATGCTAAGCAGAAGGCATTTCAACAAATTGGAAGCAATGCAAGCTAGACACCATATGAAAGATCCAACCAAAATCACTCTACCAAGTTAGAAGTGTCTCATTATAAGTGGCATTTCAACAAATTAGAGGCAATACAAGTTTGAAATGGTATGCAAGATGCAACCAATATTACACTGTCAATTTGAAGGTGTCTTGTCATAAGTGATTGATGAGGGATACACAAGAAAAGTAGTTTGATGTAAGAACATGGTTAATAGAAAGACGTAGTATGTACCAAAAACAGGAAGGCATGTCATATTCACAGGTATAATGTGTTAACTAAGCAAATGCAATTTACCCTAATTAGAAGCATTACAAGGTAGACACCATATGCAACGTGCAACCACATATCACATTGCCAAGTAAGAGCAAGCACCTGCGATGGTGTTCTAGGGGAATTGCGGTCATCAACTAGAGAGCTACGTTGACTATCTTCATTTAGCCTTGCTGTTTCTTGAGAATCATGTGGGGAGGATGACACTGCACTCTTTAAATGAGTCGCGTGTCTCACAGTAACCCACTGGGGTGACTATCTCATCATAAGTGATTGATGAGGGATACAAAAGAGCATTAGTTTGATGTAAGAACATGGTTAATAGACATATGTAGTATGTATCAAAAACAGGAAGGCATGTCATTATCAAAGGTATAATGTGTAAAGTAAGCAGATGCAATTTAACCAAATTGGAAGCAATACAAGCTAGACACCATATGCAACATGCAACCACATTTGACAACGCGAAGTTAAAGCAAGCACCTGGGATGGTTGTGTGTGGCAATTGAGATCATCAACTGTAGAGCTACGTTTACTGTCTCCATCTGCTGACACTACACCCTTTAGAGCGCTGAAACGCTTAGTGCTTATCTTCGAATTACACTGGAGCGACTTCTGTCTTTTCTTTTGTGTATTCATCAACACTACGTCAGAGTCTAAAATACCCATGCATAAAAAAACAATAGTGTGAGTATGGGTGAAGTGTGTGCACAAGTAGTACAATGTAAAAGTAGCAGATAGCAGGTGGGTGAGAAATAAATGACGGAAGACATATGATAGCTCTACAACATGCATGGCACACGAAATTACTAGATTCTAGGATTTCAAAATATGAGCACATGGATGGCTGGGAAATCCAGATGCTCCTCCAGCACACCACAATGTGTGGTCCTATGAAAATAACAATCGACTGAAAACAAATAGGTCAGTCCATTTTTTCTGCACCGTCTGATGTACAAAGAACGGGCAGATCATCTTCATCTACCTCCAGCCAGTCAGTGTTGACGATCTTCCTCAAAACGCCAGCGACCACCGGCCCAGTCCCCTGCCTCCGCCCTCCCCTCGACCTCACCGCACCGCCGTGCTTGGCACCGCCCCCCGGCCATCCCTTCAAGCCCCGCCGTCCTACAGATCGGGCGCAAGCAGCTCCCGCACCCCACACCGCTATGATAGACACTGATGCATCGCTTCCCTGGCGAACAGGCGGACTAGGTTCTCCGCGCGCCTAAGCGAGTGCTGCTTCTTTTAATTGCGAATCAACTGACCCTGAATTGAAATCCAGGCGGGCGACTGACCTCTAGCTAAGGTGAAATAGTAAATGGGAGGAAACCTTGTGCATTTAGTATCACGAAGAAGGTGCAGTAAGAAGCGCTCAACTAGTTTCTTTTGTGGGATGAATATGGTGTGAGCAGAGACGTAAGATTTGCACGAATAAGGGAAGAGGAGTACCTCTTTCTGCTAGCAGTGCTGTGTCCTCCTTCTATTTTTCCAACGATCTTCTTGTGGTTCGCTGGAAACGAGAAGTTGTGGAGGACGATGGAGCCATGGACAAACCCATGGCCAAGTTGTTGAGTGTGGTGCGGTGGCCGTCTGTCGGTGGCGGGGAACCAGATCCGAGGCGGCGAACGACGGCGTAGCGGGAACAGCTCCGGTTCGGTGGACGGTTGCGACAGTGGAGCGGCAGTGGTGAGGCGCAGGATGGCGTGGTTGAAGTGGTTCTGGTATGGCGCACATCGGCGTCGGCGTCATGGAGGCAGCTCTGCCTCGGCTTCAGCTGCTATGTCCCTGAGGGCGTTGCGGTTGCAGTTGCGGTGGACAACGATGTCGGGGTACCGGCTCTGGCGTGATGGAGGAGGGCGGCGGTGGATTGGGCGCGATGGGGTGGAGCACGGAGGAGGCTGGGGTTTCGCAGCTGGTGGAAAGGGCGTTTTGGCGCCCACGGAGTATGAATGGGGAAACGGAGGGAGGGGGAACTAAGGGGGAACAATGTTTCGGTTTGGGACGCGCTTTTTTGAAATTTGGGGAAAGTTACAAACTTTGCCCCCATCTAAAATTTCGGACATATTGCGGGTCGGGGGTAGGACAGTAATCTCAGGTGCCCCAAATGGTGGGCGGGATAGATTTTGGTCGAGCGCATGGGTGTTTAGGCGCCCACGGCGTATGAATGCTTCTCGGAGACGGTTGAGACTGGCATCTTGGTGAAGTTACAAACCAACCCCGGTTTAGACCTTTGGACATCGGGTCGATAGGCTACACGGGTCAGAGTCAGGACAGTAATTTCCTACCACCAAACATTAGTCTCGCGCGGTTTTGGGTGACCAGAGGCTTAATTGGCGCTTCGTTCAATATTTGGGAGCAAAAGCATTAACGTTTTCAGTTCTCTTGAATTGAACTTTCAGGTTTGTCAAACTTCACAAATCTTGACTCTTGAAAATCCTAAAACTACGATTATTTTGGAATGGAGGGGGTACATTTGAATATACATTGTACATGAGTATATATTAAAAAATATGCAACTTACCTCAATTTCGGACGATATAATCTCCTTGGTTGCAAAAAAATAGTTAGACATGCGTATGAATATATAGCATGTTCAAACACACAATAAAGATTGATGCCCCTTTTAGTTCTGATTTACAAATGCCATTATCTCGGATTCAAATAGATGAATGCACTTCCTATGAATTTGAATCTTCGAAACCCCCTTTATGTTGAATTCAAAATTTATTCTATTTCGTAGCTAGCAATTTGGAATGTATCCATGTAAGTGACAAATGTATAAAGTGCTTGACACTAACAACATGGAGTGCACTAATTAATGTTTATATATGAATGGCAAAAGCAATGCATAGTCTGGATTTCAAACCACTCTCACTCTATGGATCGATAATATCAAATAAACCCATGCACATGCTAGAATTCAATAGAGTATGGGTGTCTGATAGACCGATGTTCGTTCATACGCAAATTGCAAAATTCATGATCTCATCCAAAAATAATAATGCCATTTATATTTTAATTTAATGCGTAGAACCACCTTTTACACATAGATGCACTATGCCTCGGCCCATTCTCACACACGCGCTATATATCTCTCTATCTGACGCATAAGTGCACACACGTTATATACATCGGCATTTCTCTCTCACACATGCTCACAATCTCTCCCGGGGTGTCTCACGCACGCACTCTCTATATATCTCCCTCTCTCTTTCTTACTACTATGTACCACTCTTTTCACTAATCTCATTTGGAAAACACTATTTCTCTTGCATGCATATACACACACGCACGGTCTCTACTAGCCCTCTATAGGCACATATATGTGCCTACGTGTCTCCCGCACGCACATTATCTTTAGGTCTCTCTCGCACACATTGCCCCCCCCCCCCCCCACACCTCTCTCTTAGTACTTGGTAGATATGATTCCATCAGATCATTCAGTAGGATATCCCTGACTGTTAGGCTGGATGGTAATACGAGGCAAAGTTTTACCCAAGTCCGGGCCCTTGCAGTTGAGGAAAAAGCCTACTCCTGGTACTGTATATTTGTGATAGGGGTGTGTACAAAGTACACGTGAATACCAGGCATTGTGCATGTGTGTATACTATCGACGAACTAGCCCCCGGGCTTATATAACATACTCGGGGCCTAGGGTTACAAATCATATATAGTCGGCTTATCATCAGTGGGGATAGAGTCCTCCACGACTCTGATAGCTTCGTCTTGTACGCCGAGTCCTCTACATGGGTCTTCGTATAACGCGTCTCGGTCCAACCTATTTGGCGCAGGATGGAACCGACCCATGAGTCCTCATGTTGACCCACCACAACTAGAAATGATGTGCCCACCACACCCCACACACAATCGGCCACTAAGAAAATAAGCATATGCGATAGTACAAAGCTATACATGAAAGTTAATTGCATGGTGCATCCAATAATATTTGTTCTGCATTGTGAATGTTTATATTTTCTTCTAAAATATTAGTCACGGGAAAGAGAAACGAAGGGCATATCTCTCCTTGTCTCCACCGGACACCCCCTCTCCTACACCACTTTCACGTACGCACACAAACTATCTCTCAGCCCTCTAAAAGTATGCCCCTGACACATTCATGCGTGACGGTCACTGTATTTCAAGCGAAAGCACTATACGGTCACTAGACTTCAGAATATGCTCATTACGGTCACCGTATACATTCTCGTGGTGATCATACAGTATCTAGCTCACGGTACGTCTCTGTATTTTGTTGATGACACTAACGAACATTGTATTTGATGCGTGCTCCGTATTTTGTTGACGACACTTACGGTCATTGTATTTGAAGCGAAAGCACGATATGGTCACTGGACTTCAGAATAACTCATCACGGTCACCATATACATTTTGTGGTGCTAACCAACCTGTGGTTGGATGGTTAGGAGGACAATGGTTTTCCCAGCCCACCAGGGTTAACGTCCTGGTGCTCGCATTTATCCTGGATTAATCTCAGTATTTTCCGACGATGTGCGTTCAGTGGGAGGAGACGTTCCCCTCCACTAGGAGGCAACTATGGTGACTTCATAAAATCTCAAGATCATATGCTGGCTCACTCTCTCGAAGGTGCTCATAGGGGTAGGGTGTGCGTGTGTGCACTTATAGCGGTGAGTGTTTGCGCGTATATATGAGCGCTTGCGTCTGTACTGTGTTAAAAAATACATGTCGTGATTATACGGTCACTGGCTCACCCGTACGACTCCGTAATTTGTTGATGACACGATCAATTGACCAGTCAAATGTTCCACGTGGCGCAACTAGTGTTGCACCATCAGCACGCGTAACCGTGGGACCCACCTGTCAGCACGTATATGAAAGAAAGAAATGGTAGCTTGAGTCTGTACTATGTTAATAAAATACATTTTATGGTGATCATACGGTCACTGGCTCACCATACAGCTCCGTAATTTGTTGATGACACGATCAATTGACCAGTCAAACGGTCCACATTCACCAGCGCACATTACCGTAGGGCCCACCCATCAGCACATATATGAAAGACAGAAATGGTAATAAATTATTGGTCGGTGGGGATTCAAAGTCGTGAGACCTCTAGTTGGCAGCCCGCGCGCCCTAACCACAGCGGACAAGGATTGCCTTGTGATGATACGCTGAGCGGGCCGTTTTAATTGCACGCACGCATGAGCCACTGTGGTGAATACAAACACATCACACATGCGCACAAACACGCCCGCATGCATGCATGCATGCAATACTCACACATACATATGCACGCACGCAACACTCGCACGAACACACGCACGTATGCAGGCGTGCAACACTGACACGTACACATGCACTCACGAACACACGCACGCACGCACACATGCATGCAACACTAAAACGTACACATGCACGCACCCAACACTCGCACGCCTGCATGCACACATCACACGACGCAAGACATACGCTCAACCTATACGTGCATGCACCCTTTGTTAAGGACATGGATTCTTACGGGTATTAATCAATCTTATCTGTGATAAGCAGAACATTGATGTTTGCAGCGGTCATTATGAATCACAACGCATCGAACGGGCTATCAACGTATATATGAACATTTTAAAATTCTCTTACATTATATAGTAGGCTTATCAACCTACATGAATTAGATGACGTCACACTCAATGAACAATCATCGGTTTATGAAATGCCCGCTTCTCACTGCCCTGGCCCACCAAAAGCTCCTCTATCGTGCGCTGCCTGCGTTGGGTCACTGACATGTAGGCCAGGTACCCAACGAGCCCACACGTCAGTGGAGGAACGGCGCGGTGTCATACGTCAGAGTCGAGGGCGCCGCTCGCTGCACGCCCGGCTGAACACGTCTCCTTGCCGCATTCAAACGCCTCCATCAAACCCGTGTGGAAGCCGAGAAACCCACTCCGGACACACGTCCGTTCATGACCGGGCCGGCATTAAACGCAACGTCGGCCGAGCTCCTCCCATCCACCATCTATTTAATCTCCTATTTAAACGAGGCCAGACGTCGGCCAAGAATCGCACACCTCCGCCGCTCCCCTATCTCCTCCTTCACCATTTTCTCCACTCTTACAATGGCTTACGAAGAGTAGTTATCCGGCATCCAAGCCGGTTGGATGGCCCGCCGAGCCCGCCGAATACAAGCTATGCAGCTCGCTGATCCACTTCCCTCCCCTCGCCCGATGGAGCCAGTTGCCGCCCCAAGCTGACGCGTGGTTCAGCAACTCGCCGCTCCAGGCCAGCTCGACAAGGAGCGGCGAGCTGCTCCACGCCGGCACGGTGCGGAGCAGGGGCGTCGTCGCTGCCGTCCATGCCGCCGCCTCGTACCGCGCCTCCCGTGTCTGCGACCACGTCTCCCGTTTCTGTGGCCGAGACTCCCATGCCTGCGGCCACGCCATGCAAGCAGAGACAGAAGCCGGGTGCGCGGAGAGCGACGAGTCGGTGGCCAGTGCCTCCGCGTTCGCCGCCATCATCGAGGAGAAGTAGAACACGGGAGGTTGCCGCCGCTTGGGTCCCATGAAGGCCACCGCCGAGGCGACGCCGGCATACACAGCAGGTGTGTTGCCGGATCCTTCTGGTTCGAGGACCTTCGTCGACCCCGCATGGGCTCCATGGAAGCGGAGAAGCCCCCTTCAGACTCCATCTTGGGCATCAGCCAACGATGTGAGTTGAGCGGTGGGGAAGCGAGCCATCCTTTGCGCTGAAGCATATACCTCCGGGGCTCCCGGCAGTCCGGTGATCATGCTTCCGGACATGAGGAAGACAAATGGATCCGCGGGCGACCATTTAGGCTAGGTATTATTATACCTGTGATGTTCAGGAGTAGCACCGCTTAGTTGATTTGAATGTAATGAAATCCGTCATGTTTATATGAAAATCCAGTATTTTATATGAATTCCGTTATTGTTTATATGAAATATCGCCGTGCATGAATTTCGTCCGGTTAGTTGAGTTGTTGTCAGAATGTGTGCGGCTACGGTTGGATGGCGTAATTTGCGGGTCACCGGTCGGTTTGCGGCCGGCTCGGGCGGCGTGGTGGGACAAAAAAAGCACAGCTCGTGCGAGCTTGTCTCCAACGCGCGCGCTGGAGGATGCATGAGCACCCGAGCTCTTCCTTGTTCATCGGTGGCAAAGGCACGGGTGGACAAAAGGGTCGCCAATATTTTGGCTACCCCGGGCAAGATCCAAACAGCCCCTTCCAGCCCCACCCCTCCCAGCACATTCAAATCCCTCGTTCGCCGTGAAATTTTGCCATGTGTTGTTTTCATGGATATTTTGCTGTGTGAAAAAATATATTAAATATGAATGAATAATCGGTGTCTGCGGTCTTCTGTCGGGACACAGTTGGATGGCCTCATAGTAGTAGTAGTGTACTAGAGTACTAGTACTACTAGATAGTGAGTGTTTACTACTGTATCATGTAAGTACGTACTAATTACAACGCATGCATGTGTTAGCAGTATAATGACCATGTACGAATTTGATGGTAAGATTTGTGTAAGTTGGATATCATATTATTGCTCTAACATGTGGTCAAAGTTAGCCTCCAAAATGCATTTTAGACCCTATGGATTGAGGGAGTACATGCATTGCTGAGGTTTCTCTTAATCCTTGCATGCAACGTTTTTATTGAAGCTTGAAATGTGAACATGTGAGTGGGAGGGACTACTACAACCCTTCCAAAAGAACTATACGTAGTACTAATGGTATCGTAGTCCCTCCGTTCACCATCTCACATGCTCAGTACTTTTGCGAACTATGGAAGTAACAAATTTATTCCACCACTCAACATCTATTATGGATACATTGTGGATTTGAAATTGAGTCATATAGACCGGGAAGTAGGCACTTAGGGCATCCACAATGTATGCTTTTTGTTTCCTCTAAGCCCTCTCTCTCCTCTTAGAGGCAGGCCTCTATACATTGCATGAACTGCCTCTAACATAAAATTGGCTAGCATCGCGTCTAACCTTAGAGGCTGCCTCTAACAATGTAACAATCCATCTGGTCCCACTTGTCAGCCTTATGAAGCATAAGAAAGTAGGAGTACAAGAAAAATAGTACTGATTGGACAAATGTGGTGCTAATCAATACTTTTTAAATTTCTGCTAGGGCCCACCTTAGAGGCTGGTTAGAGTCTCTATACATTGTGGTTTTTTCATTTGATAAGAGGCAAACCATGTGGGGCCTACCTTAGAGGCAAGGCTCTATACACTGAAGATGCTCTGTAGTACTACTTTTGTTGTGTCCCGTAAACTCGCAGAACGAGGAGAAGCTTGCTACGCCCTCTCCCCCGCCCACGGGTGTGGTGGCTCGCAGAGTCGTAGGACGAGGAGAAGCTTGCTTACTACGCCTACGCCCGCTCCCTCGCCCACGTGCACGGTGGCTCGTAGGACGAGGAGAAAATTTTACTACTCCCTCCGTTAGACATATACTCCCCTACCTTGGTTAGAGAGATTATCATATTGTTTGAAATATATGTCTTTCAGTACTAGTAGGAGTAGTACAGTGGTAGTACATAGGAGTAGTACTACAACAATTTCCTTGGAGTCCGTGGTGCAGCAAGCTACCCTAGGCTATGTTACTACTCCCTCCTTTCCGGTGTATGGCTCAATTTCAAAATCTCTCCAACCAAGGTAGACGGCGAGTGGTGGAATTAATTTTGTAGTTTGCACAAGTACTTATTTAGTACGCTTGTTTTTCTCAAAAAGTTATGTTTACCGATGCATTAATTACAATGAATGCATGCATAACCACTAAATTTCCATGAACTTCTACATTCATTGGTGAGTTTTCTCTTGATACTACTTACATTGGGTGATTTAATGCACCTCAAAATCCAAACATGTGATGGTAAGTACTAGTAGAATTGAGACTTATAAAATGGAACAACGATTTTTTTAGATGATCCCTATAAACCGGAAAGGAGGGAGTACTAAGTAGTACTACCTCCATAGTGGGTACGTACTCCATAAAATCAGATTTTCCCAAAACTAAGTCGCTCAACCTTTATTTGCTTGTTTCCCTTCCTGCCTCGTTGCCTCGAACAGACTATGCCAAACTCCCCTGCCTGCCGCGCGGGAAAAGACCCTCCCTCCCCTTTTTTAATCCGGGTTTGTATCGATGGATCGCGCAAAGCAGCAAAAACCAAGCCGTGTCTTGTACTCCTCCGTCGTACTAAAAGAGTGGAGACGCTCGCTTTCATGAATTCTGTACTTCCTCTCGCCGACATGTGGGAGATATAGCAACCGGGTCGACGTGTCATGCACCAAATAACAGTGCAGAACAGCAGGGGGGATGCACCCCAGTCGTAGCGCCCCAGTAGTAGTAATGAGCAATGAGACGTCAAATCACAATGCCGCACCTTTCCCCCAAACGGACGAAGCAACCATTATTTCACACTTCGCTAAATCCGCTTCGCCATCATCTCCTTCAAGAAAACCACGTATTGCTTCTGCCTCAAGAGGGACGCGCATCGCCTTGGTACATCATGCCACGTGGGACCGCATGACAGGCCATGCTCCCCCGCCCACCGCTCGGTAAAATCACCTCATTTTTACTACTTCCTCCGTCTCGGTTTACAGGGCATGCACGTCGTTCTAGGTTGAGAATTTAACTAGCTATATATGTATTACATGTGATGAAAAATATATGTTTAGAAACTACATCCGCTTAAGAATCCACTGATATACTTTTTGTGACATATAACTCATATTTAGTTAGTCAAATGGATGACCTAGAACTATGTGCATGCCCTATAAAATGAGACGGAGGGAGTAGTATCTTTTTAGATCAATATAGTCGGGATTCACCAAGAAGCAAAACCAAGTGGTAGGCTACTCCTGTCGTGTTGGCGTAGCAACTCAGCAGGGTCAGTCCGCACACAAAATGGCGACACACTTAATAGGACCCCTTTGGCCGACATGTGGCTCATCCACCGTCTTGTTCCACGTGCAATGCACCAAATTACAGTTTGGAGCAGCGGTTGGACTTGGAGGCACCCCGGTCGTAGCGCCGCAGTAGTAGTAAATGAGCGATGAGGGGTCAAATCACAAAGCTGGATAGACAAAGCAACCATCATTTCACTCTAGGGCGCAAGAGCATAAAGAAAAAAGAAAACCAATGATGCGTGCGGCAGCTACCTAGGGCGCCCTAGGGTAGGAGCCTCCACTACAAATCCGCTTCTCCCTCGTCCTCTTGAAGAAAACCGATGATGCGTGCGGCGGGTAGGGTTTGTAGGAGTACTACAGCGTGCGGGGCCACGCCGTAGTAAACGGGAGAGGGATTGAGTTCGAGTCGACGGCTTAATACGGGTGGGCCGCTTGGTTTTATGGGAACGAGGCAGCATTTTGGGTTCGGGGACCAGTGGAGATATACGTACAAAAAATTGTGGACGTAGGTTCGACCGAAAGGCAATGACGCATGGGCCCCGTATTTTGATATACCCGCGGTCGCGTGAAATTTGCTACTCAAAATAATGCATAAAAGTTCCTCCAAAAACATCTATAACTAATGGGAAGTGAATGTATGCTTAAAATGAAAATGTAATACAAAGAGAAAAAATGAATTGCAGATAAAAGAATGACATTTCTAACAAAAATGTGAATGTGAACTACATATGTGTGCACATGACCAAAACATACATTGTCAATACAAAATCTAATGCAAGAAATAACTTATGAGTAACATGCACAAATTGATGATGCGGTGCTTGCATGCATAGAGTACAAAAACAATGTGATTTATGACTTGCATGCATGACGTGTTCATGTGCCATAGTTGCATGTCCAGGAAAAAAGCTACTACTGGGTTGTACTAGCTATTTAGGAATAGAAGATGTATTTATGGAAGTTGTAGGGAAAGAGATGACATGTATCTCAATTCCTATGAGGAGGGATTAGAAAAGAGATGTCATTTGGGTCACATCATTGGAACTTTTCTATTGAATCTAGAGATGACATGTATCTCAATTCCTATGAGGAGGGATTAGAAAAGAGATGTCATTTGGTTCACATCATAGGAACTTTTCTATTGAATATACGCTAATGTTTATTTTCCTTTGAAATTGTGGGAGTATAGGAATCCATTCATATGAACCAAGTGGCTCTAAAGCTATAAAAATGATATCATGTTTATTTTCCTTTGAAATGTGGAGTATATGAATCTATTCCTATGAACCAATTGGCTCTAAAGGAAAAAATCCTATAAAAATCATATCGTATAGAGTTCTTATGATATTCCTCCACACCAAAGGATGGTTGAAATTGCTGCAGGTGATACGACAGTCTTTCTTTGTACACTCCTCCCTCATCTTTATAGTTACCTCTCGAAGATGAATGAAATGATATATACTGGGTATTCTATATGTGCATTTTGGTATACGAAAACTCGGTAAAAGTTTTCGAGATTTGAATTTTCAATAAAGCTATATGCACTACATTTTGGAACGGAGGGAGGAGCATACGGCAGTTGCTAACACTCACGTGGAAGATTTGTGTGTCAGGGGAGTGGCTGTTCTGTTAAATGCCATGGCAAAACTGACACTGTCGGATGCCGATCTAACGGTTCTTACGGCGTTCGTCAGGAAACAGCTTGTGGCGAACGTTTGTTAGATATGATTTACGGAAACATGCATTGCATTGATACGTGCCCGGTGCCCCCTCACTCTCACGCACACACGCACCCTCACGAGTCACGACTCTTGTAGTGGACTTGTCACGACAGATGTCCTAGCAAAAGGACTTAGGTGTGGAGCCATCGCAACTAGGTTAGCTTGAAGGGGTTGAACGGGACAAAGGACACAAGGAATTTACCCAGGTTCGGCCCCTCTCAACGAGGTAAAAGCCTATGTTCTGCTCTTAGTTGTATTGCTTGGGTTTTGATTACAAGGGAGCAAATATGCTTGACCTAGTTTTCGACCTATTGATTCTCTAGTTCACCCACCGCCGGGTCACCCCTTTATATACAGGTCGATGCCCGGCGGCTTACAGAGTCCCGACCAGCTCACACAAACGTGACCGTCTCGGTTTCTAACTTAACCTTCCTTACAGAACAAGTCATTACATGGCGGTTCACACCTTCGGGCCTTAAGTCTCCTCCGGGTCTTGGGCCTTCAGCCTTCTTGGGCCTTCTCACCTTAAGCCGCCAATGAGGTGACCCGACCCCTCCTGGGCGGGTCATACCTCGGAGTTATATCCTCAACATTAGGCCCCAGGTTGATTTGAACTTGTTCACATCAATCTCTGCTACTTGACTTAGCAGAATTTCCATTATCAATTTCTTTCCATCCTGCTGTAACCCGCCATGATGTCACATAGCAGAACCATGGTAACCCGCCATGACATCATGCGCATTAACTCTGCACAAAACTTGGGATACCTCAGTAGATCTTTATCTTAATGGACCTTCCGAAAATCAAGGCGCCCGCTTTGCCAGCATAATCATTTTCCCTCCTCGATTCCCGCGCATACCATCTCGTCATCTCCTTATAAATAGAGACAGGGGTCCCCCTTTTTACTTTTTACCCCTGCCTCCTCTTCTTCATCTCCTTCCTCCCAACGACACCGCAACCGAGCTCCACCGCCGCCGTCTTCCCAGCGACGTTAGCTCCGGCCGCTGCATCGACCTGAACGGACCAGAAAAATGCGGTGCTCCTCCGCTGTTCCTCAACATCAGTAAGCGCTCATCTCCACTCACACCAAATCTGCATTTGGGTTTTGGCCATTCATCGGCGTTCTTCACTGTTTGTCGAAGCTTCCTTCTAGAATGCTCAGCTTGATCTGAAAATAGCATTGATGTCGCGCGGAAATAGTTTAACGCCATCTTCCGACTGTAGAAATACCCCTTCTGCCCAAGATTCAATCTTAGTTTCCAAATCTTTCCTCCGCCGTGATTTTAGGTTTACGAATTATTCTCATTTTCCGGACGGCCATAGATCCAAAATCATAAGCGAAACTTGTAAAACCTGTTTATCCAGCACTTAGCGAAATTTTACTCCACTTCAGATCTGTAGATAACCGTCCCATCACTGGCATGGGGGGCGGCTTAACTGAATTTTCGTAATCCGCCAAACGCCTACCGGCTTATTTCTGAACCTTTAAACCACCAGTATATATTCAGTGTCTGCATCACCTAACGGTGTCTTTCTGGTTTAATCATGCCAATCTTCATAGCACATATTCTTTGCATACGAATTGATCTTGTATGATACATTTGCTTTCTGATCATCAGATGGCTTAACATTATAATCTTGACCCAGCAATATTTCCCTCTCTAGGTTCTTTCATCAACAAAAATGACCAAGACCGTCACTTCATGCAACTGGGTCGTTTCCACTGTCACGGAAGAAACTCTCAATGAATATGTTAAAGAAGGCGTCTTAGTAGCCAAAAATGTGATCCACTGGAGAGCTCCGGGTCAAGAGGCCATACCTGCCCCAAAGGAAGGCGAGGTCATAGTATTTGCTGATCACATGCTCCGAAGCTTTTCCCCACCCGGCTCAAAAAAATTCCATGACGTGCTGCATTTCTTTCAACTTCATCCGCAAGACATTGGACCCAATTCAGTCTCCAACATCTGCAATTTCCATGTCTTTTGTGAAGTATATCTTCAACAAGAACCCACTATGGATTTGTTCAGAGAATTTTATTATTTGAACCGCCAAACTGAGTTCACAGACGGCCCCAGCTTAGAACTTGGCAGAATTTCCATTCAGAGACGAAAAGAAGTTGTCTTTCCTGCCGCCGCACTTCCCAGCCATCCGAAGGACTGGAACCAAACTTGGTTTTACTGCCAAGATACATCTCCGGCTGATGAGAATCCTCTGCCGGGTTTCCATGAGAACCGGCTTAGCTCAAGACATCCCCTCCCAGACCGGATCAGCACCGAAGAACGGGCTAAGTATATGCCCATCTTTTCAAAGACAAGGGCCTTGATGGCCAACGGGTTAACTGGAGTTGACTTAGTCCGATGCTGGGTCGCTTGAAGAATTTTACCATTGAGTCGTCGGCCCGGTTTAATGTGTGAATATACCTGCGGCGTCAAAGATCCACAACGTTACTGCCATGTGCGACTGAACGATGATGAGATCAACAGGATGACCAAAACTCTGCTTAATGAGAGCTTGGCAACTTGTAGCAAGACGGGGTTGAATCCCTTTTGCACCCTTAACCCGGCTCCGGCTGTAAGTACTTCAGGCTCATTTCTATCTTATTCTTTCTTCTTATATGTTGCCTTCTTACTATTACTTGTTTTCCTCAGGATGATGATCCTTTCTGGAGCAAGAAACTTCAGGACAAGCCGGCCAAAAAGACTAGGGTAAAGAGCAAGGCTCCCAAGAGGCCTGCTAAGAAGAAAACAGACACAACGGAGCTATTTACACTGAATGACGATGAGTCGGAGGTAGAACTTGATTCCCTTGGCTCCTTTTTTGTACATCTTATTGACGCTGATTACTATCAGGATGACGCGGAGGCCAGCCATGCAGACGGTGAAGAGGTAACTATCCTTTCCTCCGACTCAGAGCCTTTGCCAAGACAGAAAGTTCGACAAGTGAGCCGGAAAGTAAGGTTTTCTCACCCTTTAGCTTACTTGGATCCAAACTTTATTTTGAAGAAACAACATCATGAAGCTCGACGCACAACCTGGAACAGCGGCTGTGGAAACCTTTCCTCCGGCTTACCCAACACGCCGGTTCCTTGGAAACGCCGAAATGAGGTGCAACAGAATCCAACCTTATCTTTTCCAAAGGCGGGTCTTATTCGTCAACCGCTTAACCCTTCCGACTCAAACTATCAGGGAACCTCTCACTCCTCCTCTGGTGACTCAACTGGGACTCAGATTCCCCTCTTCAAAGTCGCTCCCGGGTGAGAACATTAATTTCTTTGCTTTAACACTTTGCCAACTGACATATTAACCTCTTCATACGTCTTACTTTTAGTGGCATAGCCAAGCCCAGCAAAAAGCTAAAAGTTAATAAACCGGCCGAAGACCCCAAAGTTAATGAACCGGAAATCCAAAACATATCTGAGGCTTCTCATCACACCTCTGAGGCTGCTGCTGATGACTTGCCACCAGAGACTCGTGAAGTCACGGTAGACCCAATACATGTTGATCCATCCAGTGTAAAACCGCCAAGTCCCATAAGACCTGCTGATGAAACTCCTTCACAGCAAGATGTGGAGGACATTGTCATTACTAGTGCTGGCTATACTGAACCGGGGAAACCCACCATTCTAGCCAAGCACTCTGCCAAGGAAGAGCTGATTGAAAAGAACAAGGCCAGGTTTGATGTTGCCAAATACTCACACTTGGGCGTTAATGAGTTATACTCTGGCTATCTGAGCCAGCTGCACACTGGTCGTGATCTGGAGGCAGACTTGGTCAAAAAATTGCGCCAAAAATATGAGGTATGAACATTTGTTTCCTTTACATATATAGTCATCCAGCCCCCAAGTCTTATCTGTAGGAAAAGATACTTTGAGTAGGGTTAAGACTTTGTCCATATGTTGCTTCAATCTTTCATAGTCGTAGCCCTCATGGGCCGGCTTATCTTGATAAAGATGAGCCGGTTCATTTATATGGAAAGAACTTTAAACCATAGCCCTCATGGGCCGGCTTATCGTAATAAAGATGAGCCGGTTCATTACTTTGAAAGAACTCCAGATCATAGCCCTCATGGGCCGGCTTATCTTAATAAAGATGAGCCGGTTCATTACTTTGAAAGAACTCCAGATTATAACCCTCATGGGCCGGCTTATGTTGATAAAGGTGAGCCAGTTCAAAAGAAATATAAGTGGGAAAAAGAACTTCCGCACACATTAGCCCCCAAGTGTCAAGTGCTTTTCTTGCAACGTGCTTGAGACTTGTCCATAAATTGTGTCCTGGCAAATATGTATATAATTTTGTTTAACTCTTATTTGCAGGATGCATTAACCCAGGCCGAAACCCAGGCGGCCAATTTGAAGACACGGCTTGAGTGGCAAGAGGCGGAGACACGCGAAGCTGATTCCAAGCTCAAGCTTAGTCTTGAAGAGAATGAAAAACTCAAAACTGGGTTTTCCACAGAAAGAACCACCTGGGACAAGGGGAAGGCTGCCTTGGTTCAAAAAGCAGAAACTGCTGAATCTTCTTTGAAGGAAATGGCTACAAAATTAACCGGTTTAAAACACCGCATATCCCAGATGACAGCTGCAATCTTCGGTAAGCAACTCAGGATGTTTTGCCCGCTTCCACTTTTTAACCTTAACTCACCCGGCGACTCATTTGTGCACTTATTCAACAGGCTCCAGGAGTACCAACCTCGGCCAAGATATGTTGGTAAAGATCAAGGCGGTTTACACTCTGGTGGAATAGCTGTACACAGGCACACAGCGATCACTAACAGTTATCTCACATAATAAACAGCCCCCTGCACTTATCAAGGATGTATTAGACAAGTTATCCGTCATGCCCAAAAGGATTGAAGAGATAAAGCGATCCGCAGCTCAAGCCGGTGCAATAACTGCTTTGAGCCTGGCTAAAGCCTGGCAAGCGGAGTTGGACCCGGAGGAGATGGCCACTGGCTATCCTAGCTTCAAAGAAGATGGGTCTCCCTTCAGTGCCAGCGACTTCACAAAATGTGTAAAAGAGATGCGCCCGCTGGCCAGTAAATTGGCTGAGGAGACAGATTTTTCTAAGTATCAGGCGGCTTATACCAAGGAGAACCAGAAAGTGAAAGCGCCGGCTTATGAGATTTTAGAGCTCATTCCTCCAATATGTAAGCACACTTTTGCTCCTGATATTGATCCGTCCGACCTTATAGACGATGAAGCCGAGTTTACAGCTTTAACTGGCATCGACTGGACATCATCTGACTTCCAGACGACGGAGGGAGAAGAAGAAGAACTGGCGCAGGATGACCCGGAGGCTTCAACTCGCCAAGACCAGAACAACTGATTCAACAGGCGATTTTCAGACTGCGGTGCGGCGTTTCCTTTTGAAAAACTCTTAATTATTTGGGCTTTGGAGAGCCGTGTAATAGGCTAGTTAAAACAATGATCTGCCATGCCATCGTGCATGTTTAGCCTTAAAACTGCTGAAGTATGTTTATGTTCCTACACACAGTAAACAACATATACCCTAGCGGTTTACGCTAGGGCGGGTCATAATATCCAGTATGATATGTTCTGGTGACTTAAAGTCTATAACCAGGGTGGGTTAAAAAACCCGAAGTATTTATTCAAATATGGTCATACCTGTAGACCAATATCATAATGATGTTGTAAGGATATATGTCTATAAGCCGGAAGCTTAACAGGTCCAGAAGAGTCTACCTCTATTCTGTTTTTTGAAAAAATTCAGTTTTTACCCCGCAAGCCGGCTCTCACGTGACATAAATCCGTCATTTTAACCTTAACTAGTTCAGGGTCTTATTGAAAAGAGTAATTGTTAAGAGTATGAACGGGCCACATGGCGGAGAGACTACGACAGCAGGTGAGTTTATCCTAGCTCTATGTAAGCCAGCTCTCTCGTGACAAAGTCCGCCGTTTTAACCTTGACTAGTTCAGGTTCTTATTGAAAAGAGTAACTGTCAAGAGTTCGGCGGGTCACCTGGCGGAGTAGCATCTTGCAAACAGGCAGGTTTAATTCAAATTCGGCTTGGAAACCAGATCAAGAGGGTGTGAACAGCTATGCTCATTGAGCAGGAAGCCCCCAAGTGACCATAGAGGTCGGCATGTAAGCCGGATCAAGAGGGTAGGCTATGCTCAATGAGCAGGGAGCCCCCAAGTGACCATAGGGGTTGGCATGTAAGGCGGATCAAGAGGGTAGGCTATGCTCAATGAGCGAAAAAGCCCCCAAGTGGTCGTACGTGGTGGCATGTAAGCCGGACCAAGAGGGTAGGCGACGCTCGATGAGCAAGAAGCCCCCAAGTGGCCTTATGAACAAACAATAAAGTCTCAGATACTTAGAAATGAAACGACAGAGGCCCTGAATTATCAGGGATGCCTGCTTTATTATAGTGACCATGATATATACACTGAAGAAAGTATGTACAACACAAGAGCCGGTGGCTCAAGTGTAATATGGCCGAAGATGAGCGATGTTCCACGGTCGGCGGGTCTCCTCCTCCGATGTGCGTGAATCCTTGTGTTCTCGAACATCAATAAGATAATATGACCCATTGTTTAGGTTTTTGCTGACCACAAAAGGCCCTTCCCAAGGTGGGGATAACATATGCATATCTGTTTGATCCTGGATGAGCCGAAGCACCAAGTCGCCTTCTTGAAATGTCCGGGTTTTAACCCGACGGCTATGATAACAACGCAGATCTTGCTGATAAATCGCTGAACGAGCCGCCGCAAGATCACGTTCCTCATCCAACATATCCAAAGAATCTTGACGTGCTTTTTCGTTGTCAGCTTCAACATAAGCCGCCACACGGGGTGAGTCATGATGGATGTCACTTGGGAGAACCGCCTCTGCCCCGTAAACCATGAAGAAAGGTGTGTAACCTGTTGATCTGTTGGGGGTGGTATTTATACTCCAAAGCACTGAGGGTAATTCCTCAACCCAACAACCCAGCGTCCTCTGCAAAGGGGCCATAAGCCGGGGTTTGATGCCTCTCAAGATTTCTTGATTGGCCCTTTCAGCTTGACCATTGGATTGGGGGTGAGCAACTGATGAGACATCAAGACGAATATGCTCTCGCTGACAGAACTCTTTCATAGCACCTTTAGATAGATTAGTACCATTATCAGTTATGATGCCGTGAGGGTAACCAAAATGGAAAATCACCTTCTTAATAAACTGAACCGCCGTTGCTGCATCACACTTGCTAACTGGCTCTGCCTCAACCCACTTGCTAAATTTATCAACCTCCACCAAGAGATGGGTCTTCTTGTCCTTAGATCTTTTGAAAGTTCCAACCATATCCAGCCCCCACACTGCAAACGGCCAAGTAATTGGAATCATCCTCAATTCTTGAGCCGGCACGTGAGTTCGTCTAGAAAACTTCTGACAACTGTCACACTTGCTAACCAGATCCTCTGCATCAGCGTGAGCCATTAACTAATAAAAACCGTGCTGGAAGGCTTTAGCAACTAGAGACTTAGAGCCAGCATGATGACCACAATCACCTTCATGGATCTCCTTTAGAATCTCACGGCCCTCCTCAGGAGAAATACATCTCTGGAACACGCCTGTGACACTGCATCGGTGCAACTCGCCATTGACAATGGTCATGGATTTAGACCGTCGGGTTATCTGCCTGGCCTCCATTTCATCCTCTGGTAACTCACCCCGGGTCATATAAGCCAAGTACGGCACCGTCCAATCGGGTATAGCATGAAGAGCCGCCACCAACTGTGCCTCCGGATCAGGAATTGCAAGATCCTCCTCTGTTGGTAACTTCACTGAAGGGCTATTCAGTATATCAAGAAAAACATTCGGTGGTACCGGCTGACGCTGAGACCCCAGCCGGCTTAAAGCATCGGCCGCCTCATTTTTCCTTCGATCAACATGTTCCACTTGATAACCTTTGAAATGACCAGCAATACTGTCAACCGCCCGGTGATAAGCCGCCATGAGCGGGTCCTTAGAATCCCAAGTTCCTGAGACTTGCTGGGCCAGCAAATCTGAGTCGCCAAAACACCTGACCCGGCTTAAGTTCATCTCTTTGGCCATCCGAAGACCATGGAGCAGGGCCTCATACTCAGATGCATTATTAGTACAAGGAAACATCAGCCTTAAAACATAGCAAAATATGTCGCCTCATGGGGAAGTCAAAACAACTCCAGCCCCCGAGCCTTCCAATTGCCTGGACCCATCAAAATGAATAGTCCAATATGTATTATCTGGCTTCTCCTCAGGCATCTACAACTCTGTCCAGTCGTTGATGAAATCCACGAGAGCTTGAGACTTGATGGCCGTCCTTGGCATATATTTCAAACCATGAGGTCCAAGCTCAATTGCCCACTTGGCTATCCGGCCGGTGGCTTCTCTGTTTTGAATAATATCCCCTAAGGGAGCAGAACTGACCACAGTAATGGGATGACCCTGGAAATAATGCTTCAACTTGCGACTGGCCATGAACACCCCATAGACTAGCTTCTGCCAATGTGGGTACCTTTGCTTGGACTCAATTAAAACTTCACTGACATAATAAGCCGGCCTCTGAACCGGGTATTCCTTTCTTGTTTCCTTCCTTTCTACAACAATGGCCATGCTGACGGCTCTACTACTAGCAGCCACATATAAAAGCAAAGGCTCCTTCTCAACAGGAGCTGCAAGAACTGGCGGCTCAGCTAACTGTTTTTTAAGTGCTTCAAACGCCTTGTTAGCAGCATCACTCCAAACAAAGTGATATGTCTTCTTCATCATCTGGTACAAAGGAATAGCCTTCTCTCCCAGGTGGCTTATAAACCAGCTTAAAGCTGCAATACGACCCGCCACACGCTGAACGTCATTAATGCATGCCGGCTTAGCCAATGAAGTGATGGCCTTGATTTTCTCCGGGTTAGCTTCAATGCCTCTCTCCGAAACAAAGAAACCCAAGAGCTTGCCTGCAGGCACACCAAAAACGCATTTGGCCGGGTTAAGCATCATCTTGTAGACCCGGAGGTTATCAAAGGTTTCCTTCAAATCATCAAGCAAAGACTCCTTCTTTCTGGATTTCACCACAATATCATCCACATAAGCATGAACATTGCGCCCTATCTGGTTATGAAGACAATTCTGAACACAACGCTGATAAGTCGCCTGGGCACTCTTGAGCCCAAAGGGCATAGACACATAGCAGAAAGCTCCAAAAGGTGTGATGAAAGCCGTCTTATCTTGGTCATTAACTACCATCTTGATCTGATGATAACCAGAGTAAGCATCCAAAAAGCTCAAACGCTCACAACCCGCCGTAGCATCAATGATCTGATCAATACGGGGAAGAGCGAAAGGATCAGCCGAGCAAGCTTTGTTAAGGTCCGCGTAATCCACACACATGCGCCAAGTGCCGTTTTTCTTAAGCACGAGCACTGGGTTAGCCAACCACTCAGGATGAAAAACTTCAACAATGAACCCGACTGCTAAGAGCTGGGCTACCTCTTCTCCAATAGCCTTGTGCCTTTCCTCGTTAAAACGGCGAAGGAACTGTTTGACCGGCTTAAACTTAGGATCAATATTAAGAGTGTGCTCAGCGAGTTCTCTCGGTACACCCGGCATGTCTGAAGGCTTCATGCAAAGATGTCCCGGTTCTCACAGATGAACTCGATGAGCGTGCTTTCCTATTTCGGATCCATGTTGGCACTAATAACGAACTGCTGAGATGAGTTGCCAGGGACAAAGTCAACCTGCTTGGTATCATCCGCCGATTTAAACTTTAGTAAAGGATCCTGCTCTGTGGTTGGCTTCTTCAATGGAGTCATATCAGCCAGGTCAACATTGTCTTTATAAAACTTGAGTTCCTCTGTGGCACAGGCAGACTCTGCGTAAGCTGCGTCACCTTCTTCACATTCCAAGGCTATTTTCCTGTCACCATGTACCATGATGGTACCCTTGCAACCCGGCATTTTAAGCTGCAAATATACATAACACAGCCGTGCCATAAACTTGGCATAAGCCGGCCGCCCAAATAGAGCATGATAGGGGCTTTTGATTTTAACCACTTCAAAGTGCAATGTCTCAGCCTTGTAGTCATGTTTATTGCCAAAAGCCACCTCTAAGGTTATCCTTCCTACTGGATAAGCCGATTTACCAGGTACCACTCCATGAAAGACTGTAGAGGACGGTTTAAGATCCTTGTCAGTCAAATTCATCTGGTGAAAAGTATCATAATAAAGGATATTGATACTGCTGCCTCCATCCATAAGCACCTTAGTGAACTTGTAACCTCCAACTTGAGGGGCCACCACCAAAGCCAGCTGACCCGGATTGTCAACCCGGGGCGGGTGATCCTCACGACTCCATACAATTGGTTGCTCTGACCATCGTAAGTATCGAGGGACCGCCGGCTCAACCGCGCTGACCGCTCGCTTGTGAACCTTCTGATCTCGTTTGCACAGGTTCGTGGTGAAAACATGATATTGACCACTATTTAGCTACTTTGGATTGCTTTGATACCCGGACTGCTGCTGATTGCCTTGACTGGGCTACTGATTGCCTTGACTGGGCTGCTGATTAAAACCGCCTTGATTGCCCTGGCCCTGAAATCCAGAGTTTGAGCCGCCACCTCCAAAGCCAGGCCCGTGAGAGCCGGAGCCTGACCCGCCATGCGGGCCGCTACTGTTATTGTGGTCCTGGTGAAAGTTTGAATTCCTATACTCCCTCATGATATGACAATCTTTCCACAGGTGGGTTGACGGTCTATCCGGATAACTATGCTTTGGGCAGGGCCGGTTCAATTCTGCCTCAAGGTTAACTTTTGAACCTCCGGTACGAGGGGGTGGTTTCCCTCTTCGACGTTGACTGTTATTTTGGGCGTTGGTATTGGCCACAAAATCTGACCCACCATCGGGATGTTTGCGCTTACCATTATTACCTTGATTATGACCTGGCATGTTGGATTGCTGCCCTTTTCCATTACCGTTTTTGTTCCCCTTGTTGGACTTCTCTTCATCAGACCCCGGATCCTTAGTATTATCAGAGTCGGCATATTTGATAAGAGCTGCCATGAGCTCGCCCATGTCATTGCAATGATGTTTAAGCTGCCCTAGCTTCTGTTTGAGGGGAATAAACCGGCAATTTTTCTCCAAAATTAAAACAGCAGAACCAGCGTTGATACTATCCGATGAGTGGATAATAGCTGAGACCCGGCGAACCCAGTGGGCGGTTGACTCATCCTCACGCTGGATGCAAGTGTCTAGGTCGATAATCGACAGAGGCTGCTTACATGTGTCCTTAAAATTCTGAATAAAATGCATCTTCAATTCAGTCCATGAGTTGATGGAATTAGGGGGCAATCCCTTTAGCCAGGTGCGAGCCGGCCCATCCAACATCATGGTGAAATATTTGGCGCACACAGCATCGTTAACATCCAACATCTCCATAGCCAACTCGTAGCTTTCAATCCAAGCATCCGGAGGCTGATCCGCAGTGTAATTGGGTACTTTTCGAGGGCCCATGAAATCCTTGGGCAAATGCTCATTGCGTAGAGCCGGCACCAGACAGGGCACTCCGACTGACCGAGAGGTCATTCCCGCTTCTACAGACACAGAAGGGTTTAACTGAGGCTGTCTAAGAGCCGCTAACTGAGCTGCCAGCTCCACCTCTTGGCGCGCTCTAGCTTGATCTGTTAGAACCTGAACATCATCATTGCCACGGGGCGGGTCTCGCCCCTGGGGCGGGTTACGACGCCATTCATTGCTGGAAACCGCCGGCGACTCCATGCGCCAGCTGTAGCTTCGACTCGGTCGCGGAGTCGAATGGATTCGCTTACGGCTATAGGAATAAGCCGCTTGCTGGGCCACCACCGTCTTAAGAAGTTCCACAGCATTCCGGGCCTCTATCGCAGATGGCGACTCACCTTCAATTGGGAGGGCCGCCAGCCGTGAGGCTGTGGCAATCATATTATCCAGTGGGTTGGAGTAATGACCCGGGGGTGTCTGCACCTGCTAAGGAGGGGTCAAGTTCACATGGGGCGGATCTGCTATACGAGGCTGAGCCGCCGCCCCGGTTGCCGGTGCTTCATCAGCCCGGGTCTCACCGGGCGGGTTACTTGGCCCTGCTCCGGGTGTGATAAAAAGATTCCTCCCCTCGAATTGCGGTGGCAAGCGGCTCTGGTGCCTCCTCCGCATCACAGTGTTTGATGCGTTCTGATCCAGACTTGAGCGAAAAGCCTCGGCCCTTACCCTCTGTGTTTTAGCTTCTAGGGCGGTCTGTTCTGCAGCCATCCTGACGTTCTCAGCGTTAAGTTCCTCTTTAGCCCGAGCTACTTCATCCCTTAGCTTTGCAACTTCCGCATTATGCTGTGCCTGAGTCGCCGGGGTCACCTCTGCCGCTAGTAACGTTGCCAAAGCATCCAAGAGCTCGGATAAAACTTGAGCCGGCGGACGCGCAGAGCCGCTCGCCCAAGCCGTTGCAGCAGCCGTTGAACCGGAGGTCATCGCTGCAGCGGTTGATGAGTGCACCATCTGCTGCGTCCCGGCCATGAATATAGCTGCCCTGTTTGGCGGCTCATAGGAGTCCGGAATACTATCGCCATCGGAACAGCCCTCAAGCCCGCCATCTTGCAGTTGATAGATCGACTCTGTTTCGCCGGTTGAGGACTCATCACTTGAGTAGATGGCCGTCTCACCACCTGACATGTAGCCTTCCTCGAGATCCGCTCCATGGACAAAGCCAACGAAGACATGCTTCTGGGCGGGTTGAATCTCGGCGGGTTGGACCCTGGTGGGTTGAACCTTGGCGGGTCTCGCGCGCCGAGCCGTCTCAATGGTGTCAGCGCAGACTTCCAGCTCAGGCTCAGACCCACCAATCTTGTCGATGAACACGTGGATACCACCAAAGGGGACCCGATACCCGTACTTGATTGAATCGGCCTCCGGACCCCATCCAGCGTCGTCGATGTAGATCTTGCGGTGGCGACTCTTGGTCATCCGGCCCACGGCGTATCCCTTGATCCCTGAGAGGTTGCCCTTCAAGAACTCGAAACCACCGTGCGAGAGCCCCACGGTGGGCGCCAACTGTCGTGGACTTGTCACGACAGATGTCCTAGCAAAAGGACTTAGGTGTGGAGCCATCGCAACTAGGTTAGCTTGAAGGGGTTGAACGGGATAAAGGACACAAGGAATTTACCCAGGTTCGGCCCCTCTCAACGAGGTAAAACCCTACGTCCTGCTCTTAGTTGTATTGCTTGGGTTTCGATTACAAGGGAGCAAATATGCTTGACCTAGTTTTCGACCTGTTGATTCTCTAGTTCACCCGCCGCCGGGTCACCCCTTTATATACAGGTCGATGCCCGGCGGCTTACAGAGTCCCGGCCGGCTCACACAAACATGACCGGCTCGGTTTCTAACTTAACTTTCCTTACAGAACAAATGATTACATGGCGGTTCACACCTTCGAGCCTTAAGTCTCCTCCGGGTCTTGGGCCTTCAGTCTTCTTGGGCCTTCTCGCCTTAAGCCGCCAACGGGGTGACCCGGCCCCTCCTGGGCGGGTCATACCTCGGAGTTATATCCTCAACAACTCTCCTGAGTCCTCTCGCACCCACCGTCTATCTGTAGGTAGACGTCACACACATATGTGCTCTTCACACCCTACCCTCAGAACTTCTAAAAAATAAAAGACGTCGCACACCTTTTATTTTAACTCACACGTCACACACTTATACTATTACTCTCGTGGCGAATGTTCTTTAGGCGTAGTATATTGTACTCTCACGAAGAGAAGCGGTGCACGCATGCACTAGTTCTCTCACACCCACTCCCGGGTACACGTAGGAGCGCATTTGTTTACAAAGAGGCATCCCAATTGACATTTTGACTAGTCTAGTTTTCAACTTGATGGAGGATTGGGGACCGCACGTGAATGATACAGTACATAGTGCGTCCTGGACGCGGTGATTTGATAGTGCGACCTGGAAGCGGTGGCACATTATTGATCAAGTTTTATTTTTACTTGAACTTTAAATGAAAATAGTGGTTCGCGCGTATTCAATTTAATAATGGCTGCTACAACAAAATCAGTCCACTATATATATAAGCAGGAGCCTCAGCACTTGCTTTACTAGGGTTCCTCTCTTTCACTATCTCATGCTCTCCAGATCTAACCAAGACATAGGTGGCCACACTCTCTCTCTGCACACGGCTGGTCACAAATCCGGCCGGACCACCTCGGCCGGGGCAGGGGTGTAGGTGCATCATTCACGCGGTCGTCGGCGGCGAGGGAGGAGACCAACAGTTGCCCACGCGTCCCAATCGGCGGCCGTGCTGTTCTCTCCGAGACAGGGCCGGCTCGGGAGGGCCTCCGACCCCTTCTTCATCCCTGCGGTATTGTGCCCAAGATACGGCCTCCCGACGCCGTCTTTGCCACATCCCGACAACCCTCAGGTATATATTCCTTCAAAACCTGCCTTGCTCTACTGCCCTAGCTCCCCACGTTGCTGCGTGTGGATCTTTTTCTACTTCCGTCGGCTGTTCCAATGCCACCTAGACTTTTACTATTATTAGAGGTAAAGCTAGTTCATATAGTTGAATCTAAGAGTTGGTTCAAACAGGGAAGAAAGTGGGAAAGCTGTAGCATGAATCTAGGACTTGGTTCTAAGAGGAAACGGGGGAAAGTAGTAGATACTGACTACCCAACCGGTCTCTTGGTTGAAAAGGCGTAGAAAGCGTGGTGGATGGCGAAGGGTGGGGGGAGGTGGACCTGTCTCTTGGTCGAAAAAGGAAAGAAAGTGAGGGGTGTGGGGGGACAACGCAAATGAGAACGAGCAGGTCTAGATTTCCTGTGCTCACATAGGAAAATGTCGCCGAGGAGATAAAAAATGGGACAAATGCAGACATGCTACCTGAGTGTTTGCCGCTCTCGGCAACCACATCTGCCCCACCACTTTATGCCCCTGCTGTCCCTACGCCCATATCACTACCGTTAATGTAAAATCACATGAAGCATTAAGCAATGCCACCTAATGTCACTATTAAGTACTGGTCTAGTGCCGTCGATAAATTGAAGCTATGCCACCACCATTTTATGAAGTGCTTCCGTCTTGCTTTATTTCCCATGAATTGTGTTTTTGCAGTTACACTTAAATCTCACACCGCTAACATTGCTTCATCCTAGTGGAACTGCACAAATTTGATTGCACATTTACTGACCATGTGCTACTCTCATGACAGTAATACTAATGCTATTGTTCTGCATGTTAATCTAGTGGCAGTGTTGATGTGATGTGATTCTACTTCTTACTTAAGGGCACTTTCATAATGTCAATGTAGTGCCAATTATAACACAATAGATGCTGCTGTTAATCATATGCCACTGCAAATAACTGTCACTGTTTAAATAACCTTATTTCATATTTGTGCAAACAGGGATGTCTGTCTCCATATCGTTTCTATCTACGCAATCAAAAGTACACACCTCAGTTTTAGTAGAATTGCACAAAATGAGATGGCTATTCCTAGCTGCCGTCGTCTAACCACCCATATTCCAGGTATTCCTACATTGGTAGTAACTAGGTAGAATGACCAACACAATCTAAAAGAAGCTGATTCGTATGTTTTACTTCCTGATTGCAGTGCAGGGACGAGCGAAAACAAATGCATCCTAGTCGGGAATGCACTTTCTCCCAGTTCATCCATGGACAGAGGACTAGCTGGCACAGCTGCACGGAGGTTTTTGGGACAGGTGCACGGACAAGAGGCATTGTGGTCTGCTTATTTCTGCAAATAGCGGTGTTTAAATTTAGTGGAACTACACAAGAAGTTCAGATGGTTAGTACACTACATGGTTCAGTTCAGCATTCCAACTAAGAACACAATTATAATTGGTTATTCTGGAATGAGAGAACCTAACCCTGGATGGTGGCAACTAGAAAAACCAGAGTGAACTCCAGGAAATTAAAGCCTGCCTAGGGAGGCCCTTTGCTCAGAGAAGCCTTGCTTGATTTTTCCTGATTTGTAAACCTTCTCACAACTTTGTCTTTTGCTGTGAACTAGCAAGATGCCTGTGTGTTGCATGGAACATAAAGATGCATTTGTATGAGTAGTTTATCTTGTGAGAGAAAAGGATGAACGAGGGAAGGCCTTATTTGCAAATGTGGAGAGGGGTGTGGGTATCTTTTTGAAAAATTGCCATAGTTTCCTTCCTATCCGTCATATATAAATTGGACGGCCTATATTGCAGGATGGCAGGCACACCATCATCACCAACTCTATTTTTTATAAGAGTAGAGACTAGTAAATGTTTGTTATGTTCTATGAATCATTGAGATGTATAAAATTGCTTAACTTATGCTTTTCAAGTATTTTATGAAGCCGAGTTTAATGTGATTGTTCCACATGAACGCTGGACTAGCGTGTGAACGTTTGGAATTTACATTATGGCCTCAGTTAACTGCATGAACCACTGTAACAAGATACGTAGTTGCTTATATGTCAGACAGCAGATTATTGATTGTTAGCTGGTCGATAGCCGACTTTTCTAGTGTTGAAGCGAGCTGAGCCAATGTGCCGTATTTTGCACAACTGCTTACAAGTGGGGTAGCACCAACATTGTTTACAAGTACTTAACTAGCCTTACGTACCCTATGTATATGTCGGCGCACAGTTGTCGAACAAGTACTCTATTTCATCAAATACACACTGCTCGTATGATAAACCGTGACAACTTATGTCTTACCATGCCATATTACATGAAAAAACTAGTGAGGACGCATCTGTTTCGGCAACAATTAAGATGGTTCTCACATGATTCACGGGCACACAAAAGTAGCAGTAGTTCCCATAGGCAGATTCAAGCAGAGTACTAGCCCCAGAGGGCTCGATAATAGGCAAGGTTCAGATAATTAGACACAATCCAAACTACTTTTAAACACTAGCTGGGGCAACTATTTCATGCCTCGATCTAATTTGGGATGGACACAAGACGTACCTTGCCATGAACATCATCGAGGACGTCTGACAGCAGCTCAATCCTGTGAACCTTCCTAAAGATAACCTTGCGGCCTTGCCACTCATAAACTTGTTTGTGGAGGCATGCCATGTCATCTTCCTGCGTAAGCTTGACAAGAACAGTATGCCTCACAAACGAAGGAGTAGCTTTGAACTTCGTGTGCTTCAGTACACCCTGGACAACACGCCTGACAACAGTGAGGCTGGAATACATCTTGACATTGGTATAAGTGCAAATGGCTTCCAGGATCCAACAGCCTAAGAACTTTGTTTTTCCAGTGCGTATATTCAGGTCATCCGCCTCATAGCGAGTGACATGTACAACCACACAATCCTTGTCTGCATCAGGGCTCTAATTGAAACAGAAACAAATTCTGAATTACTTTCCAATATAAGAAACACAAGTTATATAAACCACTATGTAGAGTCAAAAGTATGCATGACAGGGAAGGTAGCATCGCATCGAAGCTAATAAAATTTTGCATTATTTATCACCACATACTTAAGATGAAAAACCACAATCGAGATCAGCAAAGAAAAAAATCACCTTGGGCAGCTCAGCGGGGGGGGGGGGGAGGGCGCCCGCCCGGGGGGGACACGTCCTAGAAGGGGGAAAAATTGTCCTGCAGGGCCACGGGGGTCGTAACCTCAAACGGGGCATTGACCATCTCAGTAGTGGCCGTGAGCGTATCTAGGGTCGGCTTGGTGGCTGCTTCCATCTTCTTGGAGCTCTCTGTCGTGTGGGGATCAGCCTCCCATGTCTACTCCAACATCGGCAGATCTTTGCCTGATTCTCCTTGGTCCATCATGAAACTGACGAATACTAGGAGACAACTGAAAGGAAAACACAATCGTAATGACAATGAAACAAAAAAGAGAGTGAGGATCGGTTACTGCTTTGCAAAAGTTCTTTTTTTCTGAAAGAAAATATACCAACATCACGGATCCGCTTACCTTCCCTTCGTTGGGAGAGAAGAACAATGGCAGATGCGAGTGTTGTCTTTCTTGAAGATGGTGAGGGAGAAGGGGATTCAGCGAAGAGTGAAATGATGGTTGCTTCGTCCCTCAAACTTAGACTGCGGGGAGGTGGGGTTTTGTGATATGACGGCTCGTTACTACCACGCTACAACCGGGGTGACTCTCCGCCTGCGTACCACCTTCTAATTTGGTGTATGGCATTTGGGCCTGCGCGCTGCATGGCCCGCATGTCGGTGAACCAAAGTAAAGCGGCATTCAGTAGAGGGAGACATTTCGATGATCTCGGAGGAGCCAGAAGCGGTAGTGTATCCACTGTACTAGTAGTAATTGTTTTTCTGGGTAGCTGTAGAGTGTCTCCACTGTACTAGTAGTAATTGTTTCTCTGGGCCCAAGACAAAACAGCCCATCCACCCTAGTAAATAATAAAATCAATTCAAAAGCCCATATATTTACTTAATGAGAGGCGCTACCCAGCACATCGCCCCCCCAAAAAAACCTGGGTGCTCTTCTTCCTCCTCACTCCCACCCACTTCATGTCAGGTCGCTCCACTCGTACCCCCAAATTCCTCACCTCACTCCTACAGAAAACCCCAGCTCCCCTTCTTCCTCACTACAACAGAAAACCCCAGCTCCCCTTCTTCTTCACTCGCACTACAACTAGGCTCGTCATTCGTTACTCTGCTCAAATCCGTGAGCTCGACGCAACGCCCACGAGGAAAATGGAGTTGGCTGACCCCAGCACCAAGAAGATGAGGCTCCCGCCAGCGGCAACGCCTGTTATAGATGCCGCACCCAGCAGCGCGGGGAGAAGCGGCGAGCCCGCCCCCATCGGATCCCAGGAACCCGTAGAATAGTGGGTGGACCGCATCAGCGATCTTCCAAACGCCATCCTTGGGGAGTGTGGCACCCCGGCTCAGAGTAAACCGGAACGCCCTGTATTCCAGCCCAAGGACAAGTCTTCTGGAATACGACACTGTTGGCATAGACCAAATCAGCTCATTATTACAATGGATATGTTACAAAGGGTACAAGGATTACATTGGCACGGCGACACTACACCTGCCCGGGGTAGCTCTATGCTAACAGCGGAGTAACTCTCTCGGCAATGGAACAGCGACGGCAGTGATGGACTCCACTCCGCAGGGACTCTGGCTAGAACGCGTATCCTAGATCGCAAACTCAGGATCCTCGACAAGCAGGCAATCACGACATGACCTGCAAACTGGCATGACATGCCAGGTGAGTACTTTGAATGTACTCGCAAGCTCACAACAAACATTAGCATTAAAGCAAGACAACATCATAGCAGTCAAAATTAACAAGCATGGTCATCCAGCAAGATAACTTCTGAAGTAAATGCAGTAAGGTAAAGCATATTTAATTTGTACTCCGAATAATCTCAGGATGCAATCCAAACCTGTGCCAAATCCCAATTCCCAAGCATGTGGTCATCCGACCACTCATCTCATAGCCATCCCATGGCTATCATATCATATACCTGATTCCATCTGCACAGCAAGTCTGACAAACTTACTCTCTTCCGGGTTGTCTCACAACCCTCATGATACTCATGATCCATCGAGTAACTTCTGATCTTACGTTGAGTTCTTTCATCATTATCATTGCTACCATGGTTGACCACCTAGTGAGGTCTGGTCGGACTGTCCAATACCATGGACACGGCTATTCGAATAGATTTTACACTCTGCAGAGGTTGCGCACTTTACCCACACCATGGAGCACTGACCTCGTGATCCCATTCGGGTGGACCAGCGTTGCTCCAACGAAACCTGCCTGACCCGTGACTCTCCCATCATACCACCGGCAATCATCCTCCCCCAGAGTAGGGCCCTGGATGGCCCCTGTGTCACCTCGTGACACCTGCCACTGTCGTGGCCAAACGAAACTGTCCAAACGGGGACCTGGATCCAAATAACTCAACTGGGCTCACAAGGTTATCGCCGCCTACCGGGCCAGGGTAGCGCGCACGCATAACCTTCCCTGTCGGGCGGTACCGGTGAAAGAGCATGCGATCAGACCAAGTCAAGGCCGTCCCATACCGGCAAATGTGGTTGCACGAATAAGTCGGGACAGGTGACTCAGGATCAACCAGGAAATATCTACTCCCTGAATAATATTTCCGTCATGGTTGACACTCCGATAACCAGTATGCTTAAGTCACTACTACTAATTCATCTCTATGAACTGCCGGATGAACTCCAAAATAATCATAGACAGTGATCTCAACATCATAGTATCAACAAGTGGGTAAGCTACTAGTCATTAATATTCCGGTATTCAACATGACAGTCGCCTATCCGAGAATTTATCCAAGTATGGTATAATTCAATTTATTTCATAGATACTCATACTTGTTGTTAAAGTAAATAGTTAAACTATGACATTGCAATGCGATGATGCAGATGAAAGTTGTGGCTTGCCTGGGGAGGAAGGGACCATCGGGAAGAAGTGCAGAGAGTCCGCGGAGTTGACTGCCGGAAACAGTTCTCTATTGGAGGGGCTGTTTACGGGCAAGGGTAAAATGGTTATTTCCACTGTGTGACCACATAGTGAAAATGATACCAACACGATGGGCTCGACAAGACGAAGACATGGGCTTTGGATTCACCTCGATCGGAGTCCCGAGTAAGAAGTTATAGCCCGACGAAGTACAGGGACCAATCTGCAAATATTTCTCACAAACGGGCCCATGGAGGAGAAAACAGAAAACGTCTTCGGGCAGAGTACGTTTTCTGAAAAAGGAAACGTAAACTTAGCCGCAGTAGAAGGAAATACGCTTTCAATGTTCTAAAAGCGCATTCAGAGAAATATGTGTCCACTTAATCTAGCTGGCCCGCCTCTTCTCGCTGACAGGTGGGGTCGGGGCCCACCTGTCGGGTCCCTCTCTCTCTCCTCGCGCCTACTCCATCTTCCTCATGCTGAAGAATAGAGGAGGCAGGGTCGTGGCGCTGCCGGCACCAGCTATGGCAACTCCGGCCTCCTCCGGCCAAGGCGAGGGCGCCGGCGGCCTCGTGGCGGTGGACCGTGTCCACCTGATATAGCAGCACACCGGGGAGGGCCAGGGTGACGGAGCTTCCGCGGTAATAGAGAGGTGGAGAGGTGGCGGCTGGACTAGGGGCGTGCGGCCACGGGGCACTCCGGCGAGGGGCGAGGGGTGGAAGATGATCGCCGGAGAGTGGGGAAGGTGATGGTGGTGGTGGGAAGAGGGGAGGAGCTCGGCATTGAGTGAATTTAAGCGGAGGATGGCGGCGGGCACGTCGGCCATACGAGGGCAAGGGAGCTCCTTGGTCTCGAGGGAGTGGTCGGGGATGCTGCTGGGAGTGAGTAGAGGAGGATGGAGGGGCTACGGGGTACCCGGGGAGGCTCGAGGCCGCGGCTATATATAGCGGAGGCGGCCGAGGCGATCGGGACGGCCGCCGTGGTGGCCTTATCACCGCACTGGCGCTCGGGGACACGCGGAGGGCGATGGCATTATCGGCAGAGGCTCCAGGGAGGTGGAGAAGGAGGTAGTGGCTTCGGGAGGGCTCGGAACGGAAGAGGACAGGGGAAAACGACGACGGCGATCACGGGCAGAACAGCGACGGCGATCGCCGTGGCGTGAGGAGGAAGAAATTGGAGGGGGAGAGGCTTCCAGGAGATGGGCGATGACGAGACGAACCTCCTGGACATGGAGAGGTGGCAAGGGAGTGAGGAAACAGATGAGACCGAGATGTTCCATAGCCAGAGCGCGTTGGCTGGCATGCCAGCCGTGTGGTCACCGCGTGCACTGGCACACGCGGTGCACCCTGGCGTGACAAGTCATGTCCAGTGTATAGTCCCTCCAAGGCATAGTCTCAGGGAGGTGATGGCTCGGTGAAAATCACTGTGGTTGAATGTGAATGATCAACTGAAGTTTTCTGTAGCAAACTTGAGCTTGAAGCTGTGAGGAGCAGAAAGGTGATAAGAGCCAAGCAAGATGTCTGGGAGTGTTAGGGTAGGAAGGACTATAATACTGTGAAGTTTGGAGAGAAATGAACCAATATTTAATATAGTTGCTTTGCAACTGATCAATCTGGTCCAGAAACTCAAACTTGATGTGCCACTCACATGGAGTAGCAACTTGAGCTGAAATTGGGCAAAGGATTATGATTTGGTCATATGAGAGTGCCATAAAAATTTCATGCCATTTGGACAAGCCAAAATGGTACTTCCTTCACAGCTATTCTCTCTGACCAGAATCTTAGAAAAATTCTAGGGAATTAATGGGCAGATGAAATGATCCCAAATTTTGTAGAGATGGGTTATATGGGTAGGAGAATGCTCTGGTAAATTTGCAGCAATTATGGAGCAATATAAAATATAGTTCCTTCACAATGTGAAAATCTGACCAGAAACCAAGATTTGATACTGTGCTCACATAGATGATTGGATAGGGTTGAAACTTGGTGGAGAGTCATTATTTAAGAATATGAAGATGCTTGCAAAATTTCAACTTATTTGGATACTCCTAGCTAGCACTTGCTTCATAAAGATTCCAGTTGCCCAGAAACTTTGGGAATTAGCCAAGAGAGATTTAATATCCAAATAAAGTTGAATTTTGGCATGTGGCAATGATATGGATAGGAAAGAGTGCACAAAAAGTTTGAGAGCAAGCAAGCAAATATATATGGTACTTGCTTCATAAACTGCCAGCTGGGGCAGAATCAGAAAAGGAATATTTGTGAAATATTTTTGGACATGGCAAGGAAGGGTTTGACATATTTGTGGAAGATATGACCCAAACAATTTATGGGAATTATTTGGGAATTTTGGGAATGATGGAAATGTGGGTTACCTCACAACCCAGAGCAAACATGGTTATTCCTTTAATAGGAAAAGGAATATTCCTAAGAAAAGATTATTGAGATTGGTCCAAGATGGAAATGACAAGGTCTTGGAAAGGTTTTGAGGTTGGCAAGCCACTTGGGACGAGGAATCAAGGGGGATCCCTCTAGGTTGCAGAACTACCAAACCACAGAAAAGCGAATCCAGACCAAATCAAAAGTAAAAGAAAATGGGCAAAATCCAGGGTGCTACAAACCTACCCCCCTTAAAGAAATCTCGTCCTCGAGATTTGGTTGCTCAGGGATCAACATGAATATTCCCACTTGAGGAAACCATTTCCAACTCGGGTTTCCTTTTTACCTTTGTATAATGCTCCCACTGAGTTTCATATGACTGACTGCCTTGCTTCGGGGTGGTTTGCTTTATTGGAACCTTTTCCTGTAATTCTTACCTCATATGTTACTCTGACTTCATTCCTTTTATGTCTGCTGACCTGTCTGGGGCCATAAATTTTTCTGACCAAACTATATGCCCTGCTCGTAAGTCCGAGGGTGGTTCCTCATGGATGTGTCGTGACGAGGTCCAATACGAACGACCGTTCACTGACTTGTGAGCAAATTCCCTTGGTGGGTACGAAATCTTTTACTCATTGCATTGGGTGACTTCAACTGGTTGTGTGTCCTCCCGGCTCAAAAAAGTACTGTGAGTCATACCGTTCTCCCGGCGGAATCTGACTTCTCGCACGGATTGCTGGGTCATCTTGGATATCTTCACTGTCTTGGGTATAAGGCTCCTACCAAATATTTGACTATCACCTGTCATGACCCGCATAAAGATGTACAGTCTTATTGTGATATTATCCATAGACTTGACTGACAGTGGTCCTGGCAGTAGAATCTTGTTAACGGCAGGTTAGTCTTTAACTGATTCCCATCTGTGAGGTCACATGCTTCGAGACTGTTGTTCATCCTTCTGATTACTCAGTTTGTCGGTATCTCCATATGGATGGTAGGCCGTGTAATGCTTTGACACAGTTGCTGTAATCCAACTGCCGAGTTAATCTTTTGGCTGACCTGACCAGCTTGGTTGCCCTCTTCTGACAATTCTAAGCATATCGGGTTGGCTAGGCAGGTTGTCTCGATATGGGGTCCTTGCAAATGGAATAGACCCCGTGGGTGTGTACCCATGGTGACTGGTATCGAACCTGACTGTCCGGAGTATTTGTATCATGTTGATCTTGCAACCATTATCATACCTGTTTGGACAACCTTGCTCCTTCATTATGGTTCTCTTTGCCTGGATCCTTTGCTGAAAGAACTTGGCCTTATGTGTTCTTGATTCTTCGGGTAACCATAGGTATTGTCAGGTACAATATTCTGGCAGGCATATTACTTTACAAGTTGTAGCTGTAGGGTAGCGATCGTCTGAACCCTTGAATAAAACCGGCAAATAAACCAGTAGCCACCAGAACGGTCTTTACAACTCAGATCTGGGACATTACTAGAGTAACTCAACTCCGACTCAAGACGGCTGAAAAGTAGCTCAGAGCATGAGACGGTGTCGATAAGAAGAAAGTAGCAACTCCCTAAGACGGCCGAAGAACAGCTCAGAGCATAGGGTCATTGCTACAGAAATAAATTCAACAACTGCCCGAGACGGCCGAAAAGCAGCTCAGAACACGGGCCAGTTGTTGACAAGAGAAATAAAAGTCGGCATCCACCCCGGACGGCCGGAAACGGCTCAGAACACAGGCGTGGTGCCGTCACCAAAGAAAGACGGGCAAGGGTTCATCCGCGTCCCAAATAGCTCACTATTATGCATACAGTGTATTCGGCTATCCTTCTTGCTGAACACTAAGTTCATAGCACATTCTAGCTTGATTCCAGGGCACAGCAGGGTTAAAATTGTAGCAGACTCAAACCTTGTATATATATGAATCATACCTTTGGCACAGAATGCACTGTGGATCATATACAATTTGCCTTCTTGCTGATGTGATCATTACTGCCGTGAAAGTTGCGCTGATGTATACTTGGTGCTGATAACCAATCCAGCCAGGATATCATTTATATTCAAGCCCGACATTCCCGATATAACACAGTCTACTGAAACTTCCATATTACTGAGCTGTGCTTGACTGTCTCTTCACTGACTCTTTGGGTTCAGGTTCGGTGAGCAACTTCCATAAGGGGAAAATAAGGTAACACCAAGGGCCCAAATAAAAGAAACGACTAAAGCAAAAGCACACAAAGCAGCAAGATCACATACACAAGCAATATCACAATCTACAGCTATTCACAGCAATAATATGCATTCCTACTTAAGCACACAAATCTCGCAAGAACTCCGGTATTACGGTCTAACATGTTGTGGCGATGTGCACGAAAGTGAATCAATGTGTGGAAGAAAATTGGTGTAAACAAGGCTACACCAAATACGAGCTTAACACGGATGGAACCGATGGCGAGGACGAACTTGGTGATCGGGGGTCGAAATACAGAAGTTACGACCACATCATCATCAAGCGTATGGAAGAAAACCGTACACATCCAAAGAATAGGTGGCGGAATAAGTTAGTGGTGGAGAGAAAGGCTTGTAGGAATTGCCCTTTTCTGATAACAAGGATCAGTAAGGGTTGCCGAAACGGCTAGTGGAATCGCACGATCCGGGATAGAACTTGTCTATCACCGAAACGATAGGGGTGGCTGAAGAGAATATATTGGTGTGGTACCGGTGCATCAATCTTGCTAGTGATTGGCACCACCAAGCACCTTGGCATCACTCCGCTGGGACGAAGATGACACCACACCAAGGAACAAATATGCAAACTGGAGAGCGCAGGTAGGGAATTGAAACCGATGCCACCTACACTCATCAGATCCATCGTTAGAGATAAGATATCTAGTCTTTATGCATGCTATGCACAAACAAATGCAACAACCAAGTGCAGCAAACCAACTGGGTCCTAAACTACCGGTTACTAATGCTCGCGTGGTCTAGGGCGTCCTACAGCCAGACCTGCTCTGATACCAACTTCTGTGGCACCCCGGCTTAGAGTAAACCGGAATGCCCCGTATTCCAGCCCAAGGACAAGTCTTCTGGAATATGGCACTGTTGGCATAGAACAAATCAGCTCTTTATTACAATGGATATGTTACAAAGGGTACAAGGATTACATCGGCACGGCGACACTACGCCTGCCCGGGGTAGCCCTATGCTAACAGCAGAGTAACTCTCTCGGCAGCGGAACAGCGACGGCAGTGATGGACTCCACTCCGCACGGACTCTGGCTAGAACGTGTATCCTAGATCGCAAACTCAGGATCCTCGACAAGCAAGCAATCACAGCATGACTTGCAAACTGGCATGACATGCCAGGTGAGTACTTTGAATGTACTCGCAAGCTCACAACAAACATTAGCATTAAAGCAAGACAACATCATAGCAGTCAAAATTAACAAGCATGGTCATCCAGCAAGATAACTTCTGAAGTAAATGCAGTAAGGTAAAGCATATTTAATTTGTACTCTGAATAATATCAGGATGCAATCCAAACCTGTGCCAAATCCCAATTCCCAAGCATGTGGTCATCCGACCACTCAACTCATAGCCATCCCATGGCTATCATATCATATACCTGATTCCATCTGCACAGCAAGTCTGACAAACTTACTCTCTTCCGGGTTGTCTCACAACCCTCATGATACTCATGATCCATCGAGTAACTTCTGATCTTATGATGAGTTCTTTCATCATTATCATTGCTACCATGGTTGACCACCTAGTGAGGTCTGGTTGGACTATCCAATACCGTGGACACGGCTATTCAAATAGATTTTACACTCTGCAGAGGTTGCGCACTTTACCCACACCATGGAGCACTGACCTCGTGATCCCATTCGGGTGGACCAGCGTTGCTCCAACGAAACCTGCCTGACCCGTGACTCTCCCATCGTACCACCGGCAATCATCCTCCCCCGGAGTCAAGCCCTGGGTGACCCCTGTGTCACCTCGTGACACCTGCCACTGTCGTGGCCAAATGAAACTGTCCCAAACGGGGACCTGGATCCAAATAACTCAACTGGGCACACAAGGTTATCGCCGCCTATCGGGCCAGGGTAGCGCACACGCATAACCTTCCCTGTCGGGCGGTACCGGTGAAAGAGCAGACGATCAGACCAAGTCAAGGCCGTCCCATACCAGCAAATGTGGTTGCACGGATAAGTCCGGACAGGTGACTCAGGATCAACCATGAAATATCTACTCCCTGATAATATTTCTGTCATGGTTGACACTCCAATAACCAGTATGCTTAAGTCACTGCTACTAATTCATCTCTATGAACTGCCGAATGAACTCCAAAATAATCATAGACAGTGATCTCAACATCATAGTATCAACAAGTGGGTAAGCTACTAGTCATTAATAATCCGGTATTCAACATGACAGTCGCCTATCCGAGAATTTATTCAAGTATGGTATAATCCAATTTATTTCACAGATACTCATACTTGTTGTTAAAGTAAATAGTTAAACTATGACATTGCAATGCGATGATGCAGATGAAAGTTGTGGCTTGTCTGGGGAGGAAGGGACCATCGGGAAGAAGTGCGGAGAGTACGCGGAGTTGACTGCCGGAAACAGTTCTCTCTCGGAGGGGCTGTTTACGGGCAAGGGTAAAATGGTCATTTACACTATGTGACCACATAGTGAAAATGATACCAAGACGACGGGCTCGACGAGACGAAGACGTGGGCTTTGGATTCACCTCGATCGGAGTCCTGAGTAAGAAGTTATAGCCCGACGAAGTACATGGACCAACCTGCAAATATTTCTCACAAACGGGCCCCTGGAGGAGAAAACAGAAAACGTCTTCGGGCAGAGTACGTTTTCTGAAAAAGGAAACGTAAACTTAGCCGCAGTAGAAGGAAATACGCTTTCAACGTTCTGAAAGCGCATTCAGAGAAATACGTGTCCACTTAATCCAGCTGGCCCGCCTCTTCTCGCTGACAGGTGGGGTCGGGGCCCACCTGTCGGGTCCCTCTCTCTCTCCTCGCGCCTGCTCCATCTTCCTCGCTCTGAAGAACAGAGGAGGCAGGGCTGTGGCGCTGCCGGCGCCAGCTCCGGCAACTTCGGCCTCCTCCGGCCAAGGCGAGGGCACCGGCGGCCTCGTGGCGGTGGACCGCGTCCACCTGACGTAGCACCACACCGGGGAGGGCTAGGTTGACGGAGCTTCCGCGGCAACAGAGAGGCGGAGAGGCAGTGGCCGGACTAGGGGCGCACGACCACGGGGCACTCTGGCGAGGGGCGAGGGGTGGAAGATGATCGCCGGAGAGTGGGGAAGGTGATGGTGGTGGAGGGAAGAGGGGAGGAGCTCGGCATTGAGTGAATTTAAGCGGAGGACGGCGGCGGGCATGTCGGCCATACGAGGGCAGGGGAGCTCCTTGGGCTCGGGGGAGTGGTCGGGGACGCTGCTGGGAGTGAGTAGAGGAGGATGGAGGGGCTACGGGGTACCCGGGGAGGCTCGAGGCCGCGGCTATATATAGCGGAGGCGGCCGAGGCGATCGGGGCGGCCGCCGTGGCGGCCTTATCGACGCACTGGCACTCGGGGACACGCGGGAGGGTGATGGCGATGTCGGCAGAGGATCCAGGGAGGTGGAGAAGGAGGTAGTGGCTTCAGGAGGGCTCAGAACGGAAGAGGACAGGGGAAAACGACGACGGGGATCACGGGCAGAACAGCGACGGCGATCGCCGTGGCGTGAGGAGGAAGAAATTGGAGGGGGAAAGGCTTCCCGGAGATGGGCGACGACGAGACGAACCTCCTGGACATGGAGGGGTGGCAAGGGAGTGAGGAAACGGACGAGACTGAGATGTTCCATCGCCAGAGCGCGTTGGCTGGCATGCCAGCCATGTGGTCACCGCGTGCACTGGCGCACGCGGTGCACCCTGGCGTGACAAATCATGTCCAGTGTATAGTCCCTCCAAGGCACAGTCTTAGGGAGGTGATGGCTCGGTGAAAATCACTGTGGTTGAATGTGAATGACCAACTGAAGTTTGCTGTAGCAAACTTGAGCTTGAAGCTGTGAGGAGCAGAAAGGTGATAAGAGCCAAGCAAGATGTCTGGGAGTGTTAGGGTAGGAAGGACTATAATACTGTGAAGTTTGGAGAGAAATGAATTAATATTTAATATAGTTGCTTTGCAACTGATCAATCTGGTCCAGAAACTCAAACTTGATGTGCCACTCACATGGAGTAGAAACTTGAGCTAAAATTGGGCAAAGGATTATGATTTGGTCATATGAGAGTGCCATAAAAATTTCATGCCATTTGGACAAGCCAAAATGGTACTTCCTTCACAGCTATTCTCTCTGACCAGAATCTTAGAAAAATTCTATGGAATTAATGGGCAGATGAAATGATCCCAAATTTTGTAGAGATGGGTTATATGGGTAGGAGAATGCTCTGGTAAATTTGCAGCAATTATGGAGCAATATAAAATATAGTTGCTTCACAATGTGAAAATCTGACCAGAAACCAAGATTTGATACCGTGCTCACATAGATGATTGGATAGGGTTGAAACTTGGTGGAGAGTCATTATTTAAGAATATGAAGATGCTTGCAAAATTTCAACTTATTTGGATACTCCTAGCTAGCACTTGCGTCACAAAGATTCCAGTTGCCCAGAAACTTTGGGAATTAGCCAAGAGAGATTTATTATCCAAATAAAGTTGAATTTTGGCATGTGGCAATGATATGGATAGGAAAGAGTGCACAAAAAGTTTGAGAGCAAGCAAGCAAATATATATGGTACTTGCTTCATAAACTGCCAGCTGGGGCAGAATCAGAAAAGGAATATTTGTGAAATATTTTTGGACATGGCAAGGAAGGGTTTGACATATTTGTGGAAGATATGACCCAAACAATTTATGGGAATTATTTGGGAATTTTTGGAATGATGGAAATGTGGGTTACCTCACAACCCAGAGCAAACAGGGTTATTCCTTTAATAGGAAAAGGAATATTTCTAAGAAAAGATTATTGCGATTGGGCCAAGATGGAAATGACAAGGACTTGGAATGGTTTTGAGGTTGGCAAGCCACTTGGGACAAGGAATCAAGGGGGTCCCTCTAGGTTGCAGAACTACCAAACCATAGAAAAGCGAATCCGGACCAAATCAAAAGTAAAAGAAAATGGGCAAAATCCAGGGTGTTACAGGGAGATCATCTCGCTTCTCCCCACCAAGGATTGCTGCCGCACCCAAGTCCTCTCAACTCGGTGGCGCCCTCTATGGCGCGCCGCACCCCTTAATCTCGACTGTCGTCAGCTATCTCTCTTTAATGATTTTGAACTCCCCAAAGCCATCATCTCCTCCCACCGTGGCTTCGTTCAAAGCCTCTGCATCCCGTCATGCAACCTAAGCAAGCATAGCATGCCCTGCACGGTGGACGCCAGGCTGAAATCCCCTGAATTCACAGAACTACAGCTGCTTGAGTTCTACTATTCCCCAGGAAATCACCTACCAGATACCGAACGCCATGTACTTGTGCCCTGAGCACCGATGTCCATCTCACGGTTTTCCTCCTCTCTCCACACCGCCACCTTTGCGCTGTGCTACGTACCAGACAATCTGGTACTAAACCTTCAACTCCCATTTCTCAAAAAACTTTCACTTTGCTGGTTCGTATATCGGAGGCCTCATTGCACAACATCATCCACTCCAGTTGCCCTGCCCTGGAGTGCTTGGTGCTTGTTTTCACAGTTAGAATCGGTTGTCTCCAAATAAAGTCGCCTAACCTTGTAAGAATTGGAATTTCTTTTGACAGAAGGCAGCTCATCATCGAAGATGCCCCTTCACTTCAAAGGTTGATCCTTGATTCTAGTTATTCACCGTCGCAAATAACTATCGTCTCTGCGCCTAAACTAGAGACCTTGGGTGTAATACATGATCTCTGTGCTCATTTCAAGATGGTGTTTGGCTCCACAGTTCTTCAGGTACTGTATATTATCATCTACACTTGTAATCATAAGCTGCATTTTAAATTTTTGCGCATAAGATCTATATCATCTTGGAGTACACATTTTGTACTAATATTATGTTCTATGCTCAATGAAGAGTTTCTCCATGGATAGCCTATCAATGGTGCTGGATTCTGTCAAGATCTTATATATCCAAATGAATAGTTTTGATCTGAACAAGATTATTGGCTTGCTGCAATGCTTTCCATGTCTGGAGAAGTTGTATATAAAGGTGATAATTTCACGCACATTGGAAGCCCGCATATAGTGTACTAGAATTAACCGTTCAGCTGTTGCTCTTTCGACACTCTTTTTTTAGACCTTAACTGTTTTCAATCTTCATGTCTATTTAGGCAACAGGACGGGGTAAGAAAGTTATAACCAATCGGTGGATTCGTAAGCATCGGGATTTTCTCACTTCTCATGACATTCGATTGAAGACAATAACGCTGGAACGATATGTAGCCAACCATGCAAACACTAGATTTGTCACATTCTGCCTGCTGAATGCGAGGTTACTATTGTCCATCAGGCTTAAGTTTATCAGCAGCATGGTTTTGATGGATGGGTATGTCAAAGAGCAAAAAAAGGAGTTTCAGGTGGACAAAAGGGCTTATGAATGTGCCGGGCTTCTATTTACAACATCTTGTGGTCATAATCCAGTAAATTTTACGACCCAGGATGTTCATTCTATGGACCTGACCGATTCATTTGACTGTGACTGCCGAAAACAGTGCTGGAGTTAGATGTTGTTGCCCTTTTCAATCTGGGTTTTGTCTAAACCTGATGAACAATTACCCTCGTGCCTTTGTACAGTTTGTAAGCTGGATTTAGATGTTGTTGCCCTTTTCAACTCGGCTGTGACTGTCATATTTTCTTTAAAACAAGGCAAATGGCTTGCCATTTGTTTCATTAAGAGTGAAATATTGTAACAAATCCCAACCAAGGGAAATAACATCACTCTCGCCGGCTGCTTGAGCTCACTGTGCATTACAGAACCCAAGTGATTAGCCCCCACCAGCACACACAAACTTATTTTGAACTAGCACACCAAATGGGCTATAAATTTTCATAAGAAAGGCTGCATGACCGTGAAAGATTTGGATTCTGACATTTGGGACCCACGAGGAAAAAGCCTATCCAAGGTGGTGTCGACTTACTAGTCAACAAACGATTCTGCCTACCTGCCGTTGGATTGACATCCAACATCTGTTGTGTATCTTCTATCTCTTGTCTTCTTCCTCTAGCCGCCCAAACCAAACCACCCCGTCAGTTCCGCCTGCTACCGCCTCCCACGGCTGGCTGCGCCTCCGCCGCCCTACCGTACCCTCAAACATTGGCTAGTCCCTCCCTCTATTCCCCCACACGTCATGTTATTCTCCGGCAACGTCAGCCCCAACACGCACCCGCACCCGAACCAGTCAACCCTCGTACTCCCCTCCGCCTGCGAATAGACTGGCACATCTTCCACGGCTCCTGTTCATTCCATCAGAGGCCTCGCCGTTGTCCTTCGCCTTGGTTCGCTGGCCGTGTGCGGTGCGCCGCCGTCTGGCGTTGTCAACGTCGTCAACAACCGAGAGGAACAAGCAGATGACAGTACGTGGAGTGGATGACAGTATGGACCCACCAGGGTTCATGGCAGTACGCAAGCAAGTGCCTCGTTATTACAAGCCCAAAAAAATGGTTCCTCCTAATGGTTGGACATCTGGGTCCCACGCCATTGTCAACGTAGTCAATAAACAAGAGAATTACACAACTAGCGGATGACACCAGGGACCCAGCAGGTCGCACAGTTGTTATTTACTTTTTTTTAGGAACAAGCAGTTGTTATTTATACTAGTTTTAGAGACGGATCAGGGTAATAATGGGGCTATGCGGGGGCTGTGGTCTGTCTAGCCAGGTTTTTATTTTATGTTTACCACATGATGAGCCCAGTTGTGTTTTTTTCTTGGTGAAAATGGCTAGCCTAGTTCTACTTTTTTTAAAGAAATACCCAACGGAGGCCTACTTGCTTTCTTAGCCCTGCTGGGCTGCAAATCTTTCAAGACGAGAGCGATGTATTCGCTTGCCCAGAAAATGAAGTAGTAAGAAATGGGATGTAAATTTATAAACACAGCAAACCGGCAATTAGTTTCAAATATCGTTTTTTAAAGATTTCAACATTTCGAATTTAAATTTTTTTGCGGGGAAAATTATGTTGGATTTTAAATTGATATAAATTTATTATTTTTAAATTAGTTTGAACGTGACTCGAAATTTCAGGATTAAAAATAGTTCGGACCGCACCAAAATATGCAAAATTTCGTAGAAATTTTTAACCGTGGCCACAATATGGGCTGTAATGCTAACAAAAAGAATATGGGTTCCAAAAAAATCCTTAAGAATTAGCAAATGGGCTGTAAATTATTAGAAATAATGGCAGATGGGCTGTATGCTGTTTTCCACAGATTTGAGGCTGACTTGTGCGCCTACTATAGGTTGATGCGTACGCTTTCCTAAAAAAAGGGTTAATTAGATAAATGCCACTCCAATTATGGCGATTCATAAAAATGCCACTGCAATTTCCAAACTCTGAAAAATGCCACTGCAATTTTTTCAAACTTTAAAAATGCCACTCCAGACTTCGAAAAATGCCACTGGAAATGGCATTTTTCAAAGTTTGGAAATTGCAGTGGCATTTCTCGGAATCACAAGATTTGGAGTGGCATTTATCAAATTAACCAAAAAAAAGGTTGACGCGCACGCAAGGCCGTGTCAACTTAGTCAACACATGAGAGCAGTGACTGTTGGATGTCCATCCAACGACCTCCGTGCTTCTTCAATCTCTGCTCTTCCTGCTCCAGGCACTCAAACCAGCGCCGGCGGGACTGCCTGCTCCCTCCTCCCGTGGCCGGCTGTGCTGCCGCGCAGGCCGCACCACCCCACCCTACTTCATTCCTCTACTCACCCATACCTCCTATTATTTTCTGGCGACGACAGCCGAACCAGTAAATCCTCGTACTCCCCACCGCGTGGTCAACCACTGCCGAGTCTTCCCCGGCTCCAGGTTGTTCCCTTCCTAGGCCTCGTCGTCGTCCACCGCCCTGGTGCTCTCGGCGCGACGTGGTCAACGTGGTCAACGAACAACATCCATCGAAAGAGGACTGTATGTGGAGAGGCTGACAGCTGGGTCCACGGCCGCACGGAAGGAAGTGCCTCCTTATTACATGCAAAATAATGATTCCTCCACCTGACAGTAGGGACCCATCGGAAGGGCCTCTGTATTTCGTGAAAAAAATGTTCCACCTGCTGACAGCTTGGACCCACCAGCTATATCTTCGCACGAAAGGAAATGCCTCCTTATTACGCACAAAAAAATGAATACTCCCCCTGCTATCTGGGACCCACCATAGTTGGAGGCTGACTTGTGGGCCTACTAAGTTGACGCGGACGGAGGGCTTTGTCAACTTAGTCAATATGAACGATTCTAGCTCTAGTGACCGTACGATGTCCATCCAACGGCCGTAGTGCTTCTTCAACCTCTGGTCTTCTTGCTCCAGCCGCCCAAACCAGCGCCGGTCGTGCCGCCTGCTCCTGCCTCCCGTGGTCGGCTCTGCTACCGCGTAGGCCTCACCGCCCCACCCTACTCCCATCGCTGGCCTGGCCATCCCTGTACTCACCCAGACCTGCTGTTATTCTCCGACGACGGCAGCCTCACACTGCAGCCCAACTAGTAAACCCTCGTACGCCCCTCCGCGTGGGAAACAACTGCCGAGTCTTCCCCAGCTCCGGGTCATTCCCTTCCTAGGCCTCACCGTCGTCCACCGCCTTGGTGCTCTTGGCGCGGCGTGGTCAACATGGTCAAGGAACAACTTACATCGGAAGAGGACTGTACGTGGAGAGGCTGATAGCTGGGTCCACGGCCGCAGCAAGGAAGTGCCTCCTTATTACGCGTAAAATAATGATTCCTCCACCTGACAGCAGGGACCTACCGGAAGGGCCTCTGATTTTGGCTTAGCTGTATTTTGCGAAAAAAATGTTTTCCCACCTGACAGCTGGGACCCACCAGCTATATCTTTGGACGCAAGGAAAGTGCCTCCATATTAGGCGCGAAAAAAATGAATCCTCCCCCTGACAGCTCAGACCCACCATCAATAAATTCGCACGCAAGGAAGTGCGTCCTTATCCTCCCTGACAACCGGGACCCACCTGGTCGAAGCGTACGTAGCGTTGTCGCGAACGTGTTCGTACATACTAGTCGATCGGTCTCTCTGCAACGATGAACCGTGGCCGAGCAAATAGCGGCACGTGTAGCAGTAGAGCCCCCGACGTAGCAGTTCAGGCAGTCCCTTCTAAACCGTATACATGTACGTACAGCCACATGCCAAAAAATACGACCACGTACGTACATACGGGTGGGGTCTCGAACGCCTACTCGCGCATACGTACGGCCAGGGCTCGTGTACATGGAGAGGCAACGGATGGCAGCAACGATGTTCTATTCATCGGGCAACCAACCGGCTGGGTCGGAACGGAGAAACAGCGTCCTGTTCATTGGGAGGCAACCGACTGGGTCAGAATGCGTCCTGTTCAACGGGAGCCAACCGGCTTGGATGGAACAGCCGAAACGGGGTCTGGCGTACCGCACTACGGAGGAAACGGCCTTCTGTTCGACCGGCTTCGGTCGAAACGGGGGTCATGTTCATCGGGAGGGGTGTGGCGTACCGCAAAATGGAGGAAACGGACTTGTGTTGGAGCGCTACGGTTGAAACGACGGTCCTGTTCATCGGGAGGGGTGTGGCGTACCGCAAAATGGAGGAAACGGACTTGTGTTGGAGCGCTGCGGTCAAAACGGGGGTCCTGTTCATCGGAGGGGTGTGGCGTACCGCAAAACGGGACTCCACGGGCTACTGTTCACCCACCGTCGACTTCCTTCAGCCTCCACCTGCACTGTTCATCCACCGCGTCTTCCTCCTGCCTCCACCAGATACTGTTCATCCAGTCCTCCACCGGCTACTGTTCAACGAGCCCTCCACGGGGTCCTGTTCATCCACCCCCAACCATCTCGGCTATGGCGGCCTCCTCTCGGGGTCCTGTTCATCCAGCGGCAACGGCCTACTACTACTACCACGGGGGTCCTGTTCATCCAACCCCCACCGGGAACTGTTCATCCAACCCCAACCGCGTACGTCTAGACTCATTCAACCAACCCCCACATTCACTGTTCATCAAGAGGCAGCAGGTTCGATCGGCTTCAGTTAGCAGCAGTAGCGAAGGAATCCCTCGATCGGGTTAAGTTAACAGCCAGCGATCGATCGATCGCTCGGGTTTAGTAACGTAGCTAGTGCAATCGCTCGAGTTCAGTAAGCGAACGCCTCGCTCGGGTTCAGTTAGAACCCAACGCCTCGCACACACGCACGTACGTATACGAGAGAAAACGCGCGAACCTAGCGTGCATCGCTCGGCCCCGACCACCCACCGTAACCGGGAACTCCCCGAAATTTTCCTCACCCTCGCTTCTACCATGATTTTTTCCATCATGGACGGCCCAAAGAATGTCATGCAGGTGCGTCTCCGACCCGCCCAGGACGAAAATCCCATTTTCTGTCATGATTTTTTGTCATAGAAGTAGGAGCCCACCACATCTATGATGATACCGGGTTTGTCACAATTATCGTCATAGAAGTGTCATAAGCATGACAGAAAAAAAATTCGTTCGGCCCAGAATGTCACGGATGTGTCTTTTTTTTGTAGTGATAAATCCAGAACCAGAAGATGATAGCTCAAGAATATAGTACGTGTGCTATGCCACGCTGTATAAACCTACAGGAAGCACAACAAACCCTCAAATATAATTTTTTGTACAACATCAGCAATAATAGTTTCAGTGAAAGCAACCATAATGGACAGTTCAGACACTACAGGCTACAGCCACCAAGAATGTACATCGTATTCACCAAAAAAAACTCAGTGGAATGTTTTGGCAAGAAAATGTACTTGACCAGGCGATTCCATGGTACACTCAAGCACACATGCTAATTGCTAAGCTACAAATCATATGCTGTCAACAGCCATGTCCATCCAAGGAAAAAAAGGACACATTCTGGCATGTTGTCGCTCGCAAGTGGCACAACTGTAGAACATTAAGACAGTTATAAACAGCAGGCAGTTCACTACACCCAAGAGCAGAGAGGCCGGGTTGGAGCATCAATTACCACCTTGTGCAACTTCTTGATGAGCGCCAATGGCTTCCTATTCAGCCCCCTCTGGAACCTATAACAACACCAAAGCATAGCACTTTCTTTCAGACAGACGCCTTCGCCTAGTTCAAAAGATAGCATAGAAAAACCATATAAATTAGGGATTGGTTCATAGCAGGACACTTATGCTATGCCATAAAGAAACATATAAATCAGTTATCCATATAAATTAGGTGGCAAATGAGTAAGAATTGTAGCCCTCTGTTCAAAAGATAGCATGATACACCAAAAGCAAATCATAGCAGTAGTCCAAGATAACTGATTCATATGGTTATTCAATGGCATACAATGGTGCAAACCATATAAATTAGGCGTCAAATGAGTAAGAACAGTAGACCTTTGTTCTAGCGAAATTAGGGAGCTCATTGAAGCATGGTGCTGCACTGCTGCTCAAGTGGTTGCGAAGGTGCCTAGTCGAAGAAAGGACACAACCAAGCAACACGCAGGTATATAAAATGTAAAAACAACTAACCACCTGATGTAAGCAAGCTACAATAAATAAACTCTTATAAGGGCTACTCGAGTCAATCGACAACTCCCAAGATACTTCTTAAGGCAGTAAAATGACTCGACAGCAAGCTCCTACTTTTACATTAATTGTAGCAATGGCATATGATCAACAGGGAGAAATAACAACTCATGGAGGCGGACCGCAGCAGATTGAGACCAGGAGTCACACCTCAGACCATAATAAGTAAGAGAAAACCAGAAGAAACAATTATGTTCCTTTGATTTGCCTCTTTATAAAGAATGTTTCTATTGTTTCTAGGAAGTATGTTGTCATCAAGCTTCTTATTGGACCACCTAATTTTGATATCTACCAATGATGCATATCATTTTAGAAGACAAAATATCTTACATTGGATCCATAAATGGCAGTTGGCACTATTAGCGACACTGCAATTTACTTCCACCCCCTCCACATTATCTTTCCCTTCGAGTGATGCCGAGAACAATTCTCTGAACCTGAAATTGGAGAACATTTTTTAAAGAAAACTATTTACTAATCACTAACTAGTAGTAAAGCTAGCAAGAAAAATTAGTTCATGACCTAATGCAATATATCAACATAATTTCTTAACTGATAATACGAAGAACTAAAAACCTGATTTGGAGCGTACATACATGCTAGAATTATAAACTAGGAAGGTGAGTTCAGTAAACCGTAAAAATGCAACTCACACATATTTCCTTCAAAGAAGAGATAATAAAACATGATCTTCCTTTGGGAAGTGTATCTTGTAGCACCATTTACCTATGAATTATAAAGCTGAAGATAATCAAGTAAAACAAACACACAGCTAACCACTATCATGAGCAAGGTCCATGTCACAGGACTCAGAAAAATATAATGCAATTTTTTTAGCACAAAGATATACACAGAAAAAATACATGAGCAGATCCTTCTATCAAAGGTCACAGAAAACAACAATCTGAAATCAATATATTAGTTAGAAAATGTTTTGGTAGAACATATTCAAAACATCCATGTGCAGTAAAAAAGGAACTTGACCTTGCTGCAACCATCTCTGAACCTGACACAACAGTCTGAACCAAGGAAAAGGAATAACAATGCAGCTTTCTAGTCCTGACTGCTTTTCTTGTGAGTGAATGCATAATAATTTAGACTCAGGTGGCACTATACAGAACAAAAACAAAATGGCTCCAATGAAGCAAGTATTGACCAAATAAACATATAAAGAGTTAGATAAACAACTGAACGCCACCAAGGAGTATAAAATTAAGAGGATGCCAGATATGCAATAACCCACGCGCACTGGAGGTCAGCGAAAAATCTATTTATACAATCATGTAAGCATCATAGCACTCCTAACCAAACCCACTTATATTTTCCATTTCCTCTTCTAAATCATGTCAGGTCAAAACAGATATACAAGTAGAAGCGAAGACTGGATAAGAGGGAACAAACCTTGAGGCCGAACCCACTTGAGTGGTCCGATAAGGAGCAAATAATCAAAAACATCTAAACTGCATCGGAGTGGTCCAATAAGGCCCAAATCCTTAGGCTCGGCGGTAGCATCCAAATTGGTGAGGCATCACTAATCTAGCTCCAAACCCAAGACCATGGCGGTGGCAGAATCCAAGATGCTTTGCAAAGTGCTCACAGAAACTCTATCCAGTGAGGTAAACAACCTAGATGCCTATCATACTGCCCACTATTTATTTAATTCCACGAGATGCGTTGCGAAAATCCCAAAACCTGATGGCATGTTGGAGCTGCAAAAACAAAAAGAAATTTCCCAACATAGTAAGCTTAACTGTACGATAGTCTTACAATATTAACACTGAACTGATGATAAGCATATTATATTGTTAATTTCTATGCAAATGGTTTTCAGAATAAAACCAAAGAATGACTACTTGAATAGATTAAAAAGAACAAAAAAAAACTATGGATGTTCAACATGTAAGCTAGCAACAGAAATAAATGAACTTCTACCTCTGGACTATCCAGCTGAATCAAAATGAACTAAGTAGTAATCACCCTGAAAAATTGTTTCCTATCACTTGATAATTGCCCTTGAACCCCAACCTGTTGGGTAACGTAGCATGCAATTTCAACAAAATTCCTACGCTCACGCAAGATCTATCTAGGAGATGCATAGCAACGAGAAGGCGAGAGTGTGTCCACGTACCCTCGTAGACCGAAAGCGGAAGCATTAGCTTAACGCGGTTGATGTAGTCGAACGTCTTCGCGATCCAACCGATCAAGCACCGAACGTACGGCACCTCCGAGTTCAGCACACGTTCAGCTCGATGACATCCCTCGAACTCTTGATCCAGCAGAAGGTCGAGGGAGAGTTACATCAGCACAACGGCATGGTGACGGTGATGGTGATGTGATCCGCGCAGGGCTTCGCCTAAGCACTACGATAATATGACCGGAGGAGTAAACGGTGGAGGGGGGGCGCCGCACACGGCTAACAATGTTTGTTGTCTCCCTTGGAGGCACCCCCCGCCCCCGTATATAAAGGAGGGAGAGGGAGGAGGCCGGCCCCCTAGGGGCGCGCCAAGTGTGGGGAGTCCTACTAGGACTCCTAGTCCTAGTAGGATTCCCCCTTCCTTTTTCCGGACTGGAAAGGGGGAAAGGGAGAGGGAGTAGGAGAGGGAAAGGGGGGCGCCGCCCCCTACCTAGTCCAATTCGGACTCCCATGGGGGGGGGGGGCGACCACCCCTTGTGGGATGTCCCCTCTCTCCCCTATGGCCCATGAGGCCCATTACCTCTCCCGGGGGGTTCCGATAACCTCCCGGTACTCCGAAAAATACCCGAAATGATCCGGAACTATTCCGGTGTCCGAATACCACCTTCCAATATATCAATCTTTACCTCTCGACCATTTCGAGACTCCTCGTCATGTCCGTGATCTCATCCGGGACTCTGAACAATCTTCGGTCACCAAAACACATAACTCATAATACAAATCATCATCGAACGTTAAGCGTGCGGACCCTACGGGTTCTAGAACTATGTAGACATGACCGAGACACATCTCCGGTCAATAACCAACAGTGGAACCTAGATGCTCATATTGGTTCCTACATATTCTACGAAGATCTTTATCGGTCAAACCGTAATGACAACATATGTCATTCCCTTTGTCATCGGTATGTTACTTTCCCGAGATTCGATCATCGGTATCTTCATACCTAGTTCAATCTCGTTACCGGCAAGTCTCTTTACTCGTTCCGTAATGCATCATCCCGTAACTAACTCATTAGTCACATTGCTTGCAAGGTCTATAGTGATGTGCATTACCGAGAGGGCCCAGAGATACCTCTCCGATACTTGGAGTGACAAATCCTAATCTCGATCTATGCCAACCCAACAAACACCTTCGGAGACACTTGTAGAGCATCTTTATAATCACCCAGTTATGTTGTGATGTTTGATAGCACACAAGGTGTTCCTCCGGTATTCGGGAGTTGCATAATCTCATAGTCAGAGGAATATGTATAAGTCATGAAGAAAGCAATAGCAATAAAACTTAACGATCATTATGCTAAGCTAACGAATGGGTCTTGTCCATCACATCATTCTCCTAATGATGTGATCCCGTTCATCAAATGACAACACATGTCTATGGTTAGGAAACTTAACCATCTTTGATCAACGATCTAGTCTAGTAGAGGCTTAGTAGGGACTCTCTGTTTTGTCTATGTGTTCACACATGTACTAAGTTTTCGGTTAATACAATTCTAGAATGAATAATAAACATTTATCATTATATAATGAAATATAAATAACAACTTTATTATTGCCTCTAGGGCATATTTCCTTCAGTCTCCCACTTGCACTAGAGTCAATAATCTATATTACATAGTAATGATTCTAACACCCATGGAGTCTTGGTGCTGATCATGTTTTGCTTGTGGAAGAGGCTTAGTCAACGGGTCTGCAACATTCAGATCCGTATGTATTTTGCAAATCTCTATGTCTCCCTGCTTGACTTGATCGCGGATGGAGTTGAAGCGTCTCTTGATGTGTTTGGTTCTCTTGTGAAATCTGGATTCCTTCGCCAATGCAATTGCTTCAATATTGTCACAAAAGATTTTCATTGGACCCGATGCACTAGGTATAACACCTAGATCGGATATGAACTCCTTCATCTAGACTCCTTCATTTGCTGCTTCCGAAGCAGCTATGTACTCCGCTTCACACGTAGATCCCGCCACGACGCTCTGCTTGGAACTGCACCAACTGACAGCTCCACCATTCAATATAAATACGTATCCGGTTTGTGACTTAGAGTCATCCGGATCAGTGTCAAAGCTTGCATCGACGTAACCATTTACGACAAGCTCTTTGTCACCTCCATAAACGAGAAACATATCCTTAGTCCTTTTCAGGTATTTCAGGATGTTCTTGACCGCTGTCCAGTGATCCACTCCTGGATTACTTTGGTACCTCCCTGCTAAACTTATAGCAAGGCACACATCAGGTCTGGTACACAGCATAGCATACATGATAGAACCTATGGCTGAGGCATAGGGAATGACTTTCATTTTCTCTCTATCTTCTGCAGTGGTCGGGCATTGAGTCTTAGTCAACTTCACACCTTGCAACATAGGGAAGAACCCTTTCTTTGACTGATCCATTTTGAATTTCTTCAAAACTTTATCAAGGTATGTGCTTTGTGAAAGTCCTATTAAGCGTCTTGATCTATCCCTATAGATCTTGATGCCCAATATATAAGCAGCTTCACCGAGGTCTTTCATTGAAAAATTCTTATTCAAGTATCCTTTTATGCTATCCAGAAATTCTATATTATTTCCAATCAACAATATGTCATCCACATATAATATTAGAAATGCTACAGAGCTCCCACTCACTTTCTTGTAAATACAGGCTTCTCCAAAAGTCTGTATAAAACCATATGCTTTTATCACACTATCAAAGCTCATATTCCAACTCCGAGAGGCTTGCACCAGTCCATAAATGGATCGCTGGAGCTTGCACACTTTGTTAGCACCTTTAGGATCGACAAAACCTTCTGGTTGCATCATATACAACTCTTCTTTGAGAAATCCATTAAGGAATGCAGTTTTGACGTCCATTTGCCAGATTTCATAATCATAAAATGCGGTAATTGCTAACATGATTTGCACAGACTTAAGCATTGCTACGGGTGAGAAGGTCTCATCGTAGTCAACCCCTTGAACTTGTCGAAAACCTTTCGCAACAAGTCAAGCTTTGTAGACAGTAACATTACCGACAGCGTCAGTCTTCTTCTTGAAGATCCATTTATTCTCTATGGCTTGCCGATCATCGGGTAAGTCAACCAAAGTCCACACTTTGTTCTCATACATGGATCCCATCTCAGATTTCATGGCCTCAAGCCATTTCGCGGAATCTAGGCTCATCATCGCTTCCTCATAGTTCATAGGTTCGTCATGGTCTAGTAACATGACTTCCAGAACAGAATTACCATACCACTCTGGTGTGGAACGTACTCTGGCTGGCCTACGAGGTTCGGTAGTAACTTGATCTGAAGTTTCATGATCATCATCATTAGCTTCCTCACTAATTGGTATAGGCATCACGGGAACTGTTTTCTGTGATGAGCTATTCTCCAATTCGAGAGAAGGTACAATTACCTCATCAAGTTCTACTTTCCTCCCACTCACTTCTTTTGAGAGAAACTCCTTCTCTAGAAAGGATCCATTCTTAGCAACAAAAATCTTGCCTTTGGATTTGTGATAGAAGGTGTACCCAACAGTTTCTTTTGGGTATCCTATGAAGACGCACTTCTCCGATTTGGGTTCGAGCTTACCAGGCTGAAGCTTTTTCACATAAGCATCGCAACCCCAAACTTTAAGAAACGACAGCTTAGGTTTCTTGCCAAACCACAGTTCATACGGTGTCGTCTCAAAGGGTTTAGATGGTGCCCTATTTAACGTGAATGCAGCTGTCTCTAATGCATAACCCCAAAACGATAATGGTAAATCGGTAAGAGACATCATAGATCGCACCATATCTAATAAAGTACGGTTACGATGTTCGGACACACCATTACGCTATGGTGTTCCAGGTGGCGTGAGTTGTGATACTATTCCACATTGTTTTAAATGAAGACCAAACTCGTAACTCAAATATTCGCCTCCACGATCAGATCATAGAAACTTTATTTTCTTGTTACGATGATTTTCCACTTCACTCTGAAATTCTTTGAACTTTTCAAATGTTTCAGACTTATGTTTCATTAAGTAGATATACCCATATCTGCTCAAATCATCTGTGAAGGTCAGAAAATAACGATACCCGCCGCGAGCTTCAACACTCATTGGACCGCATACATCAGTATGTATTATTTACAATAAGTCAGTAGCTCGCTCCATTGTTCCGGAGAACAGAGTCTTAGTCATCTTGCCCATGAGGCATGGTTCGCAAGCATCAAATGATTCATAATCAAGTGATTCCAAAAGTCCATCTGCATGGAGTTTCTTCATGCGCTTTACACCAATATGACCTAAACGGCAGTGCCACAAATATGTTGCACTATCATTATCAACTTTGCATCTTTTGGCATCAATATTATGCATATGTGTATCACCATGATCGAGATTCAAAAAAAATAGACCACTCTTCAAGGGTGCATAACCATAAAAGATATTACACATATAAATAGAACAACCATTATTCTCTGATTTAAATGAATAACCGTCTCGCATCAAACAAGATCCAGATATAATGTTCATGCTAAACGCTGGAACCAAATAACAATTATTCAGGTCTAATACTAATCCCGAAGGTAGATGTAGAGGTAGTGTGCCGACGGCGATCACATCGACCTTGGAACCATTCCCGACGCGCATCGTCACTTCGTCATTAGCCAATCTTCATTTAATCCGTAGCCCCTATTTCGAGTTGCAAATATGAGCAACAGAACCAGTATCAAATACCCAGGTGCTACTACGGGCATTAGTAAGGTACACATCAATAACATGTATATCAAATATACCTTTGTTCACTTTGCCATCCTTCTTATCCGCCAAATACTTGGGGCAGTTCCGCTTCCAGTGTCCAGTCCCTTTGCAGTAGAAGCACTCAGTTTCAGGCTTAGGTCCAGACTTGGGCTTCTTCCCAGGAGTGGCAACTTGCTTGCCATTCTTCTTGAAGTTCCCCTTCTTTCCTTTGCCCTTTTTCTTGAAACTAGTGGTTTTGTTAACCATCAACACTTGATGCTCCTTTTTGATTTCTACCTCCGCTGCTTTGAGCATAGCAAAGAGCTCGGGAATAGTCTTCTCCATCCCTTGCATATTATAGTTCATCACGAAGCCTTTATAGCTTGGTGGCAGTGATTAAAGAACTCTGTCAATAACACTATCATCCGGAAGATTAACTCCCAGCTGAGTCAAGTGGTTATGGTACCCAGACATTCTGAGTATGTGTTCACTAACAGAACTGTTCTCCTCCATCTTGCAGCTATAGAACTTGTTGGAGACTTCATATCTCTCAACTCGGGCATTTGCTTCAAATATTAACTTCAATTCCTGGAACATCTCATTTGCTCCATGACGTTCAAAACGTCTTTGAAGTCCCGATTCTAAGTCGTAAAGCATGGCACACTGAACTATCGAGTAGTCATCAGATCAAGCTTGCCAGACGTTCATAACATCAGCATCTGCTCCTGCAGCAGGCATTTCACCTAGCGGTGCATCAAGGACATAATTCTTCTGTGCAGCAATGAGGATAATCCTCAAGTTACGGACCCAGTCCGTGTAGTTGCTACCATCATCTTTCAACTTATCTTTCTCTAGGAACGCATTAAAATTCAAGGGAACGGTAGCACGGGCCATTGATCTACAACATAGATATGCAAAAACTATCAGGACTAAGTTCATGATAAATTAAAGTTCAATTAATCATATTACTTAAGAACTCCCACTTAGATAGACATCCCTCTAGTCATCTAAATGATCATGTGATCCATATCAACTAAACCATGTCCGATCATCACATGAGATGGAGTAGTTTTCAATGGTGAACATCTCTATGTTGATCATATCTACTATATGATTCACGTTCGACCTTTCGGTCTCAGTGTTCCGAGGCCATATCTGCATATGCTAGGCTCGTCAAGTTTAACCCGAGTATTCCGCACGTGCAAAACTGTCTTGCACCCATTGTATGTGAATGTAGAGCTTATCACACCCGATCATCACGTGGTGTCTCGGCATGACGAACTGTCGCAACGGTGCATACTCAGGGAGAACACTTATACCTTGAAATTTAGTGAGGGATCATCTTATAATGCTACCGTCGTACTAAGCAAAATAAGATGCATAAAAGATAAACATCACATGCAATCAAAAAATATGTGACATGATATGGCCATCATCATCTTGTGCCTTTGATCTCCATCTTCAAAGCACCGTCATGATCTCCATCGTCACCGGCTTGACACCTTGATCTCCATCATAGCGTCGTTGTCGCCTCGCCAACTATTGCTTCTACAACTATCGCTAACACATAGTGATAAAGTAAAGCAATTACATGGCGATTGCATTTCATACAATAAAGCGACAACCATAAGGCTCCTGCCAGTTGCCGATAACTTTTACAAAACATGATCATCTCATACAATAACGTATATCACATCATGTCTTGACCATATCACATCACAACATGCCCTGCAAAAACAAGTTAGACGTCCTCTACTTTGTTGTTGCAAGTTTTACGTGGCTGCTACGGGCTTCTAGTAAGAACCGTTCTTACCTACGCATCAAAACCACAACGATGTTTCGTCAAGTTTGTTGTTTTAACCTTCAACAAGGACCGGCCGTAGTCAAATTCGATTCAACTAAAGTTGGAGAAACAGACACCCGCCAGCCACATTTATGCAAAACAAGTTGCATGTATGTCGGTGGAACCGGTCTCATGAACGTGGTCATGTAAGGTTGGTCCGGGCCGCTTCATCCAACAATACCGCCGAATCAAAATAAGACGTTGGTGGAAAGCAGTATGACTATCATCGCCCACAACTCTTTGTGTTCTACTCGTGCATATCATCTACGCATAGACCTGGCTCGGATGCCACTGTGGGGTAACGTAGCATGCAATTTCAAAAAAATTCCTACGCTCACGCAAGATCTATCTAGGAGATGCATAGCAACGAGAAGGGGAGAGTGTGTCCACGTACCCTCGTAGACCAAAATGGGAAGCGTTAGCTTAACGCGGTTGATGTAGTCGAACGTCTTCGTGATCCAACCGATCAAGCACTGAACGTATGGCACCTCCGAGTTCAGCACATGTTCAGCTCGATGACGTCCCTTGAACTCTTGATCCAGCAGAAGGTCGAGGGAGAGTTTCGTCAGCACGACGGCATGGTGACGGTGATGGTGATGTGATCCGCGCAGGGCTTCTCCTAAGCACTATGACAATATGACCGGAGGAGTAAACAGTGGAGGGGGGCGCCGCACACGGCTAAAAATGTTTGTTGTCTCCCTTGGAGGCGCCCCCCGCCCCCGTATATAAAGGAGGGAGAGGGAGGAGGCCGGCCCCCTAGGGGCGCGCCAAGTGCGGGGAGTCCTACTAGGACTCCTAGTCCTAGTAGGATTCCCCCTTCCTTTTTCCGGAGTGGAAAGGGGGAAAGGGAGAGGGAGTAGGAGAGGGAAAGGGGGGCGCCGCCCCCTCCCTAGTCCAATTCGGACTCCCATGGGGGGGGGGAGGGCGCGACCACCCCTTGTGGGCTGTCCCCTCTCTCCCCTATGGCCCATGAGGCCCATTACCTCTCCCGGGGGGTTCCGGTAACCTCCTGGTACTCCAGAAAATACCCGAAACGATCCGGAACTATTCCGGTGTCCGAATACCACCTTCCAATATATCAATCTTTACCTATCGACCATTTCGAGACTCCTCGTTATGTTCGTGATCTCATCCAGGACTCTGAACAATCTTCGGTCACCAAAACACATAACTCATAATACAAATCGTCATCGAACGTTAAGCGTGCGGACCCTACGGGTTCGAGAACTATGTAGACATGACCGAGACACATCTCCGGTCAATAACCAACAGCGGAACCTGGATGCTCATATTGGTTCCTACATATTCTACGAAGATCTTTATCGGTCAAACCGTAATGACAACATATGTCATTCCCTTTGTCATCGGTATGTTACTTGCCCGAGATTCGATCGTCGGTATCTTCATACCTGGTTCAATCTCGTTACCGGCAAGTCTCTTTACTCGTTCCATAATGCATCATCCCATAACTAACTCATTAGTCACATTGCTTGCAAGGTTTATAGTGATGTGCATTACCGAGAGGGCCCAGAGATACCTCTCCGATACTCGGAGTGACAAATCCTAATCTCGATCTATGCCAACCCAACAAACACCTTTGGAGACACCTGTAGAGCATCTTTATAATCACCCAGTTACATTGTGACGTTTGATAGCACACAAGGTGTTCCTCCGGTATTCAGGAGTTGCATAATCTCATAGTCAGAGGAATATGTATAAGTCATGAAGAAAGCAATAGCAATAAAACTTAACGATCATTATGCTAAGCTAACGGATGGGTCTTGTCCATCACATCATTCTCCTAATGATGTGATCCCGTTCATCAAATGACAACACATGTCTAAGGTTAGGAAACTTAACCATCTTTGATCAATGAGCTAGTCTAGTAGAGGCTTACTAGGGACTCTCTGTTTTGTCTATGTATTCACACATGTACTAAGTTTCCGGTTAATACAATTCTAGCATGAATAATAAACATTTATCATGATATAAGGAAATATAAATAACAACTTTATTATTTCCTCTAGGGCATATTTCCTTCACAACCTTGTTTCTTATGCTCGGTAATGGAGTTGTAGAAGAGGGAGGTGAAGAAGAGAGTCTTGGCCATGTAGTCGGCCATGTGCTCGGCGAGGAGTGGGTACACTGTTCAAACAGAAGTACTACAGTACAAATCTAACTGATTGCAACCGTCAAAAACACATCTACGCATCTGGGGTCCGATCCACTAACTAATCCTACTCCATCCAGCCTTACTAACGCATCTCGTGGATGACACATGGCCTGAACTTGCTAGAGAAAAATTATAGACAAACATCTTCTGCATGAACCAAATATTAACACGTAAATAACTCTGGATGACACATGGCCTGAACTTGCTAGAGAAAAATTATAGACAAACATCTTCTGCATGAACCAAATATTAACACGTAAATAACTCTGGATGACACATGGCCTGAACTTGCTAGAGAAAGATCAAAAGTAGTACTGCCTAGTTTCCTAATTCATAAGAATTGAGCATATAGCTTTGTCTAAGCGAGAGTTATTGCCAAACATGATGTCTTCACCTCTTAATTGATCGCAATCAATGATATATAGGGAACACCAATGACCTGGTTATAAAAGTGAAACCTGATTTATCAGAAAGAGCAAGCCTTGCTTTAACTCTCAAATCTTTTGCACAAACATATTAGAACATGATAGTACTGAAATTTCAAATAAGCAGAGCCATTGTTTCCATCTTTCAAGTACCTATCAATATGAAAGCTTACTGTTTTGTACAGATTGCAAATCTTGCAGCACCAGTTTTCCCAAATGCTGCCACATAACCCGAAGATTGTTGAACCATTGAGGATATAGAGATGAACTGGATATTCTCTGAAAGACTCCCATCAAAACATTTGTAAGAATATTAAAACTGAAATGCATCCTTTTCGCTATTCTCCCATATTCAACAAAATGAAAATCTGCAGCAGTAACCAAAACAATATGGTCCTTGAAATGCATCCCTTTCGCTGTTCTCCCATCGATTCATTGGTCCTTGCTAACAAGGCAGCAACAAAAGTCCATTTTTTTGAACCTAGTCAAACCACCGATCCAAAAGATCCCAATATTTGGAACGTACCTAAACTCTTCTCTCTCCCATCGATTCCAAGCAAGGTAGCACAAAAGGCCCCAAAAAAGTGGCCATCTTTGGAACCTAGCCAGACCATCGAGCCAAAAAACTCCTAATACTTGGAATCTAGCCAAACCAGAGAGCACAAAAGGCCCCCGTCTTTGGAATATAGTCCAAATCTAACAGCATCTCCAGACAGAGAAGACAAAAAATCTACAAGCCCATGCTACAAACAAACAAGAACAGAGAAAGGAGAGAGAGAAGGGGTCGACCTGCAGTTCCCTGGACGAAGACAAACCCTAGCCTCTCACCACTTCTGCTACTTCTTGCCCGTCGCCGCCTTGGGAGCCAACTTCATCTTCCCGAATGCGGTGCCCTTGCGCGGGCTCATGGTGGCTGTGGTCTCCTGGTCAGCCTCGGGCGCAGCCTAGGCGGAGGTCGTGCGCTTGCACGAGGAGCCTCACTACGACTCGATGGCCGAGGGCGGCGAGCTGGGTGACGGCCGAGGGCGGCGCCATGGGTTGGGTTCTGGGGGAGGATTCAGATCGGGCGGGGGACGGGAGGGACGGGAGGAGAGGAGGATGAGAGCGCGGCGGCGGCTGCTAGGGTTGGGAGGGGATCGGGGAAGAGAGGAGAGTGGGCGGGTGGGGGAGGAGGTGCAGGAGGAGGCGGCGGCTAGGTCTCCCACGGCAGCGGCCCCCTTTATACCCCCCTAAGCGAAATGACCAAAATGCCCTGGTGGGGGTACAGTATTTACATTTTTGTTGCAACTGGAATTTTATCCGACGGCCCAGGTCGATCGGGGTCAAAATCGGATGGCTCACGGCGATCGGGATCGAGATCGGACGGTTGGTATCGCGAGGGACTTTCGATCAAATGGCCCAGAGTCGCTGAGCTCTCAGGAGCCAGGTAGCTCGCTTCGTCTCATCTTTCTTGATGCGAAATGCTCCGCACTTGTAACTGTTAGTTCAGGATCGGAATCTCCTCTAGAGATTTTTTACAGATTAAATTTGTTGGTGTCACATATAGTCTCACGAAAACCCATCTCTCCACCATAACATATTAGACATTTAAGATGACCTGTTAGAAATGAGACACAATATTCACACGGTTGAAATTACGTGACGGTGTGCACTGTGGGTACAGTCGGATCCCCCAACACATTTAAGGCAAGGTAGATCTAGTTCTAGCTGGCTGCTTCAATCCCCCCATCCATTTGGTGTGGTGGCTTGGCTAGCTTAGGACACATGCAGTGGCGGCGCCTTGTTTTATGATAGGAGATCGGTTGTGGTCTACTGGTTGGGGCATGCACAACCAGTGGAGGTGCTAGTCGAAGAGGCGTGACTCAACAGAGGCGCACATTGTCAATGGTGGCAGCATTTTGAGAGGCCCCGAACGATGTTTGTTGCAGTTGAGAGCTTCGACGGTTGTCCCCGAGAGGTTGGAATGCCATCTAGCAAAGAGTGGTGGATAAAGTGAGGGGAATGAGCACAATCACCAAGGTAGGAGACATATTCCACACCGAGCAGACGATTGGCCTCATAACCACCGGTCCACCCGCTGATGAGGAAATTTCACCTTAGGTGGCATAAATCGAGCAATGGCAAGAGGGTAGGGAAGGGCATGATTGCGATAATATCCAACAAGGTCCTTAGTTTTTGCCCGATTATAAAGAGCATAGACTTTGACGACGATTAGGAGGCTCTATTGGGTCCATTCGAGTGCCCCGCCTTGTAACTTCCAGAGTTGTTTCTCCCGACTAGCCAGAGAGTTTGAATTGTCGTACCGAGTAAGGTCCGGGGAGGGGCTCCGTGATTTCGTCCTCAGATTCACGCAGATGAGGAACACTATTCTCAAATTTAAGGAAGAAACTATCATATCCATTTTCTCATAGAAATGGGAGTGATGGGAACTTCATTGACTCCCTAATACGTCCATTTTGCATCATGTTTTTCTACTGTTATTTATCACGTTTTAGGTCATTATTTCAATTTATGATGCAATTCTAATGCATTTTCTGGCTTATTTTGCAAGTTTCACATGAAGAGGGAGATTGCCGGTAGCTGGAATTCTGGACCTGAAAAAAAGCCACAACAGAGACAGATATTCTCCACTGCTCCAAATGACCTGCAAATTTACGGAGAATTATTTGAAATATATAAAAAATACTATTGGCGGAAGAAATACCAGGAGGGAGGCCACCAGAGAGTCACGAGCTCAGGGGCGCCCCCTGGGGCGCGCCTGTTGAGCTCGTGGCTCCACCAGCAGGCCTCTGGGGCCCATCTTCTCCTATATGATGCTATTTTCCCTAGAAAAAAAGCAGAAGAAAACTTTAGGGACAAAGCGTTGCCGTCTCGAGGCGGAACCTCGGCAGGAGCACTTTTGCTCCGGCGAAACGATTTCGCCGGGGATACTTCTCTTCGGGAGGGGGAAATCTAAGCCATCGACATCACCAACGATCCTCTCATCGTGCGAGGACCAATCTTCATCAACATGTTCACCAGCACCATCTCATCTCAAACCCCAGTTCATCTCTTGTATTCAATCTTTGTCCCAAAGTCTCAGATTGGTACCTACGGGTTGCTAGTAGTCTTGATTACATCTCGTAGTTGATGCTAGTTGGTTTATTAGGTAGAAGATTATATGTTCCGATCCTTAAGCATATTCAATACACCTCTGATCTTGGACATGAATATGATTTGTGAGTAGTTACTTTTGTTCTTGAGGACATGAGAGAAGTCTTGTCATAAGTAATCATGTGAAGTTGGTATTCGTTTGATATTTTGATGATATGTATTTTGTTATTCCTTTAATGGTGTCACATGAACGTCCACTACATGACACTTCACCACACTCGGGCCTAAGGGAAGGCATTGGGGAGTAATAATTAGATGATGGGTTGCAAGAGTGACAGAAGCTTAAATCCTAGTTTAAGTGTTATTCTGTAAGGGCTGATTTGGATCCATATGTTCCATGCTATGGTTAGATTTATCTTAATTCTTATTTCGTAGTTGCGGATGCTTGCAAGAGGGGGTAATCATAAGAGTGTTGCTTGTTCAAATAAGAACAACACCATAGCATCGGTCCACCCACATTTCAAATTATCAAAGTAATGAACACAAATCAACTAAACATGATGAATGTGACTAGAGGACAATTCCCATGTGTCCTTGAGAACACTTTGCTTAGTATAAGAGAACTTTTCGGCTTCACCTTGATACGTCTCCAACGTATCTATAATTTTTTATTGTTTCATGCTATTATATTATTAATCTTGGATACTTTATATGCATTTTATGCTATTTTATATCATTTTTGGGAACTAACCTATTAAACTAGTGTCTAGTGCCAGTTGTTATTTTCTTCTTGTTTTTGGTTTTCCAGAAAATCAGTACAAAATGGAGTCCAAACGCTACAAAACTTTTTGATGATTTTTTTCTGGACATAAAAGACCCTAGAAGCTTCGGGGGGAGTCCAGAGGATAAACGTGGAGACGGCAACACAACAGGGCGCGCCCAAGGGGGGAGGGGCGCCCTGTTACCTTCTGGGCCCCACGTGGCTCTGTATGACCTAATTCCACTTCTATAAATTCTCAAATATTGGGGAACCCATAGAGAGCCACTCGAAACACTTTTTCCGCCGCCCCAAACTTATGTTCTTCCGTGATCCCATTTGGAGGCCTTTTCCAGTACTCTGCCGGATGGGGAACTGATCATAGAGGGCCTCTAGATCATCCTTGCTGCCTTTCGATGATGCATGAGTAGTTCACCACAGACATACGGGTCCATAGCTAGTAGTTAGATGGCTTCTTCTCTTTCTTTGATCTTCAATACAATGTTCTCCTCGATCTTCTTGGAGTTCTATCTGATGTAATCTTCTTTGCGGTTGATACGTCTCCAACATATCTATAATTTTTGATTGTTCCATGCTATTATATTATCTATCTTGGATGTTTTATATGTATTAATATGCTATTTTATATCATTTTTTGGGACTAACCTATTAACCTAGTGCCTAGTGCCAGTTGCTTTTTTTTCCTTGTTTTTGTCTTTTACAGAAAATCAATACCAAACGGAGTCCAAATGGAACGAAACTTTTTAAGGATTTTTCTTGAACCAGAATACAACCACGAAGCTTCGGGAAGAGGCCAGAAGACCCACGAGGGGGCCACAAGCCCTAGGGGCGTGCCCCTAGGATTGTGGCCCCCCCGTGGCTCCTCTAACCCTAATCTCTGCTCTATAAATACCCAAATATTCCCCCTACGCCAGAGGGCACACCAAACATACTTTTCCGCCGTAGCAAGCTTCTGTTCTCGTGAGATCCCATCTTGGGGCCTTTTCCGGCACTCCGCTGGAGGGGGATTCGATCATGGAGGGCCTCTACACCAATCTTGCTGCCCTTTCGATGATGTGTGAGTAGTTTACCACAGACTTACGGGTCCATAGCTAGTAAATAGATGGCTTCTTCTCTCTCTTTGATCTTCAATACAATGTTCTCCTCGATTTCTAGGAGATCTATTCGATGTAATCTTCTTTTGCGGTGCGTTTGTTGAGATCCGATGAATTATGGATTTATGATCAGATTATCTACGAATATTATTGGAGTCTTTTTTGAACTCTTTTATGCATGATTAAGATAGCTTTGTATTTCTCTCCGATCTATCAATTTGGTTTGGCCAACTAGATTGGTTTTTCTTGCAATGGGAGAGGTGCTTTGTGATGGGTTCAATCTTGCGGTGTCCTCACCCGGTGACAGCAAGGGTAGCAAGGCACGTATTTGTATTGTTGCTATTAAGGATAAAAAGATGGGGTTTTTACCATATTGCTTGGATCTATCCCTCTACATCATGTCATCTTGCTTAAGGCATTACTCCGTTCTTGATAACTTAATACACTAGATGCATGCTGGATAGCGGTCGATGTATGGAGTAATAGTAGTAGATGCAGAATCATTTCGGTCTATTTGACACGGACATGATGCCTATATTCATGATCATTGCCTCAGATATCATCATAACTATGCGCTTTTATATCAATTGCTCAACAGTAATTTGTTCACCCACCGTATGCTTTCTTCAAGAGAGAAGCCTCTAGTGAAACCTATGGCCCCCGGGTCTATTTTCCATCATATATTTTCAGATCTATAAAACCAAAAATCCAAAAATACCTTGCTGCAATTTATTTATATTTAATTTATTTTTCCTTTTATTTACCTTTTATATCTATCTCTATTAGATCTCACTCTTGCAAGTGACCGTGAAGGGATTGACAACCCCTTTTTCGCGTTGTGTGCAAGTGTTTGTTAGTTTGTGCAGGTGCATCTATTGGGGACTTGCTTGTACCTCCTATTGGATTGATACCTTGGTTCTTAACTGAGGGAAATACTTATCTCTACTTTGCTGCATCACCCTTTCCTCTTCAAGAAAAAAATCAACGCAAGCTCAAGAAGTAGTAGGAAGAATTTCTAGCGCCGTTGCCGGGGAGGTTCTACATCAAGCATACCAAGTACCTATCATAAACTCTCGTCTCCTGCACTTAAATTATTTTCCATTTGCCTCTTGTTTTCCTCTCCCCCACTTCTAAAACTTTTCAGAAAAACACAAAAAAATTGCCCTTTTTATTTGCCTTTTTTCGTTTGCCTTTATGTCTTACTTGGGTTGTTTGTTTGTTCGTTTGACATAATTGCATATTTATTCCAAACTAGAAAGCAAAAAGTTTATGGATCCTCATCCACTTTCTAATCTTTTTTAAAAGACCCAATTATGATGAACCAATTGCTAGTGAGTTGTGTGCACTAGATTATCTTTATGAAGTTTTGCTTGAAACTCGTGAATCTGAAAATTGTGAAGTGCTAAAAGAAGAAATTTATAAAGTGATTCATGATAGCTCCTTAAATGAAAAGCATGATTGCAATGGTGTTATTTTAAATTCTATTAATGTCAATTGTGCTAATAATATGCAAAACCCCAAGCTTGGGGATGCTAGTTTTGCCATGTCCACTACTTATTGCAATGAATATGATTGGGGTGATAATGCTTCTTATGATCTTGAAAATTTATTTAAGCCTCATGATGAATATGTTTGCGATAATATTGAAATTAGGTTTGATAGAGGTCTTGACTTTATTTGATGATAATCCCACAATTTTGGAAGAGTGTCAACTTTGCATGCATGTGGATCATGAAGAGAATATTTTATGTGATAGCTATATTGTTGAATTTGAATATGATCCCACACGTAATTATTATGAGAGAGGGAAATATGGTTGTAGAAACTTTCATGTTACTAAATTACCTCTCTTCATGTTGAGATTGTCAATGTTTTATTCTTCTTCCTTGCATATGCTAGTTTTTGCTTGTTTTGATAATTTGTTTGCTTATAAAATTCCTATGCATAGGAAGTATGTTAGACTTAAACTTGTTTCTCTCATGCTATTTGATGCTCTCTTTGTGTTTCAATTTTTGTCTTTCATGTGAGCATCATTAAAATTATCAATGCCTAGCTAAAAGGCTTTAAAGAAAAGCGCTTGTTGGGAGACAACCCAATATTTTTCCTTTCTATTTTGATGAGTATACACAATATTACTTCTGTAGTAATTGTGTTTTAGTGTTTCAATTAGTGTTTGAGCCAAGTAAGACCTTTGGGATGATCTATGGTGATAGTTGGTTTGATTTTGTTGGAAAACAGAAACTTTTGCGTCCAGTAGCAGAATTTTGAAAATTCACAGAAGCGACAAAATTTTGAACTTTTTACATGGGATTAATATACAAATTTCCTATGTTTTCCTCATTTTTCAATAATTTTGGAGTTACAGAAGTATGAGTAATATTCAGATCTTCGCAGACTGTTCTGTTTTTGACAGATTCTGTTTTTTATGCATTGTTCTCTTATTTTGATGAATCTATGGGTAGTATCGGGGGGTATGCACCATAGAGAAGTTGGACTACAATAGATATAATGCCAATATGAATTTAGAATGAGTTCACAACAGTACCTAAAGTGGTGATTTGCTTTTATTATACTAACGGAGCTCACAAGTTTTTTGTTAAGTTTTGTGTTGTGAAGTTTTCAAGTTATAGGTAAAATTTTGATGGACTATGGAATAAGGAGTGGCAAGAGCCTAAGCTTGGGGATGTCCAAGGCACCCCAAGGTAATATTCAAGGACAACCAAGCATCTAAGCATGGGGATGCCCCTGATGGCATCCCCTCTTTTGTCTTCAATCCATCGGTAAAATTACTTGAGGCTATACTTTTATTCACCACATGATATGTGTTTTGCTTGGAGCGTCTTGTATTATATGAGTCTTTGCTTTTTAGTTTGCCACAATCATCCTTGCTGTACACACCTTTTCAGAGGGACACACATTAATCGTGAATTTATTAGAATACTCTATGTGCTTCACTTATATCTTTTGAGCTAGGTAGTTGCTCTAGTGCTTCACTTATATCTTTTTAGAGCATGGCGGTGGTTTTATTTTGTAGAAATTGATGAACTCTCATGCTTCACTTATATTATTTTGAGAGTCTTAAAAAATAGTATGGCAATTTGCTTAGGTTATGAATTTGGTCCTAATATGATGGTTATCCAAGAGGGATATAATAAAAACTTTCATAAAGAGCATTGAATATATGAGAAGTTTGGTTCCTTGCATTTGTTTTGAGATATAAAGATGGTGATATTAGAGTCATGCTAGAGAGTAATTCTAGATTAGTAGAAATACTTGTGTTAAGGTTTGTGATTCCCGGAGCATGCACGTATGGTCTATCGTTATGTGATGAAGTTGGAGCATAATTTATTTTTGATTGTCTTCCTTATGAGTGGTGGTCTGGGACGAGCGATGGTCTTTTCCTACCAATCTATCCCCCTAGGAGCATGCATATTAGTACTTTGTTTAGAGGGCTAATAATTTTTTGCAATAAGTATGTGAGTTCTTTATGACTAATGTTTAGTCCATGGATTATACGCACTCTCACCCTTCCACCTTTGCTAGCCTCTCTAGTACCGCGTAGCTCTCACCGGTGCATTAAACCCACCATATACCCTTCCTCAAAACAGCCACCATACCTACCTATTATGGCATTTCCATAGCCATTCCAAGATATATTGCCATGCAACTTCCAACGTTCCGTTTATTATGACACATACCATCATTGTCATATTGCTTTGCGTGATCATATAGTTGGCATAGTATTTGTGGCTTGGCCACCGTTCATATTTTTTATATATGTCACGCTAGATCATTGCACACCTTGGTACACCGCCAAAGGCATTCATATAGAGTCATATCTTTGTTCTAGTATCGAGTTGTAATTCTTGAGTTGTAAGTAAATAAAAGTATGATGATCATCATTATTAGAGCATTATCCCATGTGAGGAAAGGATGATGGAGACTATGATTCCCCCACAAGTCGGGATGAGGATCCGGACGAAAAATATTAAAAAAGAAAAAAAAGGCCAAAGAGCCCACAAAAAAAAAGAGAAAAAAAGAAAAAAAAAGAGAGAAAAAAGAGAGAAGGGACAATGTTACTATCCTTTTTCCACACTTGTGCTTCAAAGTAGCACCATGTTCTTCATGATAGAGAGCCTCCTATGTTGTCACTTTCATATATTACTAGTGGGAATTTTTCATTATAGAACTTGGCTTGTATATTCCAATGATGGGCTTCCTCAAATTACCCTAGGTCTTCGTGAGCAAGCAAGTTGGATGCACACCCACTTAGTTTTCTTTTTGAGCTTTCATACACTTATAGCTCTAGTGCATCCGTTGTATGGCAATCCATACTCACTTACATCGATATCAATTGATGGGCATCTCCATAGCCCATTAATTTGCCTAGTTGATGTGAGACTTTCTCCCTTTTTGTCTTCTCCACACAACCTCCACAATCATATTCTATTCCACCTATAGTGCTATATCCATGTCTCACGCTCATGTATTGCGTGAAAGTTGAAAAAGCTTTAGAACGTCAAAAGTATGAAACAATTGCTTGGCTTGTCATCGGGGTTGTGCATGATAAATACTTTGTGTGATGAATATAGAGCATGACAAAATTATATGATTTTGTAGGGATAACTTTCTTTAGCCATGATATTTTGAGAAGACATGATTGCTTTATTAGTATGCTTGAAGTATTATTGTTTTTATGTCAATGTTAAGTTTTGTTTTGAATCTTATGGATCTGAATATTCATGCCACAATAAGAAAAATTACATTGATAAATATGTTAGGTAGCATTCCACATAAAAAATTCTGTTTTTTCATTTACCTACTCGAGGACGAGCATGATTTAAGCTTGGGGATGCTTGATACGTCTCTAGCGTATCTATAATTTTTTATTGTTCCATCCTATTATATTATCTATCTTGGATGTTTTATATGCATTAATATGCTATTTTATATCATTTTTTGGGATTAACCTATTAACCTAGTGCCCAGTGCCAGTTGCTGAATTTTCCTTGTTTTTGCCTTTTACAGAAAATCAATACCAAATGGAACAAAAAAATTTGCGGATTTTTCTTGGACCAGAAGACAACCACGAAGCTTCGGGAAGAGGCCAGAAGACCCACGAGGGGGCCACAAGCCCTAGGGACGCGTCCCTTGGGGGCGCACCCTGGCTTGTGGGCCCCCCGTGGCTCCTCTAACCCTAATCTTTGCTCTATAAATACCCAAATATTCCCCCTACTTCAGAGGGCACACCAAAAATACTTTTCCGCTGCTGCAAGTTTCTGTTCTCGTGAGATACCATCTTGGGGCCTTTTCCGGCACTCCACCGGAGGGGGATTCGATCACGGAGGGCCTCTACACCAACCTTGCTGCCCTTCTGATGATGTGTGAGTAGTTTACCACACACCTACGGGTCCATAGCTAGTAGCTAGATGGCTTCTTCTCTCTCTTTGATCTTCAATACAATGTTCTCCTTGATGTTTTTGGAGATCTATTCGATGTAATCTTCTTTTGCGGCGCGTTTGTTGAGATCAGATGAATTGTGGATTTATGATCAGATTATCTATGAATATTATTTGAGTCATTTTTGAACTCTTTTATGCATGATTAAGATGGCTTTGTATTTCTCTCCGATCTATCGATTTGGTTTGGCCAACTAGATTGGTTTTTCTTGCAATGGGAGAGGTGCTTTGTGATGTGTTCAATCTTGCGGTGTCCTCACCCAGTGATAGCAAGGGTGCACGTATTTGTATTGTTGCCATTAAGGATAAAAAGATGGGGTTTTTTACCATATTGCTTGGATCTATCCCTCTACATCATGTCATCTTGCTTAAGGCGTTACTCCTTTCTTGTTAACTTAATAAACTAGATGCATGTTGGATAGCGGTCGATGTGTGGAGTAATAGTAGTAGATGCAGAATCGTTTCGGTCTACTTGACACGGACATGATGCCTATATTCACGAGCATTACCTTAGATATCATCATAACTATTCGCTTTTCTATCAATTGCTCAACAATAATTTGTTCACCCACCGTATGCTTTCTTCAAGAGAGAAGCCTCTAGTGAAACCTATGGCCCCCGGGTCTATTTTCCATCATATATTTTCAGATCTATAAAACCAAAAATCCAAAAATACCTTGCTGCAATTTATTTATATTTACTTTATTTTTCTTTTTATTTACCCTTTATATCTATCTCTATTAGATCTCACTCTTGCAAGTGACTGTGAAGGATTGACAACCCCTTTTCGCGTTGTGTGCAAGTGTTTGTTAGTTTGTGTAGGTGCATCTATTGGGGACTTGCTTGTACCTCCTACTGGGTTGATACCTTGGTTCTTAACTAAGGGAAATACTTATCTCTACTTTGCTGCATCACCCTTTCCTCTTCAAGAGAAAAATCAACGCAAGCTCAAGAAGTAGCAGCAGTGTGTTTGTTTGGATTCGATGAATTGTGGGTTTATGGTTGGATTATTCATTGAAATTAATTGGGTCTTTTTTGAACTTTATTATGCACCATTATGGTAGCTTTGTATTTTCTCCGATCTATCCATTTGGTTTGGCCAACTAGATTGATTTATCTTCTGCGGGAGAGGAGCTTTGTAATGGGTTCAATCTTGCGGTGCTCTATATCCAGTGACAGAAGAGGACAAGACACGTATTTGTATTGTTGCCATTAAGGATAAAACAAAGTGGTTTATTCATATTTATTGGGTTTACTTTGTCTACATCATGTCATCTTGCTTAAAGTGTTACTCTGTTTGTCATGATCTTAATACCATAGATGCATGCTGGATAGCGGTCGATTGGTGGAGTAATAGTAGTAGATGCAGACAGGAGTCGGTCTACTTGTCACGTACGTGAGGACCATATGTATGATCATTGCCATGAATAAAGTCATAACTATGCGATTTTCAATCAATTGCCCAACAATAATTTGTTTACCCACCGTATGCTTTGTGTTCGAGAGAGAAGCCTCTAGTGAAAACTATGTCCCTGGGGTCTACTTTAATCCTATTATAAAATCCAAAAATACCTTGCTGCAATTTATTTACTTTTATTTTGTTTTGCAATTTATCTATCTACCACTACAAGATTTAATCCTTGCAAGTAAAGAGATCAAGGGGATTGACAACCCTCTTGCCCGTGTTGGGTCCAAGTATATGCTTTTGTGTGTGAAGGTGTTGTTCACGAGGCTTTGCGTGATTCTCCTATTGATTCGATAAACCTTGGTTCTCACTAAGGGAAATACTTATCTCTACTGTACTGCATCTCCCCTCTGATACATCGCCAACGTATCTATAATTTTTTATTGTTCCATGCTATTATAGTATCAATCTTGGATGCTTTATATGCAATTTTATATCATTTTTTGGGACTAACCAATTAATCTAGTGCCCAGTGCCTATTTTCTGCATGTTTTTGGTTTTTCAGAAAATCAATATCAAACAAAGTCCAAACAAAAAAACTCTCGATTAATTTTTTCTGGACCAAAAGGAACCCTCGAAGGTTTGAGAGAAAACCAGAAGAGCCACGAGGGAGCGACAAGCTCACCAGGCATGCCCCCAGGGGGGGCGTCCCCTAAGCTTGTGGCCCCCTCATGGCACCTCTTGACCTAATTCCGCCTTGATATGTCTCCAACGTATCTATAATTTTTTATTGTTCCATGCTATTATATTATCATTCTTGGATGTTTTACAATCATTTTATAGCTACTTTATATCATTTTTTGGGACTAACCTATTGAGATAGTGCCCAGTGCCAGTTGCTTTTTTTTTTACTTCGCAGAATATCAGTACCAAACGGAGTCCAAATGCAGCAAAACTTTTTGGAGGTTTTTTCTGGACCAAAAGACACCCAGTGGGCCAAAGAAGTACCAGAGGGGAGGCCCGAGGGGAGCACAACCCACCAGGGCGTGCCAGGAGGCCCAGTCGCGCCAAGGCGGGTTGTGCCCACCTCAGAGCCCCCCTGCACCGGCTCTTCGCCCTATAAATTCCCAAATATTCCAGAAACCCTAGGGAAGTCGACGAAACACAATTCCAGCCGCCACAAGTTCCAGAACCACGAGATCCAATCTAGACACCATTACGGAGGGGTTCATCATCCTCATTGGTGCCTCTTCGATGATGCGTGAGTAGTTCACCATAGACCTACGGGTCCGTAGGCAGTAGCTAGATGGCTTCTTCTCTCTTTTTGATTCTCAATACAATGGACTCTTGGAGATCTATTTGATGTAACTCTTTTTTGCGGTGTGTTTGTTGGGATCCGATCAACTTTGAGTTTATGATCAGATCTATATCCATGAATATTATTTGAGTTTTCTTTGATCTCTTATATGCATGATTATTTATAGCCTCGTATTTCTTCTTTGAATATTTGGTTTAGTTAGGCCAACTAGATCGATTTTTCTTGCCATGTGAAGAGCTGCTTTGTGATGGGTTCGATCTTGCGGTGTTCTTTCTCAGTGACAGAAGGGGCAGAAAGACACGCATGTATCGTTGCTATCAAGGATAACAAGATGGGGGCTATTCCTACATGAATAGATCTCGTCTACATCATGTCATCGTTCTTATTGCATTACTCTGTTTCTCCATGAACTTAATACACTAGATGCATGCTGGATAGCGGTCGATATGTGGAGTAATAGTAGTAGATGCAGGCAGGAGTCGGTCTACTAATCTTGGACGTGATGCCTATATAATGATCATTGCCTGGATATCATCATAATTATTCGATCTTCTACCAGTTGCCCAACAGTAATTTGTTTACCCACCGTATGCTATTTTCTCGAGAGAAGCCACTAGTGAAATCTACGGCCCCCGGGTCTATTCTTTATCATATTTTCTTTGAGATCTATTTTTATTTGCTTTTATTTTTAGATCTATTATTCCAAAAACCCAAAAATATCTTGTTGCACTTTTTTATTACTTATTTTATTTCGCATTTTATCAACAGCTATTTATCCAATCTACCACAAATCTATCTATCTTTTTACCATGGAGGGATTGACAACCCCTCTTACGCGTCGGGTTGCAAGTATTTGTTCTTCGTGTGCAGGTACCGTTTATATAGTGTTGCTTGGTTCTCCTACTGGATTGATACCTTGGTTTCATAACTGAGGAAAATACCTACCGTAGTTGTGCTGCATCATCCCTTTCTCTTTGGGGAAATACCGACGTAGTTCAAGTGACATCACGCCTCTATTCATCTCCTCTAAAGACAAGAAGAAAAGCTTTCGTCCAACTGAGGTACTCAAATCTTTAAGTAATGACCCTAGTGAATCTTTTAGAGATCACTTTGGTACTTACTACTAACAATTAGTTAATATGAAAACATATGGCTTTGTACATTTGATAGCACATATGATAAATTCAATCTCTAAAGTTAAATTGAATTCTATTCATCCACACATGCTCATCAACTATTGATTTCTGCATGGTGTCATGTTATGTGACATTTTGAGAAAACATTTTCTCCTTTTAAACTTCTTTAAACTTTATCAGAGTACATATCTTAGTATAATCAGATGTATCGATCTATCAGATTGTCATCCAATAATTCTAAGTTAAATATAATGAAAATTACATCAAAATTCTGAGACCACCGAATGACCACTACTGCTGTCAGAATGAGCCACCAAGGCGTTGAAACCAGGTTGAAGGGCTTGGTGAAAGATGTAGGCGCCGCCACCAACTCCCCTTTAGTAGTAGAGATAATGGTAAAGATTTGAGCCAGCAGAAGAATGAACAGAGACAAAAAAATTAAGGACTACTACCTCCGTCCTAGTTTATTGGTCCCATTGTATTTTGTGCTAAATTTTAACCATAGATGTAACTAACAAAATGTTTTTGCATGTCACTAAACGTTATATCATTAAAAACTATGTTTAAATACGAATCCAACTATGTAATTTTTTGTTAACATGCATTACATTTTGTTAGTTAATTTTTTGATCAAAATTTGGCACAAATTACGAAGGGGACCAATAAACCAGGATGGAGGTAGTAACAAATTTCTTTCTATGGACATACATTACTCTAACTTACCACCTAAGCCCTTCTGAGCGTTGCGTCACTTCCAGTGAACCAACTAATTTGTTCCATGATTTTCTTACTGTACAACAGATTAAATTAACAACTTGATTTTATTGCCATCGATTAGTCTGCTAACAATGCCTCCTCTCCAAGAAAAGCTTATGGTTCCTTTGCCTCCCTCCGGTGCCGTCGTCGATCCGCCTCGTCTTTGGTGGCCTTAGGGCCATGGTGATGCGGTGGATCCTGGCCTTTGCCGGGGCTTCGTTTTAAGATGTTTTTTCAACTTTTGTTAGGGTTTGTGTTATGCTCAGGAAGACGGGACGACGGCGGCTCCCTGAAGATGGAATAAGCTTCTCCCCGCCTAGTCCCTGTTCCGGTGGTGTGTCTAGAATCGTCGGTGGGCGTGTGGAGGTGTGTATTCGACGGACCTATCCTTGGTGGATTTTCTCGGATCTGGTCATAGTTCCTCTACATTTGTGTTTCTTTAGGTTGGATCCTTCTGATCTACGCTACTCTTCATCGGCGGCAGTTGCTGTTCTGCTGCGCTGGTCCTAGGGGACCTTAGCACGACGACTTCCTGACTGTCTACTACAACAAGTTTTGCCTGGCTCCAGCGAAGGAGGGGCGATGATGACAGCGCGCCTTCGACTCATTTCAGTGCTTGTAGTCGTAGTTAGGTGATCTACGGACCTGGATGTAATTTTTATTATTTCTGGTGTTCATTGTATTGCCATGATTGAAGATGAATAGATTGAAAAAAAACTAATTTGTTCCATGAATATTCTCTGCTCCAAATTAAGAAACGGTAGTTCATGTGTGGAGCTTTTGGAAGCCCACCTAACATGGGTCATCGTGAGGCTGGCGTCTAACTGCAAACAAGGAAAAGGAGTTGATTACCCAGTAGCAAAATACTTAATCGTTTTTAGGGTTTATTTTACTTTGTTATATCAGGGCTACCCACCGCACAGCCGAATCTAATAAACAAGAATGGTCACTTGGCGTACAAGAGAGGTTAGAATCTAAGCTAAATTTACTAAACTGATACTTTTAGCATGCGTGCCCACACAAGTCCATCATCCATGCATGCATGTACCTCTATAAATAGCATGCACGAGTCAAGCTCTCCTCTCAAGAGTAAAAGGCACTGGCGGTCAGAGAACTTGTCTTTCGGGTGCACTTAAGTCACACTACTTGCAAACTGGAAAAACCCGTCACAGAACTTGCATTGCGGGTGCATCTAGGTCACATTGGCCATCTGGACCGGCCAGTCGCTCGGTTTTCTCTGTTTCGGGGTCACGTGAGGCGCACGTGACCTGGGTGGGGGCTTGTTTCTTTGCACAAAGGCCCCTATTCTCTTTGCGAATCAAGTCATGACACCCCTGCCTCATTGGCCCAGATTTACATTTTTGCAGCCGATGGGGGAGACGACTGGTGGTGGCGCTGCGGGTACACCGAGCTCATCGGCGGCAAGGGAACAAGCGGCATGGATGGAGCTGCCGATGTTGAGGACGGAAGGGCATGGAGGCTCGATGTACGGTGAGTCCTCTGACCCCCCCAGGTCACCCCCACCGCTCGTCCCCCCCCCCCAATTAGCTAGGGTTTTCTGCCACCACGATTTAGGATGATTGACACTCCCTCCAAGTTCTTATTGATATCTTAGTTTGTGAATCATCAGTAGTTTGTTTGTGCTCTTATTTTCTAGTATTATGCCCTTAGGTTTCTTCTACTGACTGCTAGGGTTTGTGAATTTTGCTGCCGCTCATCGTCTATTTTGCAATGTAGATTTTGATTCACCAAAATTCAGTATAGAGAAAGGAATGGACTTGGCATATTTGGATGGGAAAGTATCATTGTTTGATAACCTTGACAGGAACACTTTCTGCAATGATATGATTGACTATATGGTTCAGCAGTTAAACTATGCACTTGATCAGATAGAAATTGTGTTGTGGTGCCCACCTAGTAGAACACTAGCTAATTTGGTCCCAATTGACTTTGAATTTGACTATCTCAAGATGGCCAGAGCTTCTGTGCATTCTAAGGTCCTTGTTTTATTTGTGAATCATGAGAAAAGATGGGAGGAAGATGACATTGCTTATAGGGCTGGGCCTGAACTGCCTCCAGTAATACTTAGCCCTATAAGCAAAGAGAAATTGAGGCACGTGAAATCAGAGAGCATAGAAGGTACTGCGGATAATGCTGAAAATTCAGGAAAAATGCCAGATTCAGGTACTGTAGAGGATCCTAAAAATTCAGAAATTTCAGATAACTCAGAAGATTCAGAAGAGGACTGGGAATGTGATTTAGAGATTGATCCAACTTGGTATGACAGTGATTATGCAATGGATGAAGATGATGATTTGTATGACAAGAATATAGATGATGCTGTGCAGGATGCATTGTTTGAGAAGGGGAAGCAAATAGGAGCTGAGTACAGACATGTTCCAGGCACAGATGATGTCACTAAAGATGATTTACAGCTCCCAGAAGAGGAAGATTTGGAGAAAAGGCACAAGAGTGACTCTGATGATGAGGAGTACAAGAAGAAGAAAAAGAAAGAGAAACCCATATACAAGTTCAAAACCTTTAACCCATTTGTTGACATGGAAAATCCTCAATTCAAACTAGGGATGGTCTTTGATTCAGTTGAGCTAGTGAGGAAAGCAGTAGCACATTATGCAATGAAGAATGGAGTGCAAATCAAGAAAAAGAGAAACGACAAACAGAGGTTTGAGGCAATAGGTTCAGAGGGATGCCCTTGGAATTTGGTGGCTGTGGCAGATAACAGGACACGGTCCTTTCTTGTGAAGAAATTTGTTAGAGAGCACAACTGTGAGAAGGTCTGGGATGTGAAAGAACTGACAACCCCCTTTCTGGCAAAGAATTATGTAGAGAAGTTCAGAGACAATGACAAGATGTCATTATCTACATTTGGAAGGAAAGTGAGGAAGAAATATAACATGGAAGTAAGCAGGCACAAACTTGGGAGAGCTAGGAAAGCAGCATTGGAAGTGGTGCATGGGGATGAGGTGAAGCAATATACACTTCTCTGGAAATATGCACAGGAATTGAGAACTAGCAACCCAAGATCTTCTTTCTATCTGAACCTAGAGCATGGATTGTTTAGCACGTGTTACTTTAGTATTGCAGCCTGCAAGATAGGGTGGCTCAAGGGTTGCAGGCCCATTATATGCCTTGATGGCACATTTATCAAGACAAAATATGGTGGTCAGTTACTAACTGCAGTAGGTATAGATAGGAATGATTCTATCTATCCAATTGCAATGGCACTGGTGGAGACAGGGTGCCATGCATCATGGGCTTGGTTCCTAGCTACACTCAAGCAAGATCTTAATATTATGAACACAAGCAATTTCACCATTATGAGTGATAAACAGAAGGTAGAACTAAATCATTTGATGCCATTTCTTTTAATTAACTTCACTGCATTTGTAGCAATTTCTTTAACTGAACTATACTGCTGCTGTAGCTATTTCTATACCTGAATTGTTCTGCAATTTCTATAACTGAACTTTTCTTTTTACATTTTCTATTACTAAACTTCTCTGCAATTAGGGGCTCATCAAAGCTGTACAGGAGCATTTCCATGACTCTGAGCATAGGTTTTGTGTCAGACACCTGTACCAAAACCTACATGCAGTACACAAGGGAGAGACTATCAGGCAGCAACTCTGGGCTTGTGACAAATCTACCACACCAACTATTTTTGAGCAGAATATGGAGAAGCTAAGCCAAGACAATCCTGAGGCATATAAATGGTTGAAGGAGAAGCCACCAAATCAATGGTCAAGGGCATATTTTTATGAATTTCCAAAATGTGACATTCTTCTTAACAATACGTGTGAAGTCTTCAACAGGTAACTAATTTAATGCAATTTCTTTTACTGAATTTGAATGCAATTTCTTTTACTGAATTTTAATGCAAGGTTCTTTTACTGAATTTTAATGCAATTTTTTACTGCATACAGGTACATCTTAGAGGCCAGAGAACTACCAGTTTTGTCTATGTTTGAGAGAATAAAATCTCAGATCATGCATAGGCACATGACAAAGAAAAAAGAAGCTCTACAGAAATGGACAGGGAATATAACTCCCAAAATTAGAGACAAGCTTAGGAAGAATGTGGAGTTGTCAGCCCACTGCCACCCAGAAGAATCAGGCATGGGTGTCTTTGGAGTTTTGTCAAATAAGAAAAGGTACATAGTGGAGCTGAACATGCACACCTGTACTTGCAGAAGATGACAGCTGACTGGAATTCCATGTAGCCGTGCATGTGCTTGCTGCAGACATGAACGAATTAGTCCTGAGACTATGGTGTCTTCCTGTTACTCAGTTTAGACATATCTATGTGCTTATGGAGTTCAGGTATATCCAACTAGAGACAAAGATGAGTGGGCTCCAGTTAATGTTGTACCTATATTGCCACCACACTATGAGAAAAGAGCTGGGAGGAGGAGGAAGAACAGAAGGCAACAGCCAGAGGAGAGTAAGGATGGCACTAAACTCAACAGGCATGGTGCTATTATGCATTGTGGGTATTGCAAAGCAGCTGGGCATAACAGGTCTAGATGCTCACAACTGAAAGCTGCTATACTAAGAGAAGTTGCAGAGGAGGAGGAACAGGTAGAACAAAATGAGCAATCAGCTGCAAAGCAACCTAGTGAAAGGACAGAGCAACCTAGTGAGAGGACAGAGCAACCTAGTGAGAGGAGCACAACTACAGATCAATCTACTGACCCACAACCTAGAGCACAAAGTTCCTGGGGCAGGAAGAGAAAGCCTATTGACAAAATGAGGGAACAAGTAGAAGAAATGATGGAAAAGCCAAAAAAAGAAGAAGTCCAAAATGGTTGTTGATGCCAATGGAGATGTTGACTACCCAGTGATCCTAACTGTAAGTACATTTTTATTTACTTGAAACTGTAAAGAAAAACTAGTTACAGTACCTGACAATATATTTTTGTTTCTTAGCACATCCAGCAGAGAAATCTGAAGCCACAGTTGGACCCAACACAACAAAAAGATAGCATGGTGCACATTTTGTCACATGAGGTATTTAAAATATAATTTTGTTATTTTCTTTCACTTTCACTGCAATTTCATTACCTCATGACTGTATGCAGGGACCTGCAAAAGGAGTTCCTGTTTCTAGGGTGCACCAAATACCAGATGAAAATGCCTTTGTAGCACAGCACAGAGCCAACTTACCTGCTGTCACATTTGTTGCACAACCAGCACAAGGCAGAGGCAGAGGAGCAAGAGGTTCTGGACCAGCAGGCAGAGGTAGAGGGGCTGCACCAGGAGGTAGAGGGGCTGCACCAGGAGGTAGAGGCAGAGGAGCAAGAGGTGTTGCACCAGCAGCCAGAGGAGGAAGAGATCGAACAGCAAGGGGAACTTCAACAAGAACAAGGGGTCTGGGAAGAACAAAGAAAACAAAAAAAACAAGGGGAATGGAGTGGCTCCTGTTTGGTGAAGGATCAAGCAGAAATCTGCAAGAAGAACAAGAGCATACAGAATTCCAATCTACACAAGGAGCTCCAGCAGATGAAGAGTGAAATGCTTTTATTCTGTTATGTTATGTTGTAGAACTATGGTCCTTAAGACTACACCATCTTATGTGATGGCCTTTTGGTACAAAACTCAAATTTGATAGCCGTATGTAATGGTATCTTGCTACAAAATTCTATTCAGTAAGCTAGGTGCTGAGATCCTGTTTGAATCTTCCCACACTTCTTTTTTTTGCAGTGAATTTGCTACCAAATGAAAGGTACAGTCCAGTTATTTCAGCCCATTTTCATAACAAAACATGCAACAGATCACTGATTGTTAACATATAGATCTCTTACAATAACACAAATGATAGCTCTTACAATACCAACTCTTACACTAACAAGTTCAGAACATAACACACACTTTCACTGACAAATCAACTAGAACATACTCAACTCCAACTCCTGCATATCCAACACTACATCTGCACTTCTTCGCGCTTAAGCTTTACCATATGGTCCAGGTCCAGTACCATCTATCTTGCCGCGCCAGGTTGTGAAAGTGTGCTTGCGGCTGAGATCGGCGTCTTCGTCGGGGAGTAACTCATCGGCCAACCCTTCAGTTAGCAATGGGCCACGGTCGATGACCTCCTTGAGATGCATGGTAACTGGAAAATCAATGGTGCCACGATCAATTGGAGAGTTCGGGCACGGCGGTGAATGAGCATTCTCGTCGTCGGAGTCTGGCGTCCAAGGCTGCAGAGGAGGAGCCGGAACAGAGACAGTGAGCACCTTCGGAACGGCACTAGGGTTGCGTAGCCATGCCGTGCACGGCAGAACCCACTTGTCAGTAGCCGGGAGCATGTCGATGAGCTCACCATCGACACCGGCGAGCACCAGGTTGACGGTATCTGGGTCCGAGGCCTCTTCCGGCAGCCCCTCCAGACTCAGCATCGTTTGTACTCCAGCTTCGATGGCCTACCACGAGATAAACTTGACCAACGTTGAAAACTAATTCTGCTGCCGCCTCAACGCACCTGCTCCGACGCGAGCACCACACGAGTGCAATCCTCCAGCGAGTCAAAGCGCACGAAAAAGTGGAATGGTGGGCTGGTCACCTCCACCTTCATGGCCGCCGGCCGGATGGCACAATGAGACGCCATCGCCGCGGCGAGTGCCTCTGGCGTCACCACGCTCCGCGGCTGTCCAATGATGGTGGCATTCAGCGCTCGCCCGTGGAATGCCTGCTCTAGCGCCGCCATGCCAGCACTGCGAGCGATGAGAACGCGGCCTCGCGCAGGGCGCAAATCCGGCTCACCGTGCTGCCACACCTCCTGAGGGAAGACACGCGAGTCCGGGATGCGAGACCATCCCACGACCGGTGCAGAGGACCTCACTGGAATGACTGCGCCACCACTACCTCCAGCGACGACGGCGCGGCTACACAATGCCACGCTCTCCTCGCTGATGACGGCACTTGCCACACTGCCTGCCACAGCGACGGCGACGCGGCTACTTCTGATGGGAGAGCTACCGCTGCTCCAGACAGACGGGACGCCGCCACAACTCTCGGTCTCGCTGCCAGCAATACCGCCACCCATGTCGCCGGCTAGGGATTTGGTTTTCGATTTGGGAACTAGGGTTTCTGATTCTGGATCGAGAAGGGGAAAAGGGGAAAGGGCATGTCTTATAAAATATCCTGTTTGCAATACGACCCTCGTAATAAACCACCAGGGGCTTTCGTGCAAAGAAACCAGCCCCCACCCAGGTCACGTGCGCCGACCCCGAAACAGAGAAAGCCGGGCGGCTGGCCGGTCCAGATGGCCAATGTGACCTAGATGAACTCGCAATGCAAGTTCTGTGACGGATTTTTCCGGTTTGCAAGTAGTGTGACTTAAGTGCATCGGAAGGACAAGTTCTGTGACCGCGAGTGCCTTTTACTCAGCTCTGTCAACACCACAACAACACGACCTGCCCACTTAGCAGTGCTCTACTACAACTTACACTCGGTAACAGTTGCTCTGTCAACCATGCAGGGCCTCGCGCCATCTTCCAAGCTGCCTCTGACCGTCGCGGTCGTGGTGTTTCTGCTCGGCATGGCGGGCGCCGCCCACGGCCTGACGAGGGTCGTCGCCAATAGCCCCGACGAGCCATGCAACATGACGCTCTACTACCACGACATCCTCTACAACAGCAACAACACGGCCAACGCGACGACGGCGGCGGCCACCAAGCCGACGGCGCTGGCCACGACCTACTGGAAGAACATCACCTAATTCGGCGCGCTGATGGTGTTCAACAACCCCATGACGGTGGGGAAGGCGCTGCCCCTGGCCGGGGAGGAGCCGGCGGCGCGCGCGCAGGGGTTCTACTTCTACGACAAGCAGGAGTCGCTGACCTCCTGGTTCGGCTTCTCCATGTCTTCAACTCGACGGCGCACATGGGCACGCTCAACCTCGTCGGCGCCGACCTCATGGGCGACGCCACGCGGGACTTCTCCGTCGTCGGCGGCACTGGCGACTTCTTCATGGCGCGCGGCGTGGCAACCATCCGCACCGATGCCATCGAGGGCCTCTACTACTTCCGCCTGCAGATGGACATCAAGCTCTACGAGTGCTATGTCCGATCGATCATACAACATCACTAGTAGAAAACAGGGCTTTGGTTCGGGCCAGCCCAGCCCATTAGTCCCGGTTCAGTCACGAACCGGGACCCATGGGGGGCATACGTCCCGGTTCATGCGCCCAGGGGGCCGGCCGGGGCCTCGTGGGCATTGGTCCCGGTTCGTCTGGACCCATTTGTCCCGGTTCCCTTATTACTCGAGGTTATAGTAATGTAATTGATGAGTTATGCATGCGTGCGCAGCTTCCACTTTATTCTCCTAGAGATTAAGCTTGAGCAGGGACTAGTAACCGTCTTAGACTCAAGACGAAAAGATCCCAAGGAGTATGCGGCCATGACTGAAATGCTCCAGAAGTAAGTTCAATCGATCATTATTGCACCATATCGGCAACTTTGGTCATTTCCTAATATCAAGTAATTATTTTCTTTGTCTCGCAGGGTTTGGAAAGTGTTCACCACAGAAGCTCCGGGACTGCCGGGGGAGCTGCGATTTACACACCCGAAAGTAAGTACTACTAGCTAGTTCCGCGCATCTCCCATTGATTCTAGCTAGTTTCATCAATACCATTTATAATGCTTGATTATCAGTTTGATTGACCTTTATTTCTCGTAAAGTGGTTGTGGCAGGAAGGCGGGAATAATTTTTGTGGATACTACATTTGCGAGTACATCTACAACGCGACGACCTCTAAGCGGGGCTACTCTGAAAAACAATATGAAGTGCGTAAGCAATAATATTCACAATTTTATTTTATTACCATCATTTGTGTTGAGTTTCATTCATATATATGTATTAACCCCCTTCTTCAAATTAGATTTGGCAGATGCGGGATGAACTCCTACCACAAGATCGCATAAAAGCAATTCAAGAGGAATTGGCGGGATTCTTTCTTGACCACGTCATCAATCCAGCCGGAGAATACCATGTGGAACTTGACATCAAATGTTAGGGATTGTAAGAGATCTTATATTGTATATATGTAGCTAGTAGCGTCAGATAGATATACGAAAACTTGTTGTTCGACCAATCTCTCGGAGAAGGAGGAGGTCGATCACTTCTCTTTGTATATGTTCATGACGATCTTGTGTACTTAATGGTTTCCTTCATTTGCTTACTAGCTAGCGTGTCGAGTCCTCTCTGTACGTATAGTACGTAGCGTCGACCAAGCACGGAGATAAGAGAGGACACTTCTCTCTAGCTATTAGCTAGCTAACACAATATATGAAACCCCTAAAATAACCCTACAAAACCCCCAAAACCCCCAAACCCACCCCCCCCTTTCAAAAAAAACCCCAGCTCCTGAGCTGCTGACACGTGGATGATCTTTGGTCCCGGTTGGTATTACCAACTGGGACTAAAGGCCCTCCTCTCTGGGCTCGCCGCAGCGGCCACGTGGAGCCCCATATGTCCCGGTTCGTATAAGAACCGGGACTAAAGGTGTTGAGCTTTAGTCCCGACCCTTTAGTCCCGGTTCCCGAACCGGGACAAATGGGCCTTTTTCTACTAGTGCATGCCTGACCTATGTGTGTGAATGAGGGGCTGATGTTGTTTATGCTTTTCCATATTTTTTCTGGTGTGTGTGTGTGAGATGGGTTTTATGCTTGTGTGTCATTGCCGCATACGCCCATAAGTATGCGAAATGCTCCGCACTCTTATTCATATCTTACCTATTTAGCAAGATTGATCGGTTTGTAAGTGTTAGTTCAGGAGAGGTATCTCTTCTAGAGAATTTTTTTTACAGATTAAGTTTGTCGGTGTCACATATAGTCTCACCAAAAATCATCTCTTCACCATAACATATTAGTCACGGAACATTTCAGATGACCCGTTTGAAACGAGACACATTATTAACACGGTTGCAGTTACGCGACGGTGTGCAATGTTGGTATGGTTGGATCCCCCGACACATTTAAGGCAAGGTTCTAACCAACTGCTTGAATCCCCCCCCCCCAAAACCCATTTGCTATGGTGGCTAGCTTAAGAAACCTACAGTGTGGCGCCTTGTTTTATGAGAGGGGGTCGGTTGTGGTCTACTGGTTGGGGCATGTAACATACTGTGGTAACAATGAATTCTTGATCAATTCGCTAAAACTTAGATCTAAACTTGTCATGCTGATTAACCATTGGTTATCTAATGATTACCACTGCTAATTAGTTATCTATCTCCCATGTGGCTCTTGTTATTGTTGATCAAGCTGTAGAGAGAATACTTGGTCCGGACTTTTCGCCCCGATTACAAATAAGCTAAGACTTTGGCGACGCTTACCGGACACTATTTTTTCGAAAAGGAGGAAAACCCCCGGCCTCTGCATCTCTTGATGCACACAACCATATTATTAAAAATCCAGGTTCAGAACAAAGTCTCAAACAGTAGTGCGAAACTCGTAAAAAATAATATGCAACAACCGGCGAAAATGGAAGAGATGACTAAACACCTGTCCTATTGTTGGACCGCCATCCAAACTGGTTGTAGATATCCCGTGCAACCATCTCCCATCAGCTTACGGGGCACAATGGGGTCCATTTCAGTGCCACGCCTTGTCATGGGAGCTCATGCGCACTCCATGCCCCCTCGTGATGGTTCTTCATCGAGAGTTATGATGAGATGACTGATCATGATGAGTTCCTAGCTGTCTACCCCCCCCCCCCACCACACACACACCCACGCACACTATTTTAAAAGGACCAACAAGACGACGTCTCATGAATCTTCCTTAGGGCCTTGTTTGGAATTGGAGCTAACTAGGTGATATGTTTGGAAGCAACGTCCAGTGTTCCTTCTCTCGACCAGCAAATAGTTTGAATTTTCGTATCTAGTAGGACATAGGGAGGGGCTACGTGATTTCATCCTCAGATTCACGCAGATGAAGAACACTATTCTCAACATCAAGGAAGAAACTATTATCTGCATTTTTTCAGAAATGTGAGTAGCAGGAACTACATCGACACCCTTACTAAAAGGAATACACAAAATGTCGGCAAGCTAATGAAGAAGGACGATCTTGCAATTAAGGTGCATTTTAATTTTCTTAGTGATTTAGATGCTTCATATCCTTACACTAGAATTTTCTTTTGTTTTTTTAATATATATTTGAAATCCTGACGAGAAGACATTTCAAACAAGATTGATATTGAATATATTTTGAACTCATTTATATTTTGTTGTTTCACAAATTGATTGAAATAAAATTCGCAAGTGATAACAACTATTAAAAAATGCTTTTAATTAATTCCAAAATGATTTTATATTGTTCCAAAAATAATTTAATTAACTATAACTATGAAAATGATTTAAATATTTCAAAATTGTTTTCTTTTCAAAAAACTAAAAAGTGAATTAAGTTATACAAAAACAATGATTTTCATGTTTTTGATTTTCACTATTTAAAATATTTCAGAAACATATATTCAGTAATTTCAGTATCTTTTTCAACTTTGCTTATTTTAAATATTTCACATATCACATATTTCACTTATTTGGAACATTTTGAACATACATCTCAGTAATTTCAGGACATATTTTGGTTTTACTTATTTAAAATATTTCATCGATCATATTTTTCACGCATTTCAAAAGAGTGGGTTTTAGTTATTTCATAAAAACCATTTCATTTACTACAAAACGGTTTCACTATTGAAAAACGAGATTTCAGTTATTACAATTTCATAGAAAATGATTTTAATTATTTCACTAGCTTCAGAGATAACTATTTCAATAATTTAAAAAATGAGTTCTACATACCGGAAAAGTCAGTTTCACTTCACTAGTGTGAAAATGTAGTGAAGTAATTTAAATATGCATTCAATTTTATTTTAAATAATGCAATGTTTATGGAAACAATTTTAAAACTACTTAAAATATATCAAAATTTGGTCTTCTTCTAAAGATCTTGCTACGAATTCCAATATTTTTTTTTTTAAAAATCAAAGGTTTATTTAAAATATATCACTCATCTAAAATAGAAAATGCATGTGAATTAATAGTAGTGGGAGCACGTGAGAGGCATGCATGGGACAACAGCCTCCCAAAGTTGGCATCAGCGGCTTGCAAAGCTTAACTATTCTTTCAAAGTTGGCAGGCGAAGAGACGTCACTGCATGGGCCAACCATCTGCATGCTAGGCCGAACCCAACATAACATATTTTTGTGGGCTTTTTCAGTGAATTGTGCGAGTGTGATGGTTGCAGTAGAAAGAAACATGAGACCAGGTGTTGTTGGTTTAGTCCCACCTCGCTTGGCTAGGGGAGAGAGGCCGGGGAGCTGTGCTACATAAGAGCGAGTGGCGCGAGCGTTGAGAGGCACGCAGCTGCGTGGTGAGCACAAAGCGAATTATTCTTTCGCCTTTTACTAAAGAATACCGTGTGCACGCCACACTAAGCAGCATACCATAATTTTTTTAAGAATTTAAAATATTTTTGGTATTCAGTCAATGCCTGAATCGAAAGGGTGTCTTCTCCCTTCTGTAAAGGCCACAACAAATACTGATTTTAAAGTATTTGTGGTATTTGGGTTATATGGTTGAATGCTAGTATTTGACTGATTGTTGGTAAGCGACTACTCCCTCCGTTTGGAATTACTTGTCATAGAAATGGATGTATATATCCATTTCCAAGACAAGTAATTGAAGGGAGTTTTCAAACAGTACATCTTCGCTGCTGCACAACCAGGTAAACGGTAGTCTTTCCATTTGAGACGTGGGCTCTTAGCTCGTTTTCATCAGATAACTAAATTAAGGAAGATGTTTTCTGAATGATACACACGAAGCTGCAAATGTCACAACAAACATAACCATTTGGTCTCCTATGAGAGAAGACAAAAGGATCATACATTACGACCTTGTAGTGTCTTCTCTTGCAAAGCTAATTTGACTTCTACTCCCGGGCATGTGCAATGGTAGATAAGATAGTCTTATCTTAAGTCTTGCATGTAATTTAGAGATGACAAAAAAAATTGTGTACAATGGGTCATCTCTTAGTCTTATCTTTAATAACTAGCCATCCCTAAAAATGTGGTGAGACATATTGTGCTAAGAGATCATCTTTTGTCTTCTCTTAAATAAGAGAAGACAAACATTTTTTTATGAGTTCTCTCTCATCCACCTTATTATTTATCCTACGTGGTACTCCTAAGATAACATCATTGTACATGCGCGTTTTTTGTGTCTCGCAGATTTATGCACACGAGTCTTGCTGTCATTTTGCAACCGCCTCAGATACATTTGTTTCTTAAACCTCTGGTCTTTGCCAAAATATATCCGAGACAACGGTTTAGGTTCAACCACCTAGAATAGTTTCATAGAGATAGTATATGATCTACCAACTCATCGACTGCTAGCTGAGTAGACCCAGCGTTCTTCAGAGACTCCATTGATTTGGTCTGAAGCTCCTTTGCCCTTTCCCTCGTCGTTGCGCCATCTCCCGGTTCCATCAACCTCGCAACGGCGCGCTCAACCTCCCCCCGTTCTAGCTTACCCACCAACAAGGTCCCTATCTGCCACACGTCCTCCACGTACCTCCCGTTCGCCAGCTGATCTCCGAAGAAAGGGCTGCACAACATCGGGACCCCCTCGCAGATACCCTCCAGCGTCGAGTTCCAGCCACCATGCGTCCAGAATCCACCCACCGCACGGTGGGCTAGCACCTCCTGCTGCGGCGCCCACCCGACCACCTTGCCCTTGCCCTCCACCGCTTGTTCGAACCCTTCCGGCAGCTCGGCATCCTCGGAGCCGAGGACGAGGCCACGACGAACGACCCACAGAAAAGGCTTGCCGCTGTTCGCGAGGCCCCAAGCAACCTCGTTGAAGTCGTCTCGGTGCACCGGAGCCACGCTCCCGAAGCTCACGTACAGCACGGAGCCTGCGGCCTGCGCGTCCAGCCACTCGACGCAGCTTCGGTCCTGCTCGAGCAGGCTGCCGGCGCCGCCGATGGTGGAGAGCTTGTGGAGTGGACCGATGGCGAAGACGCGGATGCCGCCGACAGCGAGCTCGTCCCGGATCGCCTCTAGCTCGGAGGTCTCGAGAGCTTCGAATGTGTTGATTACGATCCCCCAGGAGCCCGTTGTAGTTTCGGTGGCCATGTCCAGGATCTTGCTCGCCGTTTCTTGGCTGGGGTATTTGCTAGGGTCGAACAGGTCCGAGACTCGTATTGGTGGCAGCTCCGTCACCGGCTTGCTTAGTTCATGCTCTGAAATGAAATGCAAGAACTTCTCTAATCTCATGTGGAAATTAATTTTGGTTGAGAACACACACAAAATTGTACTGACGCCATTGTTGTAACTAACCTTGCGCTGGCAAGTATCCCTTCTCGTGGAGCATGGCGTTGGACCTGAACAAGCGGACGGCTGCCGCGCTGCTGGTTTGCAGCACGATCGTCGGCAGGCCTAGCTCGACCGCCGCCTTCTGCGCGGCGGGGAGAAAGGTGTCGATGACAAGGCACGCCGGCCGGGGCTCCTCGGAGAGAATCGTCGCGAGCGCGTCGCGGACGCACCCCGACATCTCCATGGCCGCGTTCATGGCGACGATCATGCCCAGGCCGTCCTTGGGCGCGGCCACGGCATCCGGCATTTCGTCGGCCACGGCGACGAAGTCGAACTCCGGGTGACTAGCTGGGTCAGGGGCGTTGAACGTGGTGTGGAGGATGGTGACCGCGAGGCCGCGGCCGTGGAGCACGTCGGCGAGCTGCAGCATCGGGCTGAGGTGACCCTGGAACGGCAGGGGGAACAGCACCACGCGACCCCCGGGTCCTCGCCTCCTCGGTCGAGTCCAGCCATCGTTGCGTAGCGGATGTGTTGGTCAGTTTTTCGAAGTTGGACTTCGTAATTTGTAGCCTTGGCCATTGACCAATTGATCGTACTGTCAGTTTACGAAGCTTCGAGGTAATTTCGTTTAGGACCCTCATCTCTCCTGAACATGCCCAAAATTTTAAAATAGCACTTTGTAAAATCCTAGTGTAGCTATCTAGAGTCTCAAGTCTCTAACAAACATTACAATATTATTACAAGACTGAGTTTTTCCTTGATGATATCCATGCGAAGGATTTGACTCTGTATGGTCGGTTTAGGAAGCTTGGAGGAATTTTCACCCGCAAAAAAAGAAGCTTCGAGGAATTTCTGTTTAGTGCATCATGAACATGCCAATTGCAAAAAAAAAAAAAAAACTAGCACTATGTAAGATTGGTAGAGTTGCTATGCAGAGCCCGAAGGGACGTAGTGTTTGTGTGCTGGAGCTCAAATGAGCTTGGGTGAACAGTAAATATGAAGAAAGAAAAGGTTAATTAAAAAAAAACTGATTTTTTGGTGCAACCATTGACAAATGTTTTGAGTGCTCACAAAATTTCATCATGAAATGGCATTCGTGGAAATCGTGCAATAAAAAATTGATGCTTCAAAAGTGTTATTTTCGAAAGAATTTGGGAGTATTGATTTTGAATTTTTTTGCCATGTCTTCCACGAAAACATTGGTCATGATGAAATTTTGCAAACATTGAAAACATTTGTCAAAGTCGGACGAAAAAATTCAAACTTTTTGTCATTTTTTTGAATTGTACTGTTCATCACGAGCTCAAATGAGCTCCCGAGGAGAAGATGACTTTCGAGCCTTAAGTCTCTAGACTGACATTAGAAGATTCTTTACAAGATTGGATTTTTCTTTGGTGCTATCCATTGGACGGATTTCACGTCCGGGCATTAATTTGTCCATGTACTGATCAAAATAAGTCACTAAATGTTGGTAATACATAGTACCTGTGAATTATTATTTTAGAGCAAAGGTACTAGGATCCAGAAGAAGATTTCCCTTTGTATATGTGATGTGTTTGTCCCTTGCCGATAAAGGGCGTTTTTTTATTAACTCAAATGTAGCATCGAGAGGACACAAAACACTTGAAACGATGATGCCCATTGGAACGAAATCCGCATCACCATGGGAAGGACATGGCTTGGTATTGAGGTACTTGACACTAACCATGCACTTGATGTCTTGATGGTTGAGGTGGCTAGTCTCCAATATTGCTCCTCCATACATTAGGTGTACCAAGAAAAGGGAGGAAAACAACAAAGAAAGTGTGGCCAATACATTAAGCTCATACCAAGATGTGGCTCAAAGGTAGGAGTTTACCTTCGTAAAATTCCGTTCAGCTTGCCTGGCAAGAACTTGGTGAGTCCAAATGTGGGGTACAAAACACCCATTGTAATTCATCCATATGTAACTTTCTAGAGCTCGTTTTGTCATCATGGTGAGTGAAAGTTGACAAGTCATCGTTTGAGCCTACACACATGTACAAGATAAAGCAAACAATGTGTTCGCATGATAGTAGCAAAGATGTGCATTATATATACGGTGTCTGCGTATGGCATATGTCATGCGCCTTGCATTGTTATTGTTGAGTGCAACACTCACTAAGCTTAGAGCAAGTATATATAATAGTAGGCATATAGCCCGCTTACGTGGCACCTTTACCTCTGTAGAGGAGAGAGAGATGAAAAGTAAGGGGAGTGAACTGTCACACAATAGTTTGTGTCTACATATGCTCCTAGGCAAATACAAAAAATATGAAGAAAGAGAAATAGAGAAGGCGGAGAAATGTAGTATTCTTATAGCCAAATTTATAGCAAACCTTACTATATGAGTGATTTGTAGCTTTACATTTTTGCGAAAAAGACTCAAATATATTATAAAGGTTCACTAGAAGTACCAAGCATCCCAAACACAATAAAAATTACATCGAGGTATCTGGACCACTGAACAACTACTGTCATCGACGTCAGAATAAGCCGCCGACACGCCGATGTCGCCGCTCCCATACCGGAGTCGGCCTGACCTTGTCGATGACACCCGGGAAGTCTTCATGCACTTGCCCAAAGGACCGGCACCCTAGAGCCGCAGCCGTCGCCGTTGAACCCTTGAATCGATCCGAAGAACCCATCACCAAATCTCGCTGGCGCGTACGCATGACGAGAAACCCTAGCCCATCCCTCCCGAGGATCTGGAAGAATGTACGCTGAAGCTCCGTCTAAGCTGTCCCAACAGACGAATTTGAGAAGGACCGAAGCCTGGAAGAATGACCCAAAGAAAAAGCGTTGTCATCCGTCTAAGTACCATCCCTATGAGGACAAAAAAAACTAACATATATACTAGTTGGAGCCAAGGCACCAGGGTTCCTCTCCCCGCCACCGGCCCCCGGAGTGGCTAACGGAGGAGAGGCGAATCCATGGGCTCGCCAACAAAGATCAAAGGAAGAAAGGTTTTGCCCTAGTCACCTTGCATGAGACGAAAAAAAAAGATTTGGCGAAAAACGTATACTTGTTAATAATAGTTTTATCATATAGTCAACAACTGGTTATACTATTAGCCATGCTCTTAGGCTGCCATTGGGTGAAGTGCAATTTCAACTATCGAGGCAGCAACTCGTGACCTTCTGTTTTTATTACTGTTGTGTTGAGAGGTGGTTTGAACATGCTATTTTCGATTAATGGTTGGTTCAGTGAAATGGACGCATGTGCGTTGGTGATCATAATATTGTTGGCTTAGTATGATTTTATTGTCGTCTACGCCTTAAAAACTACTCCCTCCATTCACAAATGTAAGATGTTTTGAACATTTCTACATGAACTACATACGGACTGAAATGAGTGAACAAACACACTAAAACATGTTTATATACATATGATTTATAAAAGTTTATTCGCAAAAAAAATTTATAAAAAAGTTAAAACTTCTTATATTTGTGAACAGTACTACTTAATTTGCCATGGCCTTAAAAACTAGGACCCTGGTATCTGTCATACATGTGGCACGAACGCATGGTAACTACGATCGTTTTTATGGCAAGTTTTTTTTAACATTTTTATGGTAAGTTTAGTAACGCGAGAATTACAACTTTAATTGTTAAGCATGGTAACTTTCTTTTCGGATGGTACGTTTCTATTTTTTAGGTTTGTTTTTTCTTTTTGAATGGCAACTTTAGTTATAAAAAAAGTCAGGACTGAATTCCTTCGTTTGGGCAAAACTACTTATTTAATTTGCCATGCATGCAAATTTTATACTAACTTGCATCCATGGTCGGTACGACCGTGTAACGTAATATATCCTTTAGTTCCTGCCTAATCGATCAGAGTATCTTTGCTAGGTATGACTTTATCGTCAGCATCGGACTAAAAAAACACTTAATTCACATGCATGCAATTTATACAATTTCCTGCAAAAAGTTGTATTATATTACTAGCTCCTTTGCCATTTCCGACTCTTTGTTCCATTGTGCATGTTGAAATTTATGTATATATGCGTGTTGTGTGCACCTTCGTTTGCAGAGACTGGGGTTAAACTCTTTTAAGGTTGTGTATCCTCTTGATACGAGGTGAGATTTACATAAAAAAAGAAAAATGTTCATAATAAAACAGAGTAGAAGGCAAAAGGTGTTAGAAATATTAGCACTTTTTCGACTAATCTAATCCACGAGTAAACAGTAAGCATGGCAAATACGGTATGCATCTCATACCGATATCTAAGCATGTGAGCATGTACAGTACATAGAACCAAAACATCTATGAACATCGTATATACGGCCAGCACATGAACGAGCAAATAGTGGATGAACGAGTCATACCCTCCGGTTGGCCAGGCCAACGCTGCGGCAGCAGCGGCAACCTCGGCATCGGCCGAGGCCTTCTTCTTGGCGGCTTCGTCATCAGCCATGGAGTCGATGCAGGGGAAGTAGTCGAAGCAGAGGCGGACGGAGACGGGGACGAATCGGGAGCAGTCGCGTCGAGACGCTCCCCAAAACCTTATTGCCGTTCTCCTGGGCAGGATCTCAAACGACAGGGTTCCGGAGGCACCTGCTCTCCCGACCAACCGTGCACGCGGTCGTCGGGATGGGATCACCGAAAGCAGCACAGAGAGAGGAACAGTAGATGACGGCTAGGGTTGTGCGAGAGGGAGTGAGTGAACTGAGTTAGGGTTCACTCTACTGGCCAGTGCCTTCTTATATAAGTCATCGGGTAGATGGGCCTGGGCTCAGGCCCACGACCGAGTTCGCGAATAGCCCACGGTCAAACGTCTCGGACAGTGGCACTTTCGTAAGCGACTCGTTAATTAATCCGAGATTAATTAATCATTCCTGACCGGCAAAATAAGCTTCGGCTCGGCTCATTCCCGCAACCCGCGGCACGCGCGTCGTGACGTAGCGAGGTGTGGTGTGGCATGGCGAGGCGAGGCGAGTGGCAGAGGTGTAGGAGCGTGCGTGTACAGCTCCTATTCCCAAGCTCCCAATAGCAAGTGGTAGAGCAGCCCTTATAAAGAGGTCTCACTCTTCTTACTGTAGCAGCATGGTACTAAACATCCCACACTTCCCACCACTTGCCGTGCACATTAATGGGCCTTAGAGATTAACCAAGGATTATTGTCTTATAAGGGCCTAAGCCCATCCATAATCCAACAATCCCCCACCAGATCTCGAGGCACATAAGTTTGTCAACTGTTCCAAACAATGTTTGATATACCAGAATTTTCAGTGGAGATTGTTAAGTTGAACTTCCACCTAGAGCAATAGGATTAGACTTCTTCACAACTGAACAATGGACTATGCCTTGAATTGTCAGTTTGGCGTGCAGAAGTTTCGCCTATTGTCAGCTGATACGTGGGTGCACAAGGCTAAACCCCACGGGTGGAGCTTATTAGTCATACTCCATACCTTCTCATGAGCTTCATAGAGATCACCCAATCTCATAGACTGTGACTAGCAGTCGGGCTCACATAGGTGTGTTCCTCCAAAGAATTGAGAGTATTATTGCATCTCCAACGGAGTGGGTTAATTAAGGATATTTTCCTCAGTTGACCGCTGGATTGTTTTCCCAAGTCCTAATTCACGGGATCTTCGATCACATAGGTTGGGTTACCCCCATGGCAACTTACGTGGGTCTCATACCCATCTCCCTCGATGCATTTTCTATCACAATCCGTGATAGCCCTTTTGTAAAAGGGTCTGTCAGATTCTTAGCCGTCTGGATATAATCCAATGCTATCACTCCGGAGTTTCTTGATTTTTTGACATATTTTAATCTTCTTCTTATGTGCTTTGTGGATTTCATGTTGTCCTTCGAACTCTTAGCCTTGGCAATCACCGTTTGATTGTCACAGTTCATAAGGACAGCCGGGACTGGTTTATCAACCACCGGCAAATCCATTAAAAGCTCTCGAATCCATTCTGCTTCGATGCATGATGTGTCTAATGCTGTGAGTTCTGCTTCCATAGTCGATCTCGTTAAGATCGTCTGCTTGCAAGACTTCCAGGAAACAACACCACCACCAAGTGTGAAGATATATCCACTTGTGGCTGTCATCTCATCAGCATCAGATATACAATTAGAATCACTATACCCCTCAAGTACCGCCGGGTACCCAGAATAGTGAATTCCATAGCTCACAGTACCTTGCAAATAACGCATGACTCGTTCAACGGCATGCCAATGCACATCTCCCGGATTGGAAACAAACTGGCTCAGTTTGCACACAGTAAATGAGATGTCAGGACAAGTAGCACAAACTAGGTACATCAGTGAACCAACCACTCGAGAATACCTCAATTGATCTACAGCCGTGCCTTCGAACTTTCGAATCCACACGCTAGGATCATATGGTGTTGCAGAAGGTTTGTAGTCCGAATATCCAAAACGGCTCAAAATCTTCTCAACATAGTGGGATTGCAAAAGTGTAATTTCACCCTCAGTATCTCTCAGTAGCTTGATGTTCAAGATAACATCAGCCACGCCCAGGTCTTTCATCTCAAAGTTGTGAGATAAAAAGGCCTTGACCTACTCAATTACTTTGAGGTGGGTCCCAAATATCAGTATGTCATCGGCATACAGACACAGTATAACTCCTTCGCCCCCACCATAGTGATAGTATACACATTTGTCAGCTTCGTTAACAACAAAGCCAGCATATGTCAAAGTTGTATTAAACTTCTCATGCCATTGCTTAGGCGCTTGTTTCAGGCCATACAAAGATTTCAGTAGCTTGCACACCTTTCTTTCCTGACCATTTACTACAAAGCCATCTGGCTGTTGCATGTAAATTTCCTTGTCTAGCTCTCCGTTAAGGAAAGCCATCTTAACGTCCATCTGATGAGCGAGAAGACCATGCGAGGCAGCCAAAGCGGATTGTACCGACCTTCTGGTCAGGTACCTCGGATTTAACTACTAAAAATCTATAGCCGACGCTATTCTTAGTGTAGCCCAAATTAACGAAGTCCACGGTCTTTGGTCAGCTTACGCTTTTTGGGAATCGGCACATTGACTTTCGTCAAACAACCCCAAGTGCGCAAGTAAGAGAGTGTAGTTCTTTACTTTTCCCATTGCTCATAGGGAGTAGTCTCATTATCCTTCGCGGGGACTTTATTCAGGACATGAGATGATGTCAATACAACCTCCCCCCACCATGCCTTGGATAAACCCGATGTATCTAACATGGCGTTAACCAAATCTGTTAGAGTACGGTTTTTTCGTTCGGCAACCCTGTTTGACTGGGGTGAATAGGGAGGCGTCCTCTCATGAATAATACTATGTTCCGCACATAATAAATCGAACTCACCAGAAAAGTACTCTCCACCAGGATCAAACCGGACTCGTTTTATTTTCTTCTCAAGTTGGTTCCCAACTTCAGCCTTATCGATTTTAAAGTAGTGTAGAGCCTCATCCTTTGTATTTAACAAATACACATAACATAATCTAGTGGAATCATCAATTAAAGTCATGAAGTATTTCTTTCCACCTTTAGTCAACACACCATTCATCTCACAGAGATCTTAATGTATGAGCTCTAGTGGTGCCAGGTGAAGGAAATATGCCCTAGAGGCAATAATAAAGTTGTTATTTATATTTCCTTATATCATGATAAATGTTTATTATTCATGCTAGAATTGTATTAACCGGAAACTTGATACATGTGTGAATACATAGACAAAACACCGAGTCCCTAGTAAGCCTCTACTAGACTAGCTCATTGATCAAAGATGGTTAAGTTTCCTAACCATAGACATGTGTTGTCATTTGACGAACGGGATCACATCATTAGGAGAATGATGTGATGGACAAGACCCATCCGTTAGCTTAGCATAATGATCATTAAGTTTTATTGCTATTGCTTTCTTCATGACTTATACATATTCCTTTGACTATGAGATTATGCAACTCTTGAATACCGGAGGAACACCTTGTGTGCTATCAAACATCACAACGTAATTGGATGATTATAAAGATGCTCTACAGGTGTCTCCGAAGGTGTTTGTTCGGTTGGCATAGATCGAGATTAGGATTTGTCACTCCGAGTATCGGAGAGGTATCTCTGGGCCCTCTCGGTAATGCACATCATGATAAGCCTTGCAAGCAATGTGACTATTGAGTTAGTTACGGGATGATGCATTACGGAACAAGTAAAGAGACTTGCCGGTAACGAGATTGAACTAGGTATGGAGATACCGACAATCGAATCTCGGGCAAGTAACATACCGATGACAAAGGGAATGACGTATGTTGTCATTGCGGTTTGACCGATAAAGATCTTCGTAGAATATGTAGGAACCAATATGAGCATCCAGGTTCCGCTGTTGGTTATTGACCGGAGATGTGTCTCGGTCATGTCTACATAGTTCTCGAACCCGTAGGGTCCGCACGCTTAACGTTCGATGACGATTTGTATTATGAGTTATGTGTTTTGGTGACCGAAGATTGTTCGGAGTCCTGGATGAGATCACGGACATGACGAGGAGTGTCGAAATGGTCGAGAGGTAAAGATTGATATATTGGACGATAGTATTCGGACACCAGAAGTGTTTCGGAATTTATCGGGTACGTATTGGAGTACCAGGGGGGTTATCGGAACCCCCCGGTGGAAGATATGGGCCATATGGGCCATAGGAGGGAGGCAAGCTAGCCCACAAGGGGTGGCGCGCCCCCCAAGGGAGGAGTCCAAATTGGACAAGGGGAGGGGGCGGCGCCCCCCTTTCCTTCTCCTTCTCTCTCTCCTTCCCCCTTTCCCCTTCCGGTAAAAGGAAAGGGGAGGGGGCTGAATCCTACTAGGAGCCCAAGTGGGACTCCTCCCACTTGGGCCGCCCCTAGGCCGGCCTCCTCCCCTCTCCCTCCTTTATATACGGGGGCGGGGGGCGCCTCCAAGGACACACCAATTGTTCTTAGCCGTGTGTGGCGCCCCCCTCCACCGTTTACTCCTCCGGTCATATTGTCGTAGTGCTTAGGCGAAGCCCTGCGCGGATCACTTCACCATCACCGTCACCACACCGTCATGCTGACGAAACTCTCCCTCGACACTTTGCTGGATCAAGAGTTCGAGGGACGTCATCGAGCTGAATGTGTGCAGAACTCAGAGGTGCCGTACGTTCGGTGCTTGATCAGTTGAATCGAGAAGACATTCGACTACATCAACCGCGTTAAGCTAACGCTTCCGCTTTCGGTCTACGAGGGTACGTGGACACACTCTCCCCCTCTCGTTGCTATGCATCTCCTAGATAGATCTTGCGTGAGCGTAGAATTTTTTTGAAATTGCATGCTACGTTCCCCAACAACGGCATCCGAGCCAGGTCTATGCGTAGATGATATGCACGAGTAGAACACAAAAGAGTTGTGGGCGATGACAGTCATACTGCTTACCACCAACGTCTTATTTTGATTCAGCGGTATTGTTGGATGAAGCGGCCCGGACCAACCTTACATGACCGCGTTCATGAGACCGGTTCCACCGACAGACATGCAACTTGTTGCTTAAAGGTGGCTGTCGGGTGTCTGTTTCTCCAACTTTAGTTGAATCAAATTTGACTATGGCCGGTCCTTGTTGAAGGTTAAAACGGCAAACTTGACGAAACATCATTGTGGTTTTGATGCGTAGGTAAGAACGGTTCTTACTAGAAGCCCGTAGCAGCCACGTAAAACTTGCAACAACAAAGTAGAGGACGTCTAACTTGTTTTTGCAGGGCATGTTGTGATGTGATATGGTCAGGACATGATGTGATATACGTTGTTGTATGAGATGATCATGTTTTTGTAAAAGTTATCGGCAACTGGCAGGAGCCTTATGGTTGTCGCTTTATTGTATGAAATGCAATCGCCATGTAATTGCTTTACTTTATCACTATGCGTTAGCGATAGTTGTAGAAGCAATAGTTGGCGAGACGACAATGACGCTACGATGAAGATCAAGGTGTCATGCCGGTGACGATGGAGATCATGACGATGCTTTGGAGATGGAGATCAAAGGCACAAGATGATGATGGCCATATCATGTCACATATTTTGATTGCATGTGATGTTTATCTTTTATGCATCTTATTTTGCTTAGTACGGCGGTAGCATTATAAGATGATCCCTCACTAAAATTTCAAGGTATAAGTGTTCTCCCTAAGTATGCACTGTTGCGACAGTTCGTCGTGCCGAGACACCACGTGATGATCGGGTGTGATAAGCTCTACGTTCACATACAACGGGTGCAAGACAGTTTTGCACGTGCGGAATACTCGGGTTAAACTTGACGAGCCTAGCATGTACAGACATGGCCTCGGAACACTGGAGACCGAAAGGTCGAACATTAATCATATAGTAGATATGGTTAACATAGAGATGTTCACCATTGAAGACTACTCCATCTCACGTGATGATCGAACATGGTTTAGTTGATATGGATCACGTGATCATTTAGATGACTCGAGGGATGTCTATCTAAGTGGGAGTTCTTAAGTAATATGATTAATTGAACTTAACTTATCATGAACTTAGTCCTGATAGTATTTGCATATCTATGTTATAGATCAACAGCTCGCGTATAGCTCCCCTGTTTTATTTTGATATGTTCCTAGAGAAAACTAAGTTGAAAGATGATAGTAGCAATGATGCGGACTTGATCCGTGATCTGAGGATTATCCTCACTGCTGCACAGAAGAATTATGTCCTTGATGCACCGCTATGTGACAGGCCTATTGCAGGAGCAGATGCAGACATTATGAACATTTGGCAAAGCTCGATATGATGACTACTTGATAGTTTAGTGCACCATGCTTTACGGCTTAGAACCGGGACTTCAAAAACGTTTTGAACGCCATGGAGCATATGAGATGTTCCAACAGCTGAAATTGGTATTTCAGACTCATGCCCGTGTTGAGAGGTATGAGACCTCTGACAAGTACTTTGCCTACAAGATGGAGGAGAATAGCTCAGCAAGTGAGCATGTGTTCAGAATGTCTGAGTACTACAATCGCTTGAATCAAGTGGGAGTTAATCTTCCAGATAAGATAGTGATTGATAAAATTCTCTAGTCACTATCACCTAGCTACTAGAACTTCGTGATGAACTATAATATGCAAGGGATGACAAAAATGATTCTCAAGCTCTTCGCGATGCTAAAATCGGCGAAGGTAGAAATCAAGAAAGAGCATCAAGCATTGATGGTTAACAAGACCACTAGTTTCAAGAAAAAGGGCAAGGGAAAGAAAGGGAACTTCAAGAAGAATGGCAAGCAAGTTGTCACTCCCGTGAAGAAGCCCAAAGCTGGACCTAAGCCTGAAACTGAGTGCTTCTACTGCAAAGGAAATGGTCATTGGAAGCGGAAGTGCCCCAAATACTTGGCGGATAAGAAGGATGGCAAAGTGAACAAAGGTATATTTGATATACATGTTATTGATGTGTATTTTACTAGTGTTCATAGTAGCCCCTGGGTATTTGATACCGGTTCAGTTGCTGACATTAGTAACTCGAAACAGGAGTTGCAAAATGAACAGAGACTAGTTAATGACGAGGTAACAATGTGTGTTGGAAGTGATTCCAAGATTGATAAGATCACCATCGCATACTCCCTCTACCTTCGGGATTAGTGTGGACCTAAATAAATAAATGTTATTTGGTGTTTGCGTTGAGCATGAATATGATTGGATCATGTTTATTGCGGTACAGTTATTCATTTAAGTCAGAGAATAATTGTTGTTCTATTTACATGAATAAAACCTTCTATGGTCATACACTCAATGGAAATGGTTTATTGAATCTCGATCGTAGTGATACACATATTCATAATATTGATGCCAAAAGATGCAAAGTTGATAATGATAGTGCAACATATTTGTGGCACTGCCGTTTAGGTCATATTGGTGTAAAGCGCATGAAGAAACTCCATGCAGATGGGCTTTTGGAATCACTTGATTATGAATCATTTGATACTTGCGAACCATGCCTCATGGGCAAGATGACTAAAACTCCGTTCTCCGGAACAATGGAGCGAGCTAATGACTTATTGAAAATAATACATACTGATGTATGCGGTCCGATGAGTGTTGAGGCACGCGGCGGGTATCGTTATTTTCTGACCTTCACAGATGATTTGAGGAGATATGGGTATATCTACTTGATGAAACACAAGTCTGAAACATTTGAAAAGTTCAAAGAATTTCAGAGTGAAGTGTAGAATCATCGTAACAAGAAAATAAAGTTTCTACGATCTGATCGCGGAGGCGAATATTTGAGTTACGAGTATGGCCTTCATCTAAAACAATGTGGAATAATTTCACAACTCACGTCACCTGGAACACCACAGCATAATGGTGTGTCCGAACATCGTAACCGTACTTTATTAGATATGGTGCGATCTATGATGTCTCTTACCGATTTACCACTATCGTTTTGGGGTTATGCATTAGAGACAGCTACATTCACGTTAAATAGGGCACCGTCTAAATCCGTTGAGACGACACCATATGAACTATGGTTTGGCAAGAAACCTAAGCTATCGTTTCTTAAAGTTTGGGGTTGCGATGCTTATGTGAAAAGCTTCAACCTGATAAGCTCGAACCCAAATCAGAGAAGTGTGTCTTCATAGGATACCCAAAAGAGATTGTTGGGTACACCTTCTATCACAGATCCGAAGGCAAGATATTTGTTGCTAAGAATGGATCCTTTCTAGAGAAGGAGTTTCTCTCGAAAGAAGTGAGTGGGAGGAAAGTAGAACTTGATGAGTAATTGTACCTCCTCTCAATTTGGAAAGTAGCTCATCAGAGAAATTTGTTCCCGTGATGCCTACACCAATTAGTGAGGAAGATAATGATGATGATCATGAAACTTCAGATCAATTTTCTGCAGAACCTCATAGGTCAACCAGAGTACGTTCCACACCAGAGTGGTATGGGAATCTTATACTGGAAGTCATGTTACTAGACCAAGGCGAACCTACGAACTATGAAGAAGCTATGATAAGCCCAGATTCCGACAGATGGCTTGAGGCCAGGAAATCTGAGATAGGATCCATGTATGAGAACAAAGTGTGGACTTTGGTGGATTTGTCCGATGATCGGCAAGCCATTAAGAATAAATGGATATTCAAGAGGAAGACGGCCGCTAATGGTAGTGTTACTATCTACAAAGCTCGACTTGTCACAAAAGGTTTTTGACAAGTTCAAAGTGTTGACTACGATGAGATTTTCTCACTCGTAGCGATGCTTAAGTCTGTCCGAATCATGTTAGCAATTGCCGCATTTTATGAAATCTAGCAAATGGATGTCAAAACTGCATTCCTTAATGGATTTCTTAAAGAAGTGTTGTATATGATGCAACCAGAAGGTTTTGTCGATCCTAAAGGTGCTGACAAAGTGTGCAAACTCCAGCGATCCATCTATGGACTGGTGCAAACATCTCGGAGTTGGAACATACGCTTTGATAAGGTGATCAAAGCATATGGTTTTATACAGACTTATGGTGAAGCCTGTATTTACAAGAAAGTGAGTGGGAACTCTGTAGCATTTCTGATATTATATGTGGATGACATATTGCTGATTGGAAATGATATAGAATTTCTGGATATCATAAAAGGATACTTGAATAAGAATTTTTCAATAAAAAGACCTCGGTGAAGCTGCTTAAGTATTGAGCATCAAGATCTATAGGGATAGATCGAGACGCTTAATAGGACTTTCACAAAGCACATACCTTGACAAAGTTTTGAAGGAGTTCAAAAAGGATCAGTCAAAGAAAGAGTTCTTTCCTGTATTCAAGGTATAAAGTTGAGTAAGACTCAAAGCATGACCACGGCAGAAGATAGAGAGAGAATGAAAGTCATTCCCTATGCTTCAGCCATAGGTTCTATAAAGTATGCCATGCTGTGTACCAAACCTGTTGTGTACCTTGCCATGAGTTTGTCAAGGGGGTACAATAGTGATCCAGGAGTAGATCACTAGACAGCGGTCAAAATTATCCTTAGAGGACTAAGGAAATGTATCTCGGTTATGGAGGTGATGAAGAGTTCGTCGTAAAGATTTACATCGATGCAAGCTTTGACACTGATCTAGAAGACTCTAAGTCTCAATCTAGATACGTATTGAATGTGGGAGCAATTAGCTAGAGTAGCTTCATGCAGAGCATTGTAGACATAGAAATTTGCAAAATACATACGGATCTGAATGTGGCAGACCCGTTGACTAAACTTCTCTCACAAGCAAAACATGATCACACCTTAGTACTCTTTGGGTGTTAATCATATAGCGATGTGAACTAGATTATTGACTCTATTAAACCCTTTGGGTGTTGGTCACATGGCGATGTGAACTATGGGTGTTAATCACATAAAGATGTGAACTTTTGGTGTTCAATCACATGGCGATGTGAACTAGATTATTGACTCTAGTGCAAGTGGGAGACTGAAAGAAAATATGCCCTAGAGGCAATAATAAAGTTGTTATTTATATTTCCTTATATCATGATAAATGTTTATTATTCATGCTAGAATTGTATTAACCGGAAACTTGATACATGTGTGAATACATAGACAAAACACCGAGCCCCTAGTAAGCCTCTACTAGACTAGCTCGTTGATCAAAGATGGTTAAGTTTCCTAACCATAGGCATGTGTTGTCATTTGATGAATGGGATCACATCATTAGGAGAATGATGTGATGGACAAGACCCATCCGTTAGCTTAGCATAATGATTGTTAAGTTTTATTGCTATTGCTTTCTTCATGACTTATACATATTCCTTTGACTATGAGATTATGCAACTCCCGAATACCAGAGGAACACCTTGTGTGCTATCAAACGTCACAACGTAACTGGGTGATTATAAAGATGATCTACAGGTGTCTCCGAAGGTGTTTGTTGGGTTGGCATAGATCGAGATTAGGATTTGTCACTCCGAGTATCGGAGAGGTATCTCTGGGACCTCTCGGTAATGCACATCATGATAAGCCTTGCAAGCAATGTGACTAATGAGTTAGTTACGGGATGATGCATTACGGAACGAGTAAAGAGACTTGCCGGTAATGAGATTGAACTAGGTATGGAGATACCGACGATCGAATCTCGGGCAAGTAACATACCGATGACAAAGGGAATGACGTATGTTGTCATTGCGGTTTGACTGATAAAGATCTTCGTAGAATATGTAGGAACCAATATGAGCATCCAGGTTCCACTGTTGGTTATTGACCGGAGATGTGTCTCGGTCATGTCTACATAGTTCTCGAACCCGTAAGGTCCGCACGCTTAACGTTCGATGATGATTTGTATTATGAGTTATGTGTTTTGGTGACCGAAGATTGTTCGGAGTCCCGGATGAGATCACGGACATGACGAGGAGTCTCAAAATGGTCGAGAGGTAAAGATTGATATATTGGACGATAGCATTCGGACACCGGAAGTGTTTCGGAATGTATCGGGTACGTATCGGAGTACCGGGGGGGTTACCGGAACCCCCCGGGGGAAGATATGGGCCATATGGGCCATAGGAGGGAGGCAAGCCAGCCCACAAGGGGTGGAGCGCCCCCCAAGGTAGGAGTCCGAATTGGACAAGGGGAGGGGGCGGCACCCCCCTTTCCTTCTCCTTCTCTCTCTCCTTCCCTCTTTCCCCTTCCGGTAAAAGGAAAGGGGGGGCGAATCCTACTAGGAACCCAAGTGGGACTCCTCCCACTTGCGGCACCCCTAGGCCGGCCTCCTCCCCTCTCCCTCCTTTATATACGGGGGCGGGGGCGCCTCCAAGGACACACCAATTGTTCTTAGCCGTGGGCGGCGCCCCCCTCCACCGTTTACTCCTCCGGTCATATTGTCGTAGTGCTTAGGCGAAGCCTTGCACGGATCACTTCACCATCACCGTCACCACGCCGTCGTGCTGACGAAACTCTCCCTCGACACTTTGCTGGATCAAGAGTTCGAGGGACATCATCGAGCTGAATGTGTGCAGAACTCGGAGGTGCCGTACGTTCGGTGCTTGATCGGTTGAATCGAGAAGACGTTCGACTACATCAACCGCGTTAAGCTAACGCTTCCGCTTTCGGTCTACGAGGGTACGTGGACACACTCTCCCCCTCTCGTTGCTATGCATCTCCTAGATAGATCTTGCATGAGCATAGAATTTTTTTGAAATTGCATGTTACGTTCCCCAACACCAGGTGTCTCTCCTTCGCAGGCTTGTGAGGCTTACGAGGTTGCTTTGCTTGCACACACACAAGACACTTAGAGCCTTTGGCTAAAGTGAAACTCGGGATTAAATCCTTCTTAGCCATCCGCGCCATACAACTGAAATTTATGTGACAAAGACTTGAATGCCAAACCTCAGATTCGTTCACATTAGAATGAATTTGGTTCACGACTTTATTACAGAAATCCTCCAGGGAAAGGCAGAACAAACCACCACAATCATATCCGTTTCCAACAAATAGTCCATACCAAGATACGACTACTTTGTTGGACTCAAATACTAACTTAAACCCTTCTTTACATAGAAGGGAGCCACTAACGAGATTCTTCTTGATGGCAGGGACATGCTGCACATTCTTCAGTTGCACAATCTTTCCCGAAGTAAACTTCAGATCTACATTGCCAACACCATGAACAGAAGCATGCAAGCTGTTGCCCATCAGGACGGAACAATCTCTTGCGACCTGGTAAGAAGAAAACAAATACACATCAGCACACACATGAATATTGGCCCGAGTGTCAACCCACCAATCAGTAGACTGACAAACTGAAAGTACGGTAAACAGATTACCATACCCAGATGCCCTATCATTGTTGCTCAGAGTGACATTGACAGACTGGGAGTCCTGTCCTGGCTTCTTGTACTTGTTTGGGCACTTGCTTGCCCAGTGTTCCTACGAACCACAAGTAAAGCAGCCATCTCTCCTTTTGTCTTTCTTCTTACCCTTCTTCTTAAAGGTAGTATTCTGCTAGACAGAGTTCTTTCCCTTGAAATTGTGGAAATTCTTCTGCACCACATTCGCGCTAGAAGAACCCTCTGCCCCTTTCATGTGTGAGTCCTTTGCTCTCGAGTTCTTCTCAACACTTAGATGACCAATGACATCCTCAACAGAGAATTCACGTCTCAAGTGCTTGAGAGAAGTAGCAAAGTTCCTCCATCCAGGAGGGAGTTTTGCAATAATGCAACCCGCGACAAACTTGTCCGGTAACTCACACTTCAGGAGCTCCAGCTCCTTAGCGATGCATAGTATCTCATGGGCGTGGTCCAATACGGAATAGTTATCAACCATTTTGTAATCATGGAACTGCTCCATAGCATACTACTCGCTTCCAGCATCGGTTGCGCCGAACTTAGCTTCGAGCGCATCCCACAAATTCTTGGCAACACGCATATGGAGATATGCGTCAACTAGCTTGTCTCCGATCACAGTAAGAACAGCTCCCACAAAGATGGTGGTTGCCTCCCTAAACGCATTCTCCTGTTCAGGAGAAATCGTTACCGTGGGAGACACAACACCAACCCAGAACACGTTCATTGCTGTGAGCCACAAGGTAGTCCTCGTCTGCCAACGCTTAAAATGCATCCCGTTAAACTTTTTCGATTTTAGTGTAGCGGCGAAGCCATGAGTCAAAAAGTGCCTAAAATAAGGTTTTTGGATTGTTGGAAATATTAGCACTTTTTCGACTAATCTAATCCATGAGTAAACAGTAAGCATGGAAAATACGATATGCATCTCATACCGATACCTAAGCATGTGAGCACGTACAGTACATAGAACCGAAACATCTATGAACAACATATATACGGCCAGCACATGGACGAGCAAATAGGGGATGGACAAGTCATACCCTTCGGTTGGCCTGGCCAATGCGGCGGCGGCCTTCTTCTTGGCGGCTTCATCATCAGCCATGGAGTCGATGCAGGGGAAGTAGTCGAAGCAGAGGCGAACGGAGACGGGGATGGATCGGGAGCAGTCGCGTCGAGACGCTCCCAAAAAACCTTATTGCTGTTCTACCGGGCAGGATCTCGAACGACAGGGTTCCTGAGGCACCCGCTCTCCCGACCAACCATGCACGCGGTCGTTGGGATGGGATCGCCAGAAGTAGCACAGAGTGAGGAACAGTAGATGACGGCTAGCATTGTGCGAGAGGGAGTGAGTCAACTGAGTTAGGGTTCACTCCACTGGCCAGCGCCTTCTTATATAGGCCGTCGAGTAGATGGGCCTGGGCTCAGGCCCACGACCGAGTCCGCGAACAACCCACGGTCCAACGTCTCGAATAGTGGCACTTTCGTAAGCGATTCGTTAATTAATCTGAGATTAATTAACCATTCCTGACCGGTAAAAATAGGCTTTGGCTCAGCTCATTCCCGCAACCCGCAGCGCGCACACGCATCGTAACGTGGCGAGGCGAGGCGGGCGGCGGCGGAGGAGGAGCGCGCGTGTACAGCTCCTATTACCAAGCTCCCGATAGCAAGTGGTAGAGCAGCCCTTATAAAGAGGTCTCACTCTTCTTACTGTAGCAGTATGGTACTAAACTTCCCACACTTCCCACCACTTGTCGTGCACATTAATGGGCCTTAGAGATTAACCAGGGATTATTTTCTTATATGGGCCTAAGCCCATCCATAATCCAACAATCCCCCACCAGATCTTGAGGCACATAAGTTTGTCAACTATTCCAAACAATGTTTGTTATACCAGAATTTTCAGTTGAGACTGTTAAGTTGAACTTCCACCTAGAGCAATAGGATTAGTCTTCTTCACAACTGAACAATGGACTATGCCTTGAATTGTCAGTTTGGCGTGCAGAAGTTTCGCCTATTGTCAGCTGATACGTGGCTGCCGAAGGCTAAACCCCATGGGTGGAGCTTATTAGTCATACTCCGTACCTTCTCATGAGCTTCCTAGAGATCACCCAATCTCATAGACTGTGACCAACAGTCGGGCTCACATAGGTGTGTTCCTCCAAAGAATGCTTTGTAGGTTAGCATCTTGCTTACATAAGCTTTGGAACACATTAAGACAAAAGTCAGCCTGCCTTACAGAATTGAGAGTATTATTGCATCTCCAACAGAGTGGGTTAATTAAGGATACTCTCCTCAGTTGACCGCTGGATTGTTTTCCCAGGTCCTAATTCACGGGATCTCCGATCACATAGGTTGGGTTACCCCCATGGCAACTTACGTGGGTCTCATACCCATCTCCCTCGATGCATTTTCTATCACAATCCGTGATAGCCCTTTCGTGAAAGGGTCTGCCAGATTCTTAGCCATCTGGATATAATCCAACGCTATCACTCTGGAGTTTCTTGATTTTCTGACAGATTTTAATCTTCTTCTTATGTGCTTTGTGGATTTCATGTTGTCCTTTGAACTCTTAGCCTTGGCAATCACCGTTTGATTGTCACAGTTCATAAGGACAGTCGGGACTGGTTTATCAACCACTGGCAAATCCATCAAAAGCTCTCGAAGCCATTCTGCTTCGACACATGATGTGTCTAATGCTGTGAGTTCTGCTTCCATAGTCGATCTCGTTAAGATTGTCTGCTTGCAAGACTTCCAGGAAACAGCACCACCACCAAGTGTGAAGATATATCCACTTATGGCTTTCATCTCATGAGCATCAGATATCCAATTAGAATCACTATACCCCTCAAGTACCGTCGGGTACCCAGAATAGTGAATTCCATAGCTCACAGTACCTTGCAAATAACGCATGACTCGTTCAACGGCATGCCAATGCACATCTCCCGGATTGGAAACAAACCGACTCAGTTTGCACACGGCAAATGAGATGTCAGGACGAGTAGCACAAGCTAGGTACATCAGTGAACCAACCACTTGAGAATATCTCAATTGATCTACAGCCGTGCCTTCGAACTTCCGAATCCGCACACTAGGATCATATGGTGTTGCAGAAGGTTTGCAGTCTGAATATCCAAAACGGCTCAAAATCTTCTCAACATAGTGGGATTGCAAAAGTGTAATTCCACCCTCAGTATCTCTCAGTAGCTTGATGTTCAGGATAACATCAGCCACGCCAAGGTCTTTCATCTCAAAGTTGTGAGATAAAAAGGCCTTAACCTCCTCAATTACTTTGAGGTGGGTCCCAAATATCAGTATATGATCGACATACAGACACAGTATAACTCCTTTGCCCCCACCATAGCGATAGTATACACATTTGTCAGCTTCATTAACAACAAAGCTAGCAGATGTCAAAGTTGTATTAAACTTCTCATGCCATTGCTTAGGCGCTTGTTTCAGGCCATACATATATTTCACTAGCTTGCACACCTTTCTTTCCTGACCATTTCCTACAAAGCCATCTAGTTGTTGCATGTAAATTTCCTCGTATAGCTCTCCGTTAAGGAAAGCCGTCTTAACGTCCAACTGATGAACAAGAAGGCCATGCGAGGTAGCCAAAGCGAGTAACACTCGAATGGTTGTCAGTCTAGCCACAGGAGAGTAAGTATCGAAGAAATCCTCTTCTTCTTTTTGGGTATAACCCTTGGCCACAAGCCTAGCCTTGTACTTCTCAATAGTACTATCGGGCCTAAGCTTCTTCTTGAACACCCACTTACATCCCAATGGTTGGCAACCATAAGGACGTTCAGTGATCTCCCATGTCCCGTTAGCCAAGATGGAATCCATCTCTCTACGGACCGCATCCTTCTAGTAGTCAGCATGCACAGATGCATAGGCTTTTGAAATGGAACTGGGAGTGTTGTCATCCACGAGGTACATGAGGAAATCATCACCAAAAGACTTTGTAGTCCTTTGTCTCTTGCTCCTAACAGGAGCTTCCTTGTCATACTCCGTGGAACTTTCATCACTTTTGTGTTCATAGTATTCCATCGGAATGGCAGGTTCACGAGTCTCATCAGATTCCAGTCTAGAAGTGCTTTGCATATCTCTCATGGGGAAAATATCCTCAAAGAATGTAGCATCCTTAGACTCTATAATTGTACCGACCTTCTAGTCAGGTACCTCGGATTTCACTACTAGAAATCTATAGCCGACGCTATTCTTAGTGTAGCCCAAATTAACGCAGTCCACGGTCTTTGGTCCAAGCTTACGCTTTTTGGGAATCGGCACATTGACTTTCGCCAAACAGCCCCAAGTGCGCAAGTAAGAGAGTGTAGCTCTTTTCTTTTCACATTGCTCATAGGGAGTAGTCTCATTATCCTTTGCGGGAACTTTATTCAGGACATGACATGATGTCAATACAGGCTCCCCCCACCATGCCTTGGATAAACCCGATGTATCTAACATGGCGTTAACCAAATCTGTTAGAGTACGGTTTTCCCGTTCGGCAACCCCATTTGACTGAGGTGAATAGGGAGGCATCCTCTCATGAATAATACCATGTTCTGCACAGAATAAATCAAACTCACTAGAAAAGTACTCTCCACCACGATCAGACTGGACTCGTTTTATTTTCTTCTCAAGTTGGTTCTCAACTTCAGCCTTATAGATTTTAAAGTAGTGTAGAGCTTCATCCTTTGTATCTAACTAATACACATAACAGAATAGTGGAATCATTAATTAATGTCATGAAGTATTTCTTTCCACCTTTAGTCAACACACCATTCATCTCACAGAGATCTGAATGTATGAGCTCCAGTGGTGCCAGGTGTCTCTCCTTCGCAGGCTTGTGAGGCTTACGAGGTTGCTTTGCTTGCACACACGCATGACACTTAGAGCCTTTGGCTAAAGTGAAACTCGGAATTAAATCCATCTTAGGCAGCCGCGATTTACGTGACAAAGACGTGAATGCCAAACCTCAGATTCATTCACATTAGAATGAATTTGGTTCATGACTTTATTACAGAAATCCTCCAGGGAAAGGCGGAACAAACCACCACAATCATATCCGTTTCCAACAAATAGTCCATACCGAGATACGAGTACTTTGTTGGACTCAAATACTAACTTAAACCCTTCTTTACATAGAAGGGAGCCACTAACGATATTCTTCTTGACGACGGGGACGTGCTGCACGTTCTTCAGTTGCACAATCTTTCCCAAAGTAAACTTCATATCTACCATGCCAACACCATGAACAGAAGCATGCGAGTCATTCCCAATCAGGACGAAACAATCTCGTGTGACCTGGTAAGAAGAAAACAAAGACACATCAACACACACATGAATATTGGCCCCAGTGTAAACCCACCAATCGGAAGACTGACAAACTGAATATACGGTAAATAGATTACCATATCCAGATGCCCCATCATTGTTGCTCAGAGTGACATTGACAGACTTGGAGTCCTGTCCTGGCTTCTTGTACTTGTTTGGGCACTTGTTTGCCCAGTGTTCATCTGAACCACAAGTAAAGCAGCCATCTCTCCTTTTGTCTTTCTTCTTACCCTTCTTCTTAAAGGTAGTACTCTGCTAGACAGAGTTCTTTCCCTTGAACTTGTGGAAATTCTTCTGCACCACATTGGCGCTAGAAGAACCCTCTGCCCCTTTCACGTGTGAGTCCTTTGCTCTCGAGTTTTTCTCAACACTTAGATGACCAATGACATCCTCAACAGAGAATTCACGTCTCAAGTGCTTGAGAGAAGTAGCAAAGTTCCTCCATCCAGGAGGGAGTTTTGCAATAATGCAACCCGCGACACACTTGTCCGGTAACTCACACTTCAGGAGCTCCAGCTCCTTAGCGATGCATTGTATCTCATGGGCGTGGTCCAATACGGAGCAGTTGTCAACCATTTTGTAATCATGGAACTGCTCCATAGCATACTACTCGCTTCCAGCATCGGTTGCGCCGAACTTAGCTTCGAGCGCATCCCACAAATTCTTGGCAACACGCATATGGAGATATGCGTCAACTAGCTTGTCTCCGATCATAGTAAGAACGGCTCCCACAAAGATGGTGGTTGCCTCCCTAAACGCATTCTCCTGTTCAGGAGCAATCGTTACCGTGGGAGACACACCACCAACCCAGAACACGTTCATTATTGTGAGCCACAAGGTAGTCCTCGTCTGCCAATGCTTAAAATGCATCCCGTTAAACTTTTCCGATTTCAGTGTAGCGGCGAAGCCATGAGTCAAAAAGTGCCTAAAATAAGGTTTTTGGATTGTTGGAAATATTAGCACTTTTCCGACTAATCTAATCCATGAGTAAACAGTAAGCATGGCAAATACGATATGCATCTCATACCGATACCTAAGCATGTGAGAACGTACAATACATAGAACTGAAAGATCTATGAACAACATATATACGGCCAGCACATGAACGAGCAAATAGGGTATGAACGAGTCATACCCTCTGGTTGGCCAGGCCAATGTGGCGGCAGCCTCGGCATCGACCAAGGCCTTCTTCTTGGCGGCTTCGTCATCAGCCATGGAGTCGATGCAGGGGAAGTAGTCGAATCAGAGGCGGACGGAGACGGGGATGGATCGGGAACAGTCGCGTCGAGACGCTCCCCAAAAACCTTATTGCCATTCTCCTAGGCAGGATCTCGAATGACAGGGTTCCGGAGGCACCTGCTCTCCTGACAAACCGTGCACACGGTCGTCGGGATGGGATCGCCGGAAGCAGCACATAGAGAGGAACGGTAGATGACGGCTAGGGTTGTGCCAGAGGGAGTGAGTGAACTGAGTTAGGGTTCACTCCACTAGCTAGCACCTTCTTATATAGGCCGTCGGGTAGATGTGCCTGGGCTCAGGCCCACGACCGAGTCCGCGAACATCCCACGGTCCAACGTCTCAGACAGTGGCACTTTCATAAGCGACTCGTTAATTAATCCGAGATTAATTAACCATTCCTGACCGGCAAAAATAAGGTTTGGCTCGGCTCATTCCTGCAACCCGCGGCGCGCGCGCATCGTGACGAGGCGAGGCGTCGGACAATGGCACTTTTGCAATATACTTTTGTCTTTTTTGTTTCTCCCAAATAGAACAACATATGAACTTCAAACTTTATGGGACAACAAAAAATTCTTACTACAATGTGGCAAAAAACTTTCAAATTTTTTCGTGAATCATATATAGTAAATATTATATTTTACTAAAAAAAATCTCATTTTGTATATTTATGTCGAACGAAAAAATCTGAATTTTTTTCTCACATTGTAGTAAGAATGTTTTGTTGTCCTGAAAAGTTTGAAGTTCATATGTTGTTTTGTTTTGAAGAAACAAAAAAGTGAAAATTTCATGTAGTAAGTTAGTTGTGTAGCACAGATCTCAAAGCAACATTAGAGGGTAAAGATAAAAGGTGTCTGAAAGCATGAGCTTCAAAAATCCACGTTCGATCAAGGAGTCATGTTGGTGCTGTTGTTTTTCTAGAGTTGCATGCATGGGCAAGTGGACTTTGTGTCATTCATGTATGTTTTGGTATGATGTTTTATTTTGTTTATTTATGAAAATCTATTTGTACATTTACATGGTCGATTTTTTTTTGACAATTTGTTCGCCCCACAAGAATTTTAACCATATGGCTATCATGCGCCACGAACATGCCAATGCTCGCAAGTGGACCGCTTCAGCCCGAGATCCAAACAGATTGGGCCTCGGTGGTTTTCGCCAATAGCTGTGAGGGAGAAGAGCATTGTGCCACTAATAGCCTCCTCATGAGTCTAAGCACTAAAAAAAAGAAACATCCGTGACATTTTGGGCCGAACAAAAAATTTTTCTGTCATGCTTATGACACTTCTATGACGATAATTGTGACAAAACCCGGTATCATCATAGATGTGGTGGGCTCCTACTTCTATGAGAAAAAATCATGACAGAAAATTGGCTTTTCGTCCTGGGCGAGCCGGAGACGCACCTGCATGACATTCTTTGGGCCGTCCATGACGGAAAAATCGTGGTAGAAGCGAGGGCGAGGAAAATTTCGGGGAGTTCCCAGTTACGGTGGGTGGTCAGGGCCGAGCGATGCACGGAGGTTTGTGCGTTTTCTCTCGTATACATACGCGCGTGTGTGCGAGGCGTTGGGCTCTAACTAAACCCGAGCACGGCGTTCGCTTACTGAACCCGAGCGATTGCACTAGCTACATTACTGAACCCGAGCGATCGATCCCTTGGCTGTTAACTGAACCCGAGCGATTCCTTCGCTACTGCTGCTAACTGAAGCCGATCAAACCTGTTGCCTCTTGATGAACAGTGAATGTGGGGGTTGGTTGAACGAGTCAAGACCTACATGGTTGGGGTTGGATGGACAGTTTCCGGTGGGGGTTGGATGAACAGGACCCCGTGGTAGTAGTAGTAGGCCGTTGCCGCTGAATGAACAGGACCCCGAGAGGAGGCCGCCACAGCCGAGCAGCTGGCTGGGGGTGGATGAACAGGACCCCGTGGAGGGCTGGTTGGGCTAGATGAACAGTAGCCTATGGATGAACAGTAGTTGGTGGAGGCAGGAGGAAGACGCTATGGATGAACAGTGCAGGTGGAGGCTGAAGGAAGCCGACGGTGGGTGAACAGTAGCCCATGGAGTCCCGTTTTGCGGTACACCATACCCCTCCAATGAACAGGACCCCTGTTTCGACCGTAGCGCTCCAACACAAGTCTGTTTCCTCCATTTTGTGGTGCGCCACACCCCTCCCGATGAACAGGACCCCCGTTTCGACCGTAGCGCTCCAACACAAGTCTGTTTCCTCCGTTTTGCGGTACGCCACACCCCTCTCGATGAACAGGACCCCTGTTTCGACCGTAGCCGGTCGAACAGAAGGCCGTTTCCTCTGTACTGCGGTACGCCAGACCCCGTTTTGGCTGTTTCGTCCAAGCCGGTTGGCTCCCGTTGAACAGGACGCATTCCGACCCAGTCTGTTGCCTCCCGATGAACAGGAGATTGTTTCTCCGTTCCGACCCAGCCGGTTGGCTGCCCGATGAACAGGACGCCGTTGCTGCCGTCCGTTGCCTCTCCATGTACACGAGCCCTAGCCGTACGTATGCGCGAGTAGGCGTTCGAGACCCCGCCCGTATGTATGTACGTGGCCGTATTTTTTGGCATGTGGCTGTACGTACGTGTACACGGTTTAGAAGGGACTGCCTGAACTGCTATGTCAGGGGCTCTACTACTACATGTGCTACTGCTTGCTCGGCCACGGTTCATCATTGTAGAGAGACCGATCGACCAGTATGTACGTACACGTTCACGACCAGAATGACAATGCTACGTACGCTTTGACCAGGTGGGTCCCGGCTGTCAGGGAGGATAAGGAGGCACTTCCTTGCATGCAAAGTTATTGATGGTGGGTCCGAGCTGTCAGGGGGAGGATTCATTTTTTTTCGCGCCTAATATGGAGGCACTTCCTTGCGTGCGAAGATGTAGCTGGTGGGTCCGTCTATCAGCCTCACCGTGTACACTACTCTTCCGATGGCTATCGTTCGTTGACCACGTTGACCACGCCGTGCGGACAGCACCCAGGCAGTGGACGACGGCGAGGCCTAGGAAGGGAACGACGCTGAGCCAGGGAAGACGAGGCAGGTGGATGCCCACGCGGAGGGGATTATGAGGGTTCACTGGTTCGGCTGCGGTGTAAGGTTGCCGTCGCCAGAGAATAACATGGGGTGTGGGTGAGTAGAGGGAAGGCCTGGCCAGTAGTAGCATGGTCGGGCGGTGAGGCATGCACGGCAGCATAGCCGGCCATGGGAGGCTGGAGCAGGCGGTACGGTGGGCGCAGGTTTGGGCGGCTAGAGCAAGAAGACCAGAGGTTGAAGACGTAGCTTAGCCGTTGGATTAACATCCAACGGTCAGTGCAGCTAGAATCGTTTATTGACTAAGTTGACAAAGCCATGCGTACGCGTTAACTTAGTAGGCCCACAAGTCAGCCTCCAAATCTGGTAGGTCCCAGCTAGCAGGGGGAATCAAATTTTTTCCGCGTAATAAGGTGGCACTTCCTTGTGTGCGAAGATGTTTTCTGGTTTTTTTAATTTGTTCTTTTTCGAGTTAGAATAAAAAGAAAACAATTTAGCATCTTCAGTACAATCTATATTTTCACAAAAAGGATCATAATAAAGTTGGTGGGTCCCAGCTGTCAGGGAGAGGAAACTTTTTATTTCCGCGTAATAAAGGAAGCACTTCCTTGCCTGCGAAGATGTAGTTGGTGGGTCAAACCTGTCAGGGGGAGAAATTATTTGTTTTCGCATAATACGAGGGCACTTGCTGCATGCGGCCATGGGCCATGTGGGTCCCTACTGTCAGCCACTCCACGTACATGCCTCTTTCGATGGCTGTCGTTTGTTGACAAAGTTGACCACGCCGCGCTGAGAGAACCAACGCAGTGAACGATGGCGAGTCCTAGGAAGGGAACGACCCGGAGCTGGCGAAGACACAGCAGTGGATGCCCACGCGGAGGGGAGTACGAGGGTTCACTGGTTCGGCTGTGGTGTGAGGCTGCCATCGCCGGAGAAGAACAGGAGGTGCTGGTCAGTAGCGGAATGGCCTGGACGGCGTTTGGGAGTACGGTGGGCCGGTGAAGCCTGCGCGGCAGCACAGCCGGCCACGGGAGGCGGTAGCAGGCGGTACCGCCGGCGGTGGTTTGGGCGGCTGAAGCAAGAATATCCGAGATTGAAGAAGCACTATAGCCGTTGGATGGACATCCAACGGCCACTGCTGCTAGAATCGTGTCTTGACTATAAGTTGACAAAGCCTTCCGTATGCCTTAGTAGGCCCACAAGCCTTCCGTACGCGTCACTGACTATAATTCTCAAAAAAATAGTAGACCCACAAATGAGCATCACATCTGTGGCAGAGAACATATAGCCCATTTGCGATTTGTAATAATGTACAACCCATTTTTGAATTCTAATGGAATTTACTACAACCCATTTATAGTCTGTTAAAATTACAGCCCATTTTCAAGCCAGGACAATGATTAATAATTTCAACCAACTGCTCAAAACAGAATTCAACCAAAAATCCCACATTTTGATGGGATCCGAAATATTTTTATGCCGAAATTTTGAGTCAGATTAAATATAATTTCAAAATGAATTTGTATTAGGTAAAAATCTAACGAAATATTGCGCGCGCAATAAGTAATGAAATTAAAATTTTCAAATTCAAAAAATAATATTTTTGAAACTAATTACCTGTTTGGTGCGTTTTTGTATATTTATAGCCCAGTTTTTATAATTATAGCCCATTTATTATTTCTTAAAGCCCATTTTCTTGTTAGGCCTAATGCATCCCTCCTAGGAAAGATTTACAGCCCAGCGGGGCGGAGAATAACAAGTTGACTTGGGTTGGGTATTCCGCAAAAAAAGTATAGCTGGGCTAGCCATTTTCACCTTGAAAAATTAATATCTGGGCTGGATATTTGGTCGACATAAAATAATAGCCTGGGCTAGACGGGCCATAGCCCGCCCAGTTGATACCCTGCTCCTCTGAACAACAACAAAAACATCGCTCAAGAAAAACTCCGCTTACACCTAAAAAAACAAATACTGCTCGAGCTGCTGGGTCCCAGCTTTCGGCCGCTCTTTGTGCAATTCTCTCGTTTATTGACTACGTAGGTTGACAATGGTGTGGGACCGTGATGTCAGGAAACCAGGAGGAAGCAAAAAAAATTATAGTTGTATATAATAAGGAGGAACTTGCGTACGTACGGCTATGGCCCTGGTGGGTCCCTACTGTCATCCTCTCCAAGTAAAGTCATCTCCTCATTCCTCATGTTCGTTGACCATGTTGACAACGCTCGGCGCCACGGCGAGCGCAACAACTCGAAGGACGATGGAGAGGGCCTCGCGGGCCTACGGATGGTCTGATACAGCGCCTGCTGCTCATTCAGGAAGCCAGGATCATCGGACACCTATGAGCACCTTCGAGAGACTGAGCCGGCATGAAACGGTAAGGCCGCGCTTGGGAGCTCTGGATTGTTTCACACCTGTATTAAGATACAAGTGTAATTTACTCGTCACCGGAAACAACGCGTAAAATACAGGCGTAATGAAACCGACGACCCGAGGTCTGTAACAAAAACCGGCGAGCTACGCGTGTAATTTGAGAGACCAGTGTATATTTTACCAGTCGAAATCGACCAACCAAGCGCTTCGCCCAAGACCATCTGCTTTTATTTACAAGCGTCAGTTTTACAAGCGGTTTTGGTTGGAAAACGACGATCTAATCACGGCCTAAGATGATGAGTTGGTTGGAAGATCATATGGTTTCACCTCTAACCTACCCGAGTTGTCGTATAAGCTATGAATGAAACATAAGACGATGAACTTCTTAAGCACAGAAACAACAGAAGAGGATGATCTTCTTAACATGCAAATCACTGGCATTAGATCAACATGCAAAACAATATGAAGCATTATTCTCAGGAGGCACGGTGAACAGCTCGTGATGCCGCATGCCACAGCATTCCAAGCTCAACTTTGCAATCAAACTCACAAGGCCTGGCATTACATAGACAACATTCAGAACAAACTCTTAAAATACCTTACATAAGTCAACATTCATGTGACTATGCATCTCAGCAGAGTAAATATTTACTTCTGAACTGAACACAGGAATAGGAAAAAATGATCGATGCTGCTCACAGCAAAGGGCGCCCCACTCCAAAATATCAAATGCATGTCTTCTGGCTAACATCAATGAGCAAAATTTGACAAGGTTTTCCAATTCCAATATATTAAACTAATGTATTCTTGCTAACATCAATGATTAAACTTTGACAAGCTTTTCCCATTCAAAATATGTAATGCCTATGATTGTGGAACGGGCAGGGTTTGTCATCAGTTTGCACATTGAAATGGCACATGGAGCTGGATTAACCAGCGTATCTTTTTGTGCTGTTCCACTGAAATCAAACAATGTCTTGTGCAGCACGGTGGATTTCGTATTTATATGTTGCAAGAAAACAAAGACACATCAGCACACACATGAATATTGTCCCAAGTGTCAACCCACCAATCGGTGGATTGACAAACTGAAAGTACGGTAAACAGATTACCATACCCAGATGCCCCATCATTGTTGCTTAGAGTAACATTGACAGACTTGGAGTCCTGTCCTGGCTTCTTGTACTTGTTTGGGCACTTGTTTGCCCAGTGTTCCTCTGAACCACAAGTAAAGCAGCCATCTCTCTTTTTGTCTTTCTTCTTACTCTTCTTCTTAAAGGTAGTATTCTGCTGGACAGAGTTCTTTCCCTTGAACTTGTGGGAATTCTTCTGCCTTGAAGACGTTGGTAGCTCCATTCAGATGGGCAGGGTTTGTCATCAGTTTGCACATTGAAATGGCACATGGAGCCAGATTAACCAGCGTATCTTTTTGTGCAGTTCCACTGAAATCAAACAATGTCTTGCGTAGCATGGTGGATTTCGTATTTATATGTTGCAAGGCATTGAACATGTTGGCAGCTCCATTCAAGTAGATAGTCCGGTGGCTCAAGGTGACGACGAATGATTAGAGAACCATTCGGTGTATTGTGCATGATGAAGTATTATGGAGGACATGAACCATCTGAACATTTTGTGCAGTTCCACTGAAATCAAGCTGAGCATCGCTGTCTGCATAAATACAGAAAAAGCGTGATGAATATAATAGTGGTACTAGTTGATTAAACATACGCTTACAACTATAATCATCTTCATTATCTTAACAGGAAAAGATAGCAATACAATAGCTTCAATAAAACATTTATTCAAAACAATACAACAATATAAGTAGCACAACATAACAAAGCATAATCATGTGGATGAAGGCCGATACTGACCTCATTTGTTACAGCTGCATCGGCAACTGACTTGGTCATACCTTTCCTTGTGGAGTGAATTTTGCACTCCATGTGTTGTTGTGTTTTCCATGCTCTCTGCAGACTAGTCATGTCACCAGCGTCTACTAATACTCTGTAAAGCTTCTCGATCATTCCTTGTGTAATGTAGCACAAACAGTGACTGCTTCTTTCTGCAAAGTGGAAAGACCAACTGGGCCCAATAATGCAACAATTTGCCTTAAACACATTGGCTCCTTTTGTGCAGTTCAACTAAAATCAAAGTCGAAATAGAACTGAGCAGAAGTTTTGATATCCCTGTATGCAACAATAGGTATAAAGGAAACAATTACTGAGAAATAACGGTTGATGACTTATACACCCAGAAGAAAAAACATCTACCTTATCTTAATGGGAAACAAAGCAGGAGAGTAGCAATTCTCAAACAGTGTGATTCATTCATGTTAACTGAGACATTATCTTAACAATACCTTGTTTCAGCATGTATAAAGAACGACAAAGCAGAAAAGTACCATTCCTAAAACAATGCAATTGATTCATATTAATAGAGACATTATCTTAACAATACCTTGGTTAAACATGTAGAAAGAACTACAAAGCAGGATAGTACCATTTGTAAAACACTGTAACTGATATATAATAACAGAGACATTATGTCAACAATACATTTCTTAAATATGTACTCCGGCCGATCCCTAACAGAAATGGTACTCCCGCCGATCCCTAACAAGTGTTGTAGTTTTGAACTAAGATTTAGTAGTTAATTCTGAGAGTGGCATTGCTTAATTTTACCAGTGGCATTAGATTAACAAAAAGCATAAATAGTTCCAGGGGAGAGTGGGCGCAACAGCACCATGTGCTTCCATCTACTTATAAAGGGGGTGATGCAGAGTTTGTTGTAACAAAGCAACAAGCATCATGTCTGGGTTGGTCCCATTTTTGTTCACTTAATGGGAAAAGACAACAATTCAATAGCATCAATTCAACATTTATTTAAAACAGTACCAATACAAGTAGCACGGCATCTCAAAGCACACTGCACGATCATGTGAATGAAGGCCGGTACTGACCTTTCATGACGCAGTCAAGATCACCTACGAATCTGCCAACACGAATAGGAAATCCAATCTCGTTTTGTGTAGTTCAACTAAATCAAGCAAAGTCGCCAGTGTGACATTTAAGTTCACTATAGCAACAAGTTGAATAGATATCCCTATTTTAACAGAGGCAAAAAAGGAAACAATTACTGGCCAATAAAGGAGGATGAAACATACGGCGACAAAAAGAAGCATCTACCTTATCTTGATGGAAAACAAAGTAGGACAGTAGCATTTCTAAAACGGTTGCATTGATTCATATTAACAGAGACATTCTCTTAAAACAACATTCGATAAAAATGTAATTTACTTTTAACAGTGGCATTGCTTCAATTTTCCAGCGGCATTCTTAGATTAACAACAACAAAATAGTTGTATGGGACATGGGACATGCCAGCACCATGTGCTTCCACACGTATAAATGGGTGATGCAGAGTATGTTGCCAAGCAGCATATCTGTGTTGGTCCCATATTTGTTCTCTTTGAACCTTTTTCCTATGTGAGGGCAGCAAATCTAGTCCTGCACAAACTACCCGACCCCCCAGTTTCTTTCCTTTTTCAACAAAGAGATCGGTTCCTTACAGATGTGTGTACTGGGTTACCCCCTTTTTCCCTTTTCGACCAACAAAGCGGCTGGATAGCCAGTCTATACTACTTTCCCTCCCTCCTTTCCTCATTGAACCACGTCCTAGATTCATGCTCCACCCCACCCTCCCTTCTTTCCTCTTTGAACCAAGACCTAGATTCCACTACAGAATCGAAACAGATCCGCATGCTAGAGCAATGACGGTTTCAAAGAAAGTTATACCTTAGGGTCGTCGGGATGTGGCTAGGCGTGCGGCGGGAGGCCGGATCTGCCCACACTACGTATAGCAGCGAGGAAGAAGGGGTCAGAGGCCCTCCCCCACAAGCGCTGGGTGAAAGAGAACAGCGCAACCGGCAATGGATTGCCTCCCTCGCCGAAGGCGAGAGAGTGAACTGTAACATCCCCAAATCCTAACCACTTGTTAATCTAGCTAATGTGCCTTGTCAGCATATTTTTCCTAATTAAAATGCAATTGGGAAATAATTCAACTTCAAATTCAAATTCCAAACTCAAGTCAAATAATTATTTCTTCCAACAGCAAACTAAAAATGTTCCTAATATTGCAAATAATCCCAAGGCAATTATAAAATTGCATCCAACCTCAACCAAATTCTAAAAATTCCCCTGGACCTTAAAACAGTAGTCCAGCAGCCCCTAATCTGTCCTTTTCAATTTCTAAAAATATCTAACCTATTCCTTTGGCCTCCAAACTTTTGCTGGCAGTGCCAAATATTACCTGGAAAAATTGGGGCTTAGTCCCACATTTTTCTAAAAATGTTAGGTGGCCCACAAAAATCATATTCTATCTCTGTTAATAAATAAAAGAGAAAATAGAAAATGGAAAAGGAACAAAAACTCACCTGGCCTCTGGGCCACGGCTACAGTGGCCGGCCCAGCCCACCCTTACCTACTTCCCCCTCCGTGTCGACCTCCCTGTGGCCGCGCCGGCGAGCACCGGCGAAACGTCGACACCGCGACGGGAGCGGGAGAGCGAGGGGATAAGAGCGAGCCCCGTCCATCTCCCCTGGTCGCCCTCCTCACTCTCCTCCCCTTTCCCCTCTCGTGTGCCCGGCTCCCTCCTCTTTCTCCTCTGCCCCAAGCGCCGTAGCCGCCGTTCGTCTTGCACCACCGCGGCGAGCGCCGCCCCCTCTCCTCTCCGACGTGCCCTCCAGCTTCGCTGGCCTCCGCTGCCTCTTCTCCGACCGCACATTCAAGCAGGATGCCCCCGCGAGGCCGTCCTCGCCACCGGCTTCTTCCTCGGCTTCGCCACGCTCCGTCGACGAATTCGGCCACCTTGAGCCTCCATCGAGCCCGCTGCCATTCCCTACGGCTCCACGGTGAGCTCCCGCGCGTAACCCCTCTCTGCCCCGTCCGTTTCAATGTGTGTAACCGTCGTCGCGATAGCTCCCGTAAGCCACCGCCGCCCTGCTCCATCGCCGCCGTGGCCACCGCTCATTCCGAGCCAGCCGAGCATGGCCACGTGCTGAGGGCCTCGCGGTGAAGCCGCCCGTGCCCTCCGCTTGTCCTCCCATGTTCCCTTGCACCGGATCCGTCTGCGCCCGACTCCGGCGGCCGCAGACCTCAACGTCGGCAACAATTCCGGCCGTTCCACGGGCAGCCGCCGCCACCACTGGATGCGTGCGAGTCCCACGAGTCCGTAGATGCAAGCCGCGTCGCGAAAGACCCACCATAGCCGAATTTCAGGCTTCGCCGGCGTTCGGCCGCCGCGAGGAGCTCGCCGGAGCAGCTCCGGCGCCGTCGTCCGACGTGGCTGGCCTGGGCCCCACCGTAGAGTCACTGCCACTGGGCCCTACGGCCCAATTGACTGGTTTGACCAGTCAACATGCTGACTGGGCGCCCCCAGCCACTGACATGCGGGCCCCACCGCTTAATCCTCTAATTAAAATGATTTTATAACTAAAAATTGATTAGTTTAGTTAGTTAGTCTATGACAGGTGGGGTCCAGTAGCTAATTAACTCAGATTAGTTAGATTTGATCCACTGTTAAGCTAACAGAGGCTGACATGTGGGTCCCACTGGACCCAGAGGTCAGGTTTGACTGGTCAGCCGACCAGTTGACCTGCTGATGTCACCCACCTGTCATGCTGATGTCATAATTCCCTTTTCTGTTAAATAAATAATTCCAGAAAATATTTAAATCTTTGAAAATTCATAATAAATAAACCATAGCTCGGATCGAAAAACTTTATACATGAAAGTTGCTCAGAACGACAAGACGAATCTGGTCATGTCGTCTGTTTCCATGTTGGAACCCCCTACGTAGGAGAACCTGTAACTTTTCGTCCATTTCCGGTATATGAATAGTGCAGATACACCGGATAATAAACCCAACTTAAATGCTAAAATAACTATAATGACTTAGACTTACTTTTAGGCAACCCTGCACTGCATCTTAGGCATAGCATGCTCTGTGTTGCATTATTTGCTGTGTATTTATTTGTTTCCTCCCCCTCCTCTCTCTCGTTAGACCCCGACGTCGACATAGCTCCCGAGACCGACGTAGCTCCGGAGGTCGACTACGCCCCTGACGACCAGACCCTTGCCATCGAGCTTCCAGGCAAGCACCCCCCTTTTTGAGCATTCCGATATCGCCCACTCTCTTCTCTCTTATGCTTGCATTAGAAGTTACTACTGCTGCTGTTATCCTATTTCTGCTGCATAGCCTGTTTATTGTAACCTGCTATTGTTACCTACCTGCTTATCCTAAACTGTTTAGTATAGGTTGGGTAGAGACCCAGCAGAGACCCCACTTTACCCCGACTGCCCCGCTGGATCATCAGAAGACCCGATCAATGGGATCGAAGATCAGGCCCCGACACTGCACAACACTACCCCCTTAGTTGCTCGACACTACAGGGTTACTATCAAGTGCCGAGGGTGATACCTCATCAGCACTTCTGATGATAACCTTGTAGCTTAGTTAATCGGACGTGGTCAGCGAGGGTGACTCCTCCTACACCACCCCCGATAACGACACCGTCGCGCAACTCCTCAAGAGTGGACCTCGAGGGAGATTCCTCCTCCGTTCACCTTGATGTTTACGTTAGGTGGGGATTCAACGAGGGTGATGCCTCGGATTCCTTCTTGATATGGTATCCACACGGATACCTTTACATTATTGTTGATACTATTTATTCTGGATAAAGACGGGTCGGCCCTGAGGGGTACCCGCACGAGTTTATGATGAGAGTGATATGGAGTCGGGTTAACCTGGAAGGTGCCCGTGAGATATCTATGAGGCGTGGCCGGGCATTCTTAGCCCTTGCCGCAAGTCTTCGAGACGGGGCGACGGGGTCACATCTTTCGTGATTCTCTGCTCGTTACCGCACTACCAACACACTAACGGTTTGGATATTTGATCCGAGGGGCCTCTGGCCTGGTAGCACTAACCATCACGTGGGCATAGTATGGGTGTTCTGCGTCGTATACTTCAGCCGAAGCTTAATTGACGTCAGCAAGAAGCGGCACACGCTGGGTTGGACTGGGAACGCAACCACACTTGTATTAAGGGGTTGCTAGGTCTGCTCATCGGCGGTGCACGTAACGCGCAGGAGTCCCCGGGGCGAAGGCCCAAGACCCCTGGGCGCATATGTTAGTCCGGCGTGCTGACCTCTCTATTAAGTATTTGGTCGGGTTGCAGCGTATCGTTTGGCTGAGGCCGGGCATGACCCAGGAAAGTGTGCCCGGCCGGAGTTAAGCGAGCGTGGTGGGTAAGTTGGTGCACCCCTGCAGGGAAGAAACAAATCTATCGATAGCCTGTCCTACGGTAACGGACACTCGAAGTTGTATCCCGATCGGTACAACTAGAACTGGACACTTGAGATGATACTAGATAGTATGGCTCTGGGATTGCTTTCTCGTAGGGAGTCGAGAAAGGATCTCTGGGCGAGGATTGATGATACTACTACTACTTTACATTATGTTATACTGCACTCTTCTAATGCTGCAAGACCGCTGAAGATGATGAAGATGCTAGTCTTCGTTAGGACTAGGCTTTCCCCTCTATTCTGGCATTTCTGCAGCCCAGTCCACATATACAACCCTCCTTTGAAAATGTTGCATATGTAGTGTAGATCCTTGCTTGCTGAGTACTTCGGAAGAGTACTCACGTTTGCTTTGCTTTCTTTTTCTTCCCATATCCATTTGTCGCAACCAGATGACGGAGCCCCTAAGCCAGCTGCCCCCGCCGATGGCTACTACTACTACTACCCTCCCAGCGAGTACTACTACGAGGAGCCGACCGATGACCAGGAGTAGGTTCGAAGGGTCCTAGGCAGGAGGCCTACGCCTTTCGATCATAGTATTTTATTTCACCCCGCCTTCGTAGAGGCCTATCTATAACTCTGTTATATCTGTACCCAGATATCTGATGCTTCTGCTGATGCTTGTATGCCATCGAGATATGTATTCAAGCCCTCGAGGCCCTGGCTGGTAATATAAAGCTTGTATGACTTTATTTATGTTTTAGAGTTGTGTTGTGATATCTTCAAGTGAGTCCTTAGGCTTGATCGTGTGCATTTGAGTGTATGATTAGTGCACGATTAAGCCGGGGTTGTCACAGGTTGGTATCAGAGATGACTGCCATTAGGAATCCCCCTTTCCAACTCCTTGGCCGAAGTTGAGTCTAGTAACCGAAAACTGTTTTACTAACTTGGCTGTGTGGCTTACGGGCCCACGTCGCCAATTGGGAGGTATTAGGATCTTTTATTCCTCGTCTTTACTCTGGGACTCTGATCTTTGTTCTATTCGGGTTAAAGATCTTGCTAACTCTAACACTAGGTTCTCGTAACCGCTCTCTCCCAGAGAGCCCCCTCATTCCAGAAGATGGCGTGTCATCATCAGAAGACTCCGAGGATACTCCTCGAAGTTTCCCGAGACCCTTATGCCCACTACTCTTGCAAGTTCCCTACTACCGATGATCACCATGAACAGCTACACATCTTTGCCGTTTGTATCTTCATTCCCAGTTACTCCTTTATGTACGAGTTACCCCGAATTACCCCTCGTTAATCCGGGAATCCTTTGAGCCTACTGCCGTGCAGCTTCTTTCGCACTGCGGATAATTCCTCACCCTTATCAGGGATTCGTTCATCCCTAGTTGATCATGTGCTTCACAACATCCTTCCCATTGATAATCGATCTTCCAAAAATTCTCTGCATCAGATTGCTCTTGAAATTCTTGCCTGCTTGACTTATGGTTAATTCCCTATGTCTAGTGATATCCGTTGACATCTCTTGTCATTACCATTTTGAGCTCCTTGATTCAATCTGCTACGAATACTCGCAATCATAAGTTGTTTCCTACTAATTCATCCTTCCGGCTCAGACGTCATTTTGGATATGAGCTGGTTCTCGGTAAATCAATCCTTGATTCATTGGCCATCTAATTCTATTCAACATACTCTTCTTTTTATCAGAGCGTCTGCCTCTGATCCCTCGATTTTGGAATCGTAAACCCTTCGTATTCAAGCTTCGGCTTATTCAGATGTTTCCATAAATCGATGTATTTGCAATCTTCTTCTTCTGGTTGAGTACCGTTACTCACATCGGATCCCTTGTGGACCGCCAAAATCCCTGTTGGATTATACCCGACACTGTCCCTCGTATTCAATAACCTTGTGAGTTCTTCCCTGATACAAACACCTTCGGTAAATTGTATCATCTGTTTTGACTTCGACACTTTGCTTTCGAACTCATATCCCTTGCTTTGGTTGATGGTTGTATAGATTCATAAAATGTTCCGATGGGTTGTATCTATGCTTCTGCCGTCAGCAAGAACCCAGAAACCTCTACAGTCATACTCTTCTGGTATTTCGCCAGATAAAATTTCAACACTACAGCTTCCCTAAATGCGAGAAGTGAATGACAGGTTATGCATTGAAGAAGTGGGAGTCGACCTTGAACCTTTGGGTTCATGCCCATGGACCCGATGCAGAACTTATCATGGAAGCTTCTCTTAAAGGTTCATCTGTACCTGTGAGTTGATCCTTTGTGATCGGGGTTCCGATCATAACTTTTCCTTGATTCCATTTTCTCGGACAAGTTATGGCACTTGTCTTCTACAAACCAATATGCCTGCCCAACCTCTATCTTGATTTACCCTTGAGTATTACCCCCTAGTATCTCGGGAATATCACATGAACTACATAACTTCTTATGAGTTCTTCATCAAACTACTATTGATCACCAGTTCCAATATTTCCCGGGTTCTGGGTTGCTGGTCACTCGAGAACACCGGTAAGTGAATCGATTCCGCACTTCGATTCAATAACTCTAAGTAATTTTTGTTGCTTACGAGTTTAATAAACCTTTGATTCTTTTCTAGCCTGGTGGCCTATATCCCTATCATGCAAATTTCAACTGTGCTACCTGGTCCCTATAACCCGGAGCAACTTCCGACGATGAGCTAAGCTTATGTCGACCTACCTCATCTTATCATTTTACCTCGAACAACCAGCTTGATTTTGAGCTTGTGTCGTATACGTGGTCCCAATAACCTCTCGCTTCGGCATTCCTTTTTGCTTGATGTCAACGCTAACCGATTACATCTTCTTGAAACCTCTCGACAAATGTGTCATGATCATCGTCAACATTGTGAGCTCTTCCAGGATATCAATCGAATTCATGATGACAAATACCATCCTCGCCCCTCTATGATTGTGTTATCATCAACAACATTCTTTCCTTTTTCCCTGACACAAACTTGCTCATATGAACTTTGGGAATACATCCTTTTCGACATGTCGGTGGTTTGCCGCTGAAATAGTCGACCCCATCCTCATCTTTTCCTTACTGAAATTGTAAGACTTAATTTAGCCCAATACTAAATGTTTCTTGCTCTATTATCCAAACACCGTTGTATGGGTAATATCATGAAATTTTCCTCGCCCCTTTATCTACATACTTTTGAACTTGTTATCTTATCATGTATATCCTGCTCCGCTTTTCCTTGAGCAGGATGTACTCCCAATTCTTGTGTGTAAACACATTTTCCTTTCCATTGGTTTGTTTAACCTTCTTGCGATCTATATGATATAAGCAGAAATAATCCCTGCTTATGAAAACTCCTCGAAGTACAATTCGGTCAGTAAGACCCCGTTACTATTGTTGATGACATTCCGGTAACCACCGATGGACGAGAACTTTGCCTATTGGTCCGCCTCATTCAAACAGCAGGAAAATGGTTCTCTTCGTCCCTCGCCCTTGGTACCGATGTTGTCACCAACATAACTGACAGGCTATTCGCTGACATGTCCTATTGTCATGACCATGCAAGACGTCACGGTTCTCCCTACTTTTGATCGACCCCCTCACAGCTCCACAGGATCGGAACCTGACTCTCCTAAATAACCTTGATTCCGAAATATTCTTGCATTTGGCTTCGTATCATATCACGAACCACCCTCCGAGAGGTATCGATCGGATGTTCAATCGTTTGAAACTTCTTATTTTACCTTCATACTTTGCTCTCGATGTTTTCTTAAGTTTCAACTCGAGAGATACTTCTGCCTCATTCCCTAGATTGTCCACTAGATAATTGACACCATAAGGGTCGGTTCTCCCGAAGTTACTCTTTACTTCCCTACTTAAATCTCGGGACGAGATTTCTTGTAGTGGAGAAGATTCGTAACATCCCCAATTCCTAACCACTTGTTAATCTAGCTAATGTACCTTGTCAGCATATTTTCCTAATTAAAATGCAATTGGGAAATAATTCAACTTCAAATTCAAATTCCAAACTCAAGTCAAATAATTATTTCTTCAAACAACAAATTAAAAATGTTCCTAATATTGCAAATAATCCCAAGGCAATTATAAAATTGCATCCAAACTCACCAAAATTCTCAAAATGCCCTTGGACCTTAAAACAGTAGTCCAGCAGCCCCTAATCTGTCCTTTTCAATTTCTAAAAATATCTAACCTATTCCTTTGGCCTCCAAACTTTTGCTGGCAGTGCCAAATATTACCTGGAAATATTGGGGCTTAGTCCCACATTTTTCTAAAAATGTTAGGTGGCCCACAAAAATCATATTTTATCTCTGTTAATAAATAAAAGAGAAAACAGAAAATGGAAAAGGAACAGAAACTCACCTGGCCTATGGGCCGCGGCTACAATGGCCGGCCCAGCCCACCCTTACCTACTTCCCCCTCCGTGTCGACCTCCCTGTGGCCGCCCCGGTGAGCGCTGGTGAAACGTCGACACCGCGACGGGAGCAGGAGAGCGAGGGGATAAGAGCGAGCCCCGTCCATCTCCCCTGGTCGCCCTCCTCACTCTCCTCCCCTTTCCCCTCTCGCGCGCCCGGCTCCCTCCTTTTTCGCCTCTGCCCGAGCGCCGTTGCTGCCATTCGTCTTGCACCACCGCGGCGAGCACCACCCCCTCTCCCCTCCGACGTGCCCTCCAGCTTCACCGGCCTCCGCTGCCTCTTCTCCGACCGCATGTTCCAGCAGGACGCCCCCGCGAGGCCGTCCCCGCCACCGGCTTCTTCCTCGGCTCCGGCACGCTCCGTCGACGAATTCGGCCACCTCGAGCCTCCATCGAGCCCGCTGCCATTCCCTACGGCTCCATGGTGAGCTCCCGCGCGTAACCCCTCTCTGCCCCGTCCGTTTCCATGCGTGTAACCGTCGTCGCCATAGCTCCAATAAACCACCGCCACCCTGCTCCATCGCCGCCGAGGCCATCGCTCATTCCAAGCCAGCCGAGCACGGCCATGTGCTGAGGGCCTCGCGGTGAAGCCGCCCGTGCCCTCCGCTTGTCCTCCCATGTTCCCTTGCACCGGATCCGTCTGCGCTCGACTCCGACGGCCGCAAACCTCGATGTCGGCAATGATTCCGGCCGTTCCACAGGCAGCCGCCGCCACCACTGGATGTGCGCGAGTCCCACGAGTCCGTAGATGCAAGCCGCGTCGCGAAAGACCCACCATAGCCGAATTCCGGGCTTTGCCGGCGTTCGGCCGCCGCGAGGAGCTCGCCGGAGCAGCTCCGGCACCGTCGTCCGACGTGGCTGGCCTGGGCCTCACCGTAGAGTCACTGCCGTTGGGCCCTGGGGCCCCAGTTCACTGGTTTGACCAGTCAACATGCTGACTGGGCACCCCAGCCACTGACATGCGGGCCCCATCGCTTAATCCTCTAATTAAAATGATTTTATAACTAAAAATTGATTAGTTTAGTTAGTTAGTCTATGACAGGTGGGGTCCAGTAGCTAATTAACTCAGATTAGTTAGATTTGATCCACTTTTAAGCAAACAAAGGCTGACATGTGGGTCCCACTAGACCCAGAGGTTAGGTTTGACTGGTCAGCCGACCAATTGACCTGCTGACGTCACCCTCCTGTCATGCTGATGTCATAATTCCCTTTTCTATTAAATAAATAATTCCAAAAAATATTTAAATATTTGAAAATTCATAATAAATAAACCGTAGCTCGGATCGAAAAACTTTATACATTAAAGTAGCTCAGAACGACGAGACAAACTGACCGTGTCGTCTGTTTCCATGTCGGAACCCCCTACGTAGGAGAACCCATAATTTTTCGTCTATTTCCTGTATATGAATAGTGCATATACACCGGATAATAAACCCAACTTAAACCCTAAAATAACTATAATGACTTAGACTTACTTTTAGGCAACCCTGCACTGCATCTTAGGCATAGCATGCTCTGTGTTGCATTATTTGTTGTGTATTTATTTGTTTCCTCCCCCTCTTCTCTCTCATTAGACCCCAACGTCGACGTAGCTCCCGAGACCGACGCAACTCCAAAGGTCGACTACGCCCCTGATGACCAGACCCTTGCCACCGAGCTTCCAGGCAAGCACCCCCCTTTTTGAGCATTCCGATATCGCCTACTCTCTTCTCTCTTATGCTTGCATTAGAAGTTACTACTGCTGCTGTTATCCTATTTCGGCTGCATAGCCTGTTTATTGTAACCTGCTATTGTTACCTACCTTCTTATCCTAAACTGTTTAGTATAGGTTGGGTAGAGACCCAGCAGAGACCCCACTTTACCCCGACTACCCCGCTGGATCATCAGAAGACCCGATCAATGGGATCGAAGATCAGGCCCCGACACTGCACAACACTTCCCCCTTAGTTACTCGACACTACCGGGTTACTATCAAGTGCCGAGGGTGATACCTCATCAGCACTTCTGATGATAACCTTGTAGGTGAGTTAATCGGACATGGTCAGCGAGGGTGACTCCTCCTACACCACCCCCGATAACGACACCGTCGCGCAACTCCTCAAGAGTGGACCTCGAGGGTGATTCCTCCTCCATTCACCTTGATGTTTACGTCAGGTGGGGATCCAACGAGGGTGATGCCTCGGATTCCTTCTTGATATGGTAGCCACACGAATACCTTTACATTATTGTTGATACTGTTTATTCTGGATAAAGACGGATCGGCCCTGAGGGGTACCCGCACGAGTTTATGATGAGAGTGATATGGAGTCGGGTTGACCTGGAAGGTGCCCATGAGATATCTATGAGGCGTGGTCGGGCATTCTTAGCCCTTGCCGCAAGTCCTCGAGACAGGGCGACGGGTTACATCTTTCGTGATTCTCTGCTCGTTACCGCACTACCAACACACTAACGGTTTGGATATTTGATTCGAGGGGCCTCTGGCCTGATAGCACTAACCATCACATGGGCATAGTATGGGCGTTCTGCGTCGTATACTTCAGTCGGAGCTTAATTGACGTCAGCAAGGAGCGGCACATGCTAGGTTGGACTGGGAACGCAACCGCACTTGTATTAAGGGGTTGCTAGGTCTGCTCACCAGCGGTGCACGTAACGCGCAGGAGTCCCCGGGGCGAAGGCCCAAGACACCTGGGTGCATAGGTTAGTCCGGCGTGCTGACCTCTCTATTAAGTATTTGGTCGGGTTGCGGCTTATCGTTTGGCCGAGGCCGGGCATGACCCAAGAAAGTGTGTCCGGCCGGAGTTAAGCGAGCGTGGTGGGTAAGTTGGTTCACCCCTGCAGGGAAGAAACAAATCTATTGATAGCCTGTCCTACGGTAACGGACACTCGGAGTTGTATCCCGATCGGTACAACTAGAACTGGACACTTGAGATGATACTGGATAGTATGGCTCTGGGATTGCTTTCTCGCAGGGAGTCGAGAAAGGATCTCTGGGCGAGGATTGATGATACTACTACTACTTTACATTATGTTATACTGCACTCTTCTAATGCTGCAAGACCGCTGAAGATGATGAAGATGCTACTCTTCGTTAGGACTAGTCTTTCCCCTCTATTCTGGCATTTCTGCAACCCAGTCCACATATGCAACCCTCCGTTGAAAATGTTGCATATGTAGTGTAGATCCTTGCTTGTTGAGTACTTCGGATGAGTAATCACGTTTGCTTTGCTTTCTTTTTCTTCCCATATCCATTTGTCGCAACCAGATGACGAAGCCCCTGATCCAGCTGCCCCCGCCGACGTCTACTACTACTACTACTGCTACCCTCCCGGCGAGTACTACTACGAGGAGCTGACTGACGACCAGGAGTAGGTTCGGAGGGTCCTAGGCAGGAGGCCTACGCCTTTCGATCGTAGTATTTTATTTTACCCCCCCTTCGTAGAGGCCTATCGATAACTCTGTTATATCTGTACCTAGATATCTGATGCTTCCGCTGGCGCTTGTATGCCATCGAGCTATGTATTCAAGCCCTCGAGGCCCTGGCTTGTAATATAAAGCTTTTATGACTTTATTTACATTTAAGAGTTGTGTTGTGATATCTTCAAGTGAGTCCTTAGGCTTGATCATGTGCATTTGCGTGTATGATTAGTGCACGATTAAACCGGGGTCGTCACATGAACGCTGCACCTCCTCCCCTTCCCGGTGCGACGGGATCCGGGCGGCTCCTTCACCAGCTGTGAGGGGAGAGAGAGAGAGACGCAGTCTTGTTTAGATCTGATGAAGAAGGTGAGAGATTGTGAATAGAGCAAACCCTAGCAAAGGAACGCTGAGCCTCCAGCGTGTATATATATATGTAGTGCAGCAAGAGTGTGAAGAGTGCAAACCCTAGCGAACAAGCGCTGAGGCTCTAACTTATATAGTACTAATATAGTGGAGTGGTTTTCTTTTTCTCTCCATAACAATCATTTTAAATTGTGTACGAAACGAAACTCTTTATTTAACGTACCAGTGAAGAAAACTATGATCAAGTAACAATCCACACGTCCTGGTCGCACTTCCTGTCGTTCACGTGCGTAACACTACCCTCCGTTAGGTGAACAACCACACACGCACCAAATTATCGGAAAGGTGTGAGAGTGTGTACAAATAAAGAAATTTAATTTCAATTATTTTGTATGTACAGTTTGCCCTCTCTCAATAATTATGGTTTGTTGTGTTAAATTTGACTTCAGTCAAATCTAATATGCAGAGTAAAAAAACGGAGGGGTACTACCTCCATCCGGGTTTTTAGTCCACACCATATTTTTAATCAAAGTCAGACCACATATTTAGTTAAAAGCTGGTCAAACAAAATTACAGGATAGCTGAAGACAAAGTTGTGAGAAGGCTTATAAATCAATACAAAACTTTTGCTCTTAGTACCAACGTCGATGCTTCTTCGAGGAAACATTTGGTTCATATCCAATTGTGTGATAAAATTGCACCAATGTAAACGACTGCTCCAAGATGAACTGGTGAAGGATATCGTCTTTGTGGTAACAAGCAAAGAGCACTAATGGAAGACAACCCGTTCTTCATTGAACATCGATCAGCTTCACCAGCCGATGCAGCCATGAGACGCAACCATGAGCATCGATAGCTCATCGTGGTGTGATGCATCATCAATTTTGGCATCATGTTTGGGTCAGGCACCAATGAAGTTCGATAATCTTCACTGTGGTTTGTTTTTTCTTGGTAATCAAGCTCGAGAAAGGAAGAACTGAGCAACAGTGGCCATCCAATTTTGTGCAGTTCCACTAAAAATTGAGGAAGACATGCCCGAGTATGGAGATACGCATCCCTGTTTGCAAAATATAAAAAAATTATATTTAAGTAGTGTCGTTACTTTGTTTTAGCAGTGGAACAAGATTAACAGTGGCATCTTAATTGTCAACGCCTCTACATGGGCATTGCTTCATTTTACCAGTGATAGTTTTAGATTAGTAGCAGCAATACGAGCATATGGACAATGACCGCACAACCACCATGTACTTTTTGTCGAAAAAAACATGTATACCTCCACCGATGCATAAATGATAAACCTGGATAACTTTTGGAGTGGCCTTTCCTCTATAATAGTAAAAAATAGGTGATGTTGGACCAACCGACGAACCCTAGCTACTGTACATGGGGAGCTGGGGAGTAGTGGTATAGAAGAAAACCCGCATGCAGAGTACAATGAAGCATGCAATCCAAAAGAAGTTATACCTCAGATGGGCGAGATGTGGATTAGGCGGGCGGGCGGGATCTGCCCACACGACGGCAGCGAACAAGGGCGCGGAGAACCTTCATCCGCGCCGGCGCCGGCTCAGAGAGGACGGTGCGCATCGGCTTCCTCCATCGCCGACGGCGACAACGTTAACGCTGGACCTCCTCACCTCCCGCAGGGGACGGGATCCGGCCGGATCTGTGACCACCGGTGAGGAGAGAGATAGAGTGGACACGGTCATCTTGTTTAGATATGGAGAGGATGAGAGAGTGAGACGCGAGAAACCCTATCAAACAAGAGGCTATATGTACAATGGAGTAAAAAAATCTCTCCATAGTAGTGGTTTTAAATAGAATACGCCCGTTCCCGAAAAAAAGAAACGAAAACTGGCGGGCAAATCTTTTTTTAACGTACCAAGAAAGAAAACTCGATCAATAACACGCCCCCGCTTCCAGGTCGCTGTTTGTATCGCTCACATGTGGTCCCCGACCCTCCATTATTAAGTGAACAAATTAAAGGGTCAAATTATTATGTACGTAAGCTGCCTCTTCGTGTACAAATGCGCTCCATCGTGTACTCGTGGGTATCTCGGAGGCAGAGTGAGTGCGTGTACATTTCTTCTTGTACGTTCCACTCCATTTATCTCATTTCATATTGTTTCCCACTCCTATGATATTCCTATCCTAGGAACAAAATGAGGCGGTACTAAGTTTGTGTGTGTGTAGGGAGAAAGAGACATCGATGATGTGTACGAGTAGTCGCGAGAGTCATCGCGCACACACACATAGACATAGACATGCATATCCGTGTTTACGTAAAATTCCATCTCCATCTCCAATCATATTTGTCCAACTGGCACATTATTTACGTTATTAATTATATACGCAACAATATTTACGTACATCATATCTTGTTTGCGAGCGTCCGGACCGCTGCCACGCCCGCTCCTGACCGCCCTGGCCAACCCAAACCCTCTTCATCACCCGCGCGTGCTTCCCGCCCGAAACGGTCAGTGCCGCATTCATGCCCGGCAGAGCGGACGCGACCTCTCACTGGTGCCGGCATTGAAGCGGCGCGCCGGCCGAGAGAGCGCCGCCCGCGCCGCTTCCCGGTGCACGCGACTGCTCTGCGTTCAAACGTCACCACGGCCGGCCACAACATGCATGTAAAAAGTTCTTGGGAGTCCGTGCTACAGCTAGCTGTCCTCCCCCTCCTCGTCAATCTCTTCCAGTAGTGCTAGTACTCCATGGCGCGATCCATCGACAAGCAGGCGGAAAAGTTATCGTATACTCGGTTTGCGGTGAGTGGCATGCCGAGCGACCGTGTGGGGTGGAGCTGTAGAGGAGGGTGAGACACCAACACGACAGACGTGATTTAAACGTTGGTTTTGCTCGATGGCGCGATCCAACAAAACGAAACATTGGTTTCCAAAAGAATATTGTACTGCATGAGAGAGATAGAGTGATGGTTTGCTTCTTCCGTCCAACTATACCGGGTCTATGTGATTTGGCGGCTCATTGGTCACTATTACTGCGGCGGTAGAGCGTCGTAGAGCGCCTACACTCTTATTTATTTATTCTGTGATAAAACTAACTTTCTCCACTCTTACACCGGAGGAGTACGAAACACGGCAGCCCAGTGACTACATGGCCCACCTCCCACTATCACCATATTCCTTGGACATCGTGCAACACCTCCGGTCCTTTTTTCTTTGCATAGTAGTACATTTTATCACATGACCCACCATATACTCTCACATACTACCTCCGTCCCCTATGTAATTTATGCACAATACTAGTATATGATACTCCCCACTATGAGTAGCCTTATACACCTACAAAAAAGGACCGGAGGGAGTACGAAGCTTTATGATTTTGTTTCATGTATGTATCCTGACTCCAAGGTTGCCCCGTTACAACATTCCATCAAATACAAAGGAAAACTAACACGCATGTTGATGCATCTCAATGATTCATAGATCATAGCCAATATTTACTTCACAACTAAAGACAAAAGTTGTGAGAGTGTGTACAAAAAAAACTACTAATGCGGTCTCTACGCCGTAAACCCTAATCCCTAAACATGATTTAATTTCCTGGCTAGGTAGAACCTGTCAAAGGAAAGAAGCCTGGCACCCTCAGATCATACGATGCTTTTGTGCAGTTCTACTAAAATCGATCTGAGCATCCTTGTTGGCAAAGATATTGAAGAAGTGTGATTAGAATAATAGTAGTGGCACTAGTTCATGAGACATAAACTCATCACAAATAGAAGCCGGTAGAAGTAGAGAAAGATCCACATGGAGATGGAGCTACGTGGGGAGCTGCGGCAGTGGAGCAAGCCGGCTCCAAAAGGAAGTTATATCTGGGACGTCGGGTGTAGCTAGAAGGGCGGTTGGGAGGCGGCATCAGCCCATACCGCGGGGACCCCCGATCGGGACGCACCGACAGTGGGTTTTCTCCCTCGTCGATGTCGACCGCGTCTACGCAGAACATCGTCCCCTTCCCCCATCGGCGGGACCAGGCCGGATCTGTGACCAGCGGTGTGGCCACCGTCATTCTATGCTTGTGAAGAGAGCAACCCAAGCAAGCAGGCTTGTAGCTTAGGCTCCTGCTAGTGTATATATAGTGGAGCGGTTTTCTTTTTCTCTCCATATCAACCATTTTATATTGCGTACGTGACATTGAAGAGTGAAATGATGGTTGCTTCGTCCGACTAACTTACTATGTGATTTGACTGCTCCTGAGTGGCCCCTACACGTACTCCCCCTACGTGTATGACTGTTCCTGAGTCTCACTTGTACTTATCTCTATTTTCTTGGATGACATGTAGACAGGATGCGCATAGAGGAATTTTGTTACTGCACGTTGTTACGTACTACTAGCACCTACTCACTTCTTCCGGTTCACTACTAGTACTCCCTCCGTCCTGGCTAACTGGTCCCCTTTGTACTCAATTCATGGGCTCGTTTTCCTCAAGAAATTGCCTTTACCAATGTATTAATATCGGGAATGCATTCATGAACAACGAATGATTAAACCTTGCATGCAATGTTTTGACAAAGCATTGACTTATGAACATGTGAATGTGAGGGACTACAACCTCGTGCATGCATGCAATAGTCACACGTACACATGGACGCAAAAACACGCGCGACGCCCTAATGCATGCATGTCCGAGCACACGACGGAACACACACGGTCACGCTCAAGTGCTCAACCTACACGTGCATGCACACACATACTCAGCCAGGGTGAGCTAGTGACCGTATAAACACCAGAAAATGTGTATATTAACCGCAATGAGCGTATTATGAAGTCCACTGACCATATTTTTACAAATATACAGTGACAGACAGTGTATTTATCTTGTTTCAAATTAAGCCATATTAACCGGAAAGGAGGCAGTATGGACTAGCATTACTTTGTTGTGTCCCGTCAACTTGCCGAACGAGGAGAAGCTTGCAAAACGGGAGAAGCTTGCGCGTGGTGGCTCACAGGACAAGGAAAAACTTTTGTTTAATGCAAGCTCTCCCTCACTCAGGCGGTGGACGTGCAACAGTTAATTTGGTGTTTGATTGCCAGAAGCATACACTGTACTAGTACCATTATTGTTCGACTTCCCGAAGAGGCGAACAGCCAAGCGCAAAGTTTACTACTCTGAGTACTAGTATTACGTAGTACTACTAGTACTACTATACAGGTATGTACTACTAGGAACCGCATGGTGGAGCGTCTGCACTCTTATTTTATTTTAATATGTGATAAAGCAATGTTCAACACATTTGGTTCTCTTTGAGGGTTCTCGCATGTGATAATGGAAGTTGATTGCATGGAACACTCGCCATAATTCTCGCTTAATTCTGGCTCCTATCCTGTTAGAAATAGGAGCGCTCAGTAATATTTTCTCTTTTTTAGTTATTCAGCCTGTAAACAGGTCAGCAAACCTTGCGGCGCATCTTTGTGTGAACCGTGTTTTGCTGCACTTTGAATGTGACCGAGAGCTGGCTTGATGAAACACCTCGCTTCCTTCTTTTTTTGCGGGGTACCTCGCTTCCTAGTGACCAGTCTCTTGGCTGATCGTCCTAAGAATGTTTATATATGAATAAAGCTCTCTCATTTACCCACAAAAAATATTAAGCCATATTAACCGGAAAGGAGGGAGTATGGACTAGCACTACTTTTTTGTGTGTTCCGTGAACTCGCAGAACAAGGAGAAGCTTGTAGGACAAGGTGAAGCTCGCTTACGCCTTCTCCGTCTACCTCAAGCCTGGTGGCTCGCAGGACGAGGAGAAGCTTTTGACTAATGCAACCTACCCTCGCCCAGGCGGTGGACGTGCAACAGTTCGTTCGGTGTCAGATTGCCAGAGGCATACACTGTAGTACCATCATTGTTCGACTTCCCAAAGAGGTGAAGAGCCAAGCGCAAGGTTTAGTAGTACGAGTAGTACTACTAATATACAGGTACTAGGAACCGCATGGTGGAGCATCTGTACTCTTATTTTATTTTAATCTCTGATAAAGTACACATTTATTCTGGAGATGTGCGGAAAACGGCAGCCCAATAGTACTATTAAAAAACATCGAACATGTAATGATGATATCGATCAACCATGCTTGAATATATCTTGGCCTCCGTGCGAGCCCGTCTATGTGTTCTTGCTCCTCGTCTCTCTCAAGGAACGGCGGGTTGGCCATTTTGCCGTCAATTAAGATCGGTTTGCTCACACTCCCGTCCCACATGTCAGTGATATGACAAGAGGAAGTGCATTGACCGACAAGCCATACGCGTACTTGGTTTTGCACCTTCATACTACTCCCACCGTCACAGTTTACAGGGCACGCTTCATTCTCATGCATTTCTCTCCATGCATTTCCACCACCAGAGAGATTTTAGACGTGTTTGGTTTAATGCTCAATTAATTAGGGCATGGTAACCGCAATCAAGTCCACAATTTTCTCTCGATGTAGGTGTGTACATGGAGTGGACTAAGTGCATGCATGTGTGTACTCGGGGTGGAAGCACTGCATGCATGTGTGTACGCATTATTTCCTCTAGTAATAAACGCCATGCTATAACTACCAATGCTATTTTTCAGGCTGATTGCTAGTCGCCTTGGTCCCAGAGATTGTTGAAGCGTGCTCTATAAACAGTGACGGAGGGAGTAGTATGAGTGGATTCAAAGAAGAGCGTCTTGATGGTTGCTTCTTCTGAGCAACTTATAGTGGAAAAGGTGGGGCTTATGATTTGACCGCTCATTACTCACTATTAGTGCGGCGCAACGATCGGGCTGGGTCTCCCATGCGGTTGTGCACTACTCCCTCCGTTCCTAAATATTTGTCTTTCTAGAGATTTCAACAAGTGACTACATACGAAGCAAAATGAGTGAATCTACACTCTAAAATATGTCTATATACATCTGTATGTGGTAGTCCATTTGAAATTTCTAAAAAAACAAATATTTAGGAACGGAGGGAGTATAATTTGGTGCGTGGCACATGGACCCAGATGCTGAAGAGGCTTCTGGCAATGCTATCAAGCTTCCAGCATTTGTTTACATAATTGACGTACTATACAAATAATTTTCCAGCGACATGAAATTGTACAATGCTCTGAGCTTTCAGCTTTTGTTTCGTGTGTCTTACCATCCATGCTCTTTCAGGAAAAATAAAAAAATAACTTCCTTGCTAATGCATCTCAATGATTAGCAGATCAGAGCTAATATTTACATCACAACTGAAGACAAAGTTGTGAGAAGGTGTTAAATTAAAATTGATCCATGCTTTCATTGGCATCAACTTCCCCCCAGCTCTATCTAATTCAACAAGGCATGTTGGAAAAAAAATAGCTGTCAGGAGCATGCAACATTCCGATCATTTTGTGCAGTTCCACTAAAATAGAGCTGAGCGTCCCTGTTCCAAAGATATTAAGTGTGATTACAATAATAGAGGACTGTTGATGAAACAATAAACACACAAATAGAAGCTGGTCACCTTTGCAGTCTCTCTTAAGACTAACTAGTCGGAGAAGATTAATTAAATAGTTGGAGAAGATTAGGCTCGGAGTTGGATGAGGTGGATAGAGCAAAACCAATCTCCCTTTGTGCAGTCGCACTGAAATGTAGAGACGTTGCCCGTGTGACATTTTAGTAGAACTGCACAAAACACTCTTAAGAAAAAAGTGATTTGTGCAGTTCACCAAAAGGTCGCAATAGCAACGAGGTGAAATGGATAGCCCTGTTTGCAAAAAAGAGGTAGAAAGGAAACAATTACTGGCCAATAACAGTTGATGACACATACGACGACAAAAAAGAAGCATATTCCTTGTCCTAAGGGAAGATAACAGCACGGTTGTGTTTATCTAAAACGGTGTGAGGACGAGATTGCAATATGGAAAGTACGCCGGACGAGCTACGTTTTGGGCAAAGAACTAGGGAATATCCACATGCAAGATTTTCCACATGCAATGACGTGGGAAGATGGGCAGTGGAGCAAGGCCGGAGGGGATACCTGGGGGTCATCGGGATGTAACTAGGAGGGCGACGGCGGGCGGGATCTGCCCATACTACGGCAGTGAACAAGTGTCGTACGCCCTACCGCGCCGGAGCTTGGTCAGAGAGAACGGCGGGTACCACAGATCGGGACGTGCTGCCTCAGCGCTGTCGAACGGAGAAACAATGCACATCTTCCCTTTCCGTCGGCGGACGGGATGCGGCCGGATCAGTGACCAACGGTGAGAGAGAGAGGCTACCGCTGCCTTGTGTGAGATACTCTGAAGAGAGACAAACCCCGGCAGGCAGGCTCCATTGTATATAGTGGAGCGGACTACTTTTTCTCCATAAAAATCGTTTTATATTCTGTGTACGTGCCTTTGAGCAATATAACTTTATTTAAAAATAACGCGCCAACACATCAAGTCGAACTTTGTTTCGTGCACGCGTGGTACACGACCTCCGTAGGTAAACAACCGCTACACACGCTCAAATTAGCACGTGGGCTGCCATTTCGTACAGAAATGAGCTCCACCATGTACCCGTGCGGGTGTGGCTGGGCACGAAGCGTGATTACATGCACCTATTCTCTTCGTGTACGTACACCACCTACGTGGGTTTGTGTGAGAGAGATACAAACCTAGAGAGAGATAGTGTGTGGCTTCGTGAGTGTTTTTTCTTGGGAGGGTGCGTGAGAGATAGACAGGGAATATGTGTCGATGATATTTCAAACAAAAATGTAACATATGCAATGTGTGTGAAACAGAGGCCTGGATATATCATATATATAGAGGGGGCGATCCACGAGAAGAGAGAGGAGGTATCATCATCATCGGCGTGAGGTATCCATAGAATCGAAGAGAGAGATGAAGTGTGTGTGTGTGTGCGCGATCGATAAAGAGTGCCATCAAATTTGTGTGTGCCCACGTCAAAGATATAGGGTGGGTGGCCTACTGGAACGTGAGAGGGGACGGGTGCAGTTGTGACCGAGTTTGAGTGAATGGTCTAGCCGAAATGCGAAGCTAGAATATTTTGAAACGCAAGCCTTAACGATCGGTTGGCTCCGAGTGCCCCTCCTCACCCGGAGGGTCGAAAAGAACTTGTTCAAATTTTTGAGGATATAGAGTTGAGACAAGAAGAGATAATCAAGTCTTAAAGTTTTTGTGATGTACTCGAGTGGAGAAAATAGGCAACCAACATGCTCACCCAATAAGAAGCAAATGAAATATGTTTTAAAATGTGCACAACCAATTCTAGCATCTACAAGGCAATGGTTGATGACTAGGTCATCTATATATGAGTATATGATATAGAGTCAAATAGGAAACTTTTGCTCATAGGTCATACTCATCGTTATGACAAGAGGGGTAGACAACAGTTTACATGAAAGCATTAATGTGTTCCCACCATTAGAATTGCTTTAGCTCAATTCTTAGAGCAAAGCTCCCTTAGGATGTGATATCGCCCCAAAGAGGGATGAACTAACCTTGGGTTTTGTGGATGATGACTTCATGTGCAGAAGTGAAGATGTGGATGCTCAATGGGTTGATGTATCCTTTGGAAGCAATCCTTTGGGTAGTTGCACTTTCAATACCTACAGTGGTTAGTCCCACAGTAGAACCTATCAAGGAGATGACATAGACATAGAGTGAATTGCACAAATGATGATTGTCCATGAAACAGCAGTAGGGTACCTTGTCCCTTGTGTGACCAACAAGAGGGTATTGTGAATCCATGAAAGTGCAAGATATAAAAAATTGATTGCATAATCTCTTCCAAATAATGAATATGAGTGGAAGTATGTTGGGGGAGGTCACCCTCAAGAACACTCTAGTTCTTCTTCTTTGGGAGCCACATCAACTTGACTCGGGAACCTTGGAGTGTAGTTGTACTGAATGAAGGTAGAGCTTGACGTAGTCTATGGGAATGCATCTTCATCCCATTAACCCATGGCATGAACTTTCGTTAAAACCAAACACCTTGATTTTTCGTGGCCATCCGTGTTTGTGACACAATTCCTCAATTGCGTACTCCCGGACTCTTGTTGGAAACACTTTCTCGTATATTCCCTTCAATAAGACTATTTTCGTGCTCAAGTGTAACTTGGCTAGAGAATCAATAGTGGAATCAAGAGAACTTACTAGCATCAATTGGATTTGAGCCATGGGTTATTGTTACTAGCTATGAAGAAGATCTTTCTGTGCTCTTGTTGCTCAATTTACTTGTGGCATATACACTTTGTTAGACAAGCACGGAGATGTTGGCAAGTGTAAGCAAGACTATTCTTGTCAACAGATCATCAATGATAGCTTTTAGAACTATGCCTCTTGCCTCTAAATTAGCTTCGACCAGCAGTAGGCTTTCTCATGAGTTCTTAGGAGCTCTTATGATCCTCTTGATTAAGTTTCATGAGCCTAACATAGAGTGTTTAGTTCTTTGTAGACGCTCAATCTCTCTTCTAATTGGTCATTAGTATTGATCTTGATTAGCATGATTAACTAGCAAGTTCATGCATTGTTTTCACTAGTTTTTAGCACAAGTAAATCATCATCACCTAGCAAAATTTTTTTCATCTCACCTATAAAATCAAGATATCGCCGACTGGTGTGATACCTCGGGGCCTTTAGCCATGAAGCATCTCAATTCTTCATTGGTGGAATCAAATAGATGTCGTAGGAGTTGGATGACACTAGTGCTAGACCGGCAACAACTTCATCTTAGGTGAATTTCAGGCGGAGTGTGAGTGTAAGCTTCCCTCGGAGTAGTTTCAGAGACGGAACCGGATACCCATTCACTAACGTGAGCTTGATGTCTTCGTCTTGTGGATGACTTGTCCTTCCTTCCGAATCTTTTGCTTTTTTCGAGAGGGTCTTCGTTCATAATGATCATCTCTACTCCTCTCTCTTGGAGGTGAGTTCATCTCTTGCTACTTCTCCTTTCTGGTGGAGTCTCTCTTTCGTGTAGGGAGCGTACATCAGGAGTAGTGTCGGGGCTTCCACAATGTGTAGCAAATTATGATCACGACTAGAAGATCTTTTGTCATGTAGGACCTTGACTGGAGCTTCTCTCTTTGCTTCTTACTCTTGAGATTTGTTGAAGTTCTTCACCATTAAGCCAATTCTCATTGGAGACTTGCTTCTCACTTGATGTTGTAGGAGCAGCACTTGAAGCGTTGTAAGCACCACTTGACTTGTTGGGGAGCTCTTCCTTATCCTTGAGTGACATCTCAGTGAGCAACAATTCTACCAATGACTTCTGTGGGCTTGAGATCTTGTGTAATTGGGTATCATTGGGATAACGTGCACACGTATCATATTTCCATCCAATGCTCTAAGGATTTCTTGATGATGAATTTTCGGTCAACCCTTTACTTCTTAAGCTGCAATTCATTTGTGATGAGAGCAAGCCTGAGTACATTTCGACAAACTCCTTCACCATCTTAATCTTGAACTGTCAAGTTGACTTTGAAGCACATCCAACTTGGATTCCTTGACGGACTCGGTACCTTCGTGCATATCAACCAAAGTATCCCAAATTCCTTTGCATTCTCAAGGCGGCTAAATTTGTTGAATTCTTCGGGCACAATCCATTGAAGATAATATCACAAGATTGAGCATTGTATTGCAACATTCAATTCTTCTTCGGGGTCGCTTCACGATCCGGTCTTTACCATCTTCAAGATTCACCTTGCAGACAATACGCACAACAGCCCAAACGGTGCGGTATGACCAAGAATACGCATTTTCATCTTATGCTTCAACTAGCGAATATTGTACACACCAAAATAAGGACCTCTATGGTGATAGTTACCCCGCTAGACAAAATATCTCCTAGGTGTTGTGAACCAAGGATATGAGCACCAAGCTATGGAAAATCAAGGCTAATGGAGACCAAAGCTCTGATACACTTGTAGGATCGAAAGACATGCCTAGAGGGGGGTGATTAGACTACTTGACCAAATAAAATTATCATTTTCCCAATTTTAGTTGTGGGCGATAGCATTTTAGCAATTAGCAAAAGTCAAGCAATCAACCTACACAGGCAATTCTAAGAGTATAGGAGCGGAATGTTAAAACATTGCATATGAAGGTAAAGGGAAGGGTTTGGAGAAGGCAAACGTAATGGAGACACGAAGAGTTTTTGGGGTGGTTCCGATAGGTGGTGCTATCACTACGTCCACGTGGATGGAGACTCAACCCACGCAGGGTAACATCTGCGCAGTCCACGGGGGCTCCACCATAAGGGCACGAAGAGCAACCTTGTCTATCCACCCTGCCATTCCCCATGAAGGACTTGGCCTCACTCGGGGTGAGATCTTCACGAAGTAGGCGATCTCCCTGCCCTTACAAACTTCTTGGTTCAACTCCACATCATGTCGGAGGGCTCCCAAGCGACACCTAACCAATCTAGGAGACACCACTCTCCAAAAGGTAATAATGGTGGTGTGGTTGATGATGAACTCCTGCTCTTGTGCTTCAAATGATAGTCTCCCCAACACTCAACTCTCTCACAGATTTGGCTATGGTTGGAAGAAGGATTTGAGTGGAAAGCACTTGTGGAACGCTAGAAATCAAGGTTTCAAATGGTAGGATGGAATCTCTTGATCTCAACACATGAGTAGGGGGTTCTCTCTCAGAAAATGAAATGTGGAAGTGTAGGACGTTCTGATGGCTCTCTCTCAAATGAAATGGAGAAGGGGGTGGAGGGGTATATATAGCCTCCACACAAAATCCAACGGTACACACTTTTGGCACATCTGGTGCAACGATTAGTTAAACTCGGTGCCACCGTATGTCAAAAATATGAACGTTGCAATCTCAGTGGGACTGACTGGAACAACTCGGTGGGACCAATGTGCTAGGTCTTAGGGCAAACCTCGTCTCGGTGGCACCGATTGCATCAACTCGGTGATACCGAAGTGAAGCAATAAGGCAACAGAGAGTTGGAGCCATCTCGTGAGGACCGATTACAATTCTTGTGGACCAAATAATTGCAAAAAGTAACAGAGAGTTGGCAGGGCCATCTTGGTGAGAACCGAGATCCGTATTGGTGTGACCAAATCGTTACGGTTTCTGGCAGTGGCTATGTCAAATGAACTCGGTGGCTCCGATAGAAAGAACACGGTGGGGTCGAATGAATTAGGGTTTGGACATATTTGGATGGAGAAAGTGGCTGAGGGTTTTGGAGCAAATCACTAAGCACTTTGACAAGTAGACCATTAGCAAAACCTCATCCCCTCTTTAATAGTACTGGCTTCTTATGGACTCAATGTGATCTTGGATCACTAAAATAGAAATGAAGAGTCTTGAGCTTTTGCTAATCTTTGTCCTTAGCATTTTGAGGGGTCCACATCTCTAATCCATGCCATGCCAATCATTGAACTCCTGAATATTTATCTGAATGGATATTAGTTCAATGAGCTATATGTGTTATGAATTACCAAAACCACCCAGGTGTTGATTTCAATGTCAAGTTGCCTTAATATACAAAAAAATCATAACAATAGATGAAATTGCAACATTATAAATAAAAAATTTAAGATGTGTAACAAATTCCAAACTGCAGTATTCAGAGCAAAATAACACGAAGGTTATAGCCATTCATAATATTCATAGCAGTTAAAAAATAAGATTATATCACAATTCCTATTAAAACATTCATACCAAAATAATACATAATTCTAAACACACATAGCATAATATGCACATACAACTTGTTATAGATGGTAAGACAATTCTAATTGCAACATACAAAGTATATAGCCATTCAATAACATCATATCAATAAGCTATATGGCTCCATACCACAATTTAATTGAAACATTCATACAACAATATTACAAGGATCTATCCACCGGAGCATAAGATGCTAGCAAAATTGTATAAGATGAAGAGAAAAATTGTAATCGCAAAACTTCATAAAAAAATGTACCATGTCGCAAAATTTTATGCATTCATAAAAAGGAAAGAAGCTCATGATCATGGTCATTACCACAATCGAAGAACTTGGCAGCTATGTCATGTCAACGACCGTGGACAATGGCGCAGGAGACCCGATAGCAGGACAGTGGCACCACGACACCACAACCACATACATCTCTACCAACTTTACTACCACGCATGGTGGGCACGGGGATGCCCAAATAGCAGAGGAGTTGGGTGGAAAACATCAACCGCCAGCGACGAACGCGGGACATAGCGACGACGACGCCATGATGCAACATGCGCCTAGGTTGTGGGAGTGTTAGAGTTGCGACATAGGAAGGGGTGGCGCAACATCAGATCAGGTTGTAGAGGCATCGGGGATGGAGCACTATGCTGAGGAGGGTGCCACAATGTCGGTTCAGGGAAGAGGTGGACACACGAGTGACAGGTGGAGAGGCAGGAGGGAGGAGGGTGGGAGAGAGAGAGAGAGAGAGAGAGAGAGAGAGAGATGAACGAGAGTGACGCGATGACTGAAGATGCACACAGAGGCGATTGCCTCTAGAGGTTAGGGTTGCTAAGGGATAGGGGGCTTTGGAAGCGTGGAATGGTGGGAGGGGGGTAAATGGATCTACTCTGCTATGTGTATGCGTCCCAGTCATGCGTTAGTCGCTTAGTTGTCAGTTTGTTAGACATATCACCACACGATCGACCTCACGACACTGATGCAATGTATGTCCTGTCATCATAGGAGTGGGCAAGCCACCAAACTGACTAGTCAACTTTGGCCCATTACACATAACACTCAACCGGTAGTTAGTCACTAATTGGTTCATCGCGCCGGGCCCCCCAGTATGTGTGCTAGCAGTAGCTGAGACGGTGTGCTGCCAGTTAGTTCCGATCCATGGTCTGTGCCGTATCTGTGGGTCATCGTGACTGTGGGTCTGAGTGGGATCAGCTATAACCTGGGGGGGCGTGGCAATTATTTGGGATAGGCCGAGATGTGCCTGTGGCTATACACCTAGCGAATAGGCTGCGACCAGCATCAGACACGTGGCATGGTGAGATGCAGGTGCGCAATTCGGCAACCCTCGTGGCAGTTCAAATGCAGCGGTGGGTGCGGCAAGGCTTGCCAGATCATTCGACCAAGCGGTGCACGGGATCGACTTCACTCACTAAAAAAAAACACTTCCGTGATGATACATGTTTGTCACAGTAGGTCACATTTCTATCATGCATGTACATCCATGACGATTTTATGACAGAATCAAGATAGTCATACCTGTGTTGTCGTGAGAAGTGTTCCATGACAATACCAAAATTATCATCCGGAAGTGTCCACTTCCATGACGATAAATGGCGCGTCATGGAAGTGCTTTCGTCAAGGGTAACCGACACGTGGCATCCACTGTAACGGGTCGACTTAAGCTATCAAGTTCCGGTTTGAATCCGATAACCCGTTAACAGCCGCGACCAATGGGGATTTTCCACGTGTAAATTTCTCAATGGCCAGAGGAACCACATGGTCGGCTCACCGTTGGGACATATGTCATCCACTCATGGACCGGAGGCGCCTATGATACGTACGATACATGGCACGGCCCATCAGAGGCCCATTCCGGTGAAGGCCGCGCTGTTTGACTTGGTCAAAAGGTAGCGGGCCGGCCCACGGAAAGCCTGTTAACGGCCGTTCGCATATAGCCCATTTACAACCCGCTAACTCACGGCCCGTTACGGCCTATCGAATTAGGCCCAGTAGCGCCATCTGGGCCATCCATATGATTTTAGCCCGTTGTAACTTCCGGCCCATTTATGGCCCATGATGACTTTCGGCCCATACGAGGCCCGAAGTGAAACTGGCCCATAATGAACAGTGTGATCGCTTATACCCATTAACGACCCATTATTCCGTCAGCCGTTTCCAGCCCGTTGTAACTTTCGGCCTTCTAAGGGCCCATTTATTCTTGGGCTCATTTTCAGAATCGGTACTTACGGTCCGTTACTGGCCTGTTTTGCTTGTGGGCCAAATTCGGCCCGTTTGTGGCCGTTAACCCATTGGGCTATTTTCATAGCGTCATCAAATACGGCCTATTAATGGCCCGTTATGGTCGGGCCATAAAACAGACGATTCCACTCTAGCCCGTTTACGGCCATTTTGCGACCGTTATTGGTCCACGAATAGTACGGCCCATGTTTGGCAAACGATTATACGGCCCATAGAAGGCCCATTGATTAGACGGCCCGTAGAAGGCCCATGGATCCTACGGCCCGTAGAGGCTCATGCATCCTACGGCCCGTAGAAGGCCATGGATCCTACGGCCCATAGAAGGGCCATGGATCCTACGACCCATAGAAGGCCCATGGATCCTACGGCCGTGAGGGCCCATGGTCACTACAGGAGGTAGCAGGACCCTGGTTACAACAGTCCATGTGTTGCCATGGTTATTGTGGCCTAGTTATAAAATAGGTTTATTGTGGCCACTAGAAAAACGCGAAAAAAGAACTCCAGTGATACAAGCAAACAACTAAACAAGACAATAAGGAAATAATAAGAAAGCAACTAATGCTAGGCTATTATGGCATATACACATATTACATCCATTGTGCATCAAAGTTCGCCACCAGTGCAATATAGGGAACAAATCAGCATATACATACACTGGCCGTCTAAATTGGCCACCAGTGCAAATAAAAGACGCGGCAGCAAAACAAGTCCATAACTGAAACAACTTCAGAAGAGCTCAAGAAAACGTATCCTGGGTATCCACCATGTGGCAAAAGCTTAGCAAGCTTATTAGCTTTCTCCTGTTGGCGCTAAAATCCTCCAACGCTTGCGTTGCACCAGAAAGTATGCATCTGAATGCTCCAGGGACTTCCGCAGTCCTTCGGCTTCTTGTCGCAGCACAGCTGATCGATGTCTTTCAGCTTGTAGTTGAGACTCAAGAAACTGAACTGATTCAGACAGTGAGTTTGAATAGCTTGTGCCAGCGGTAGTGGCCAGTAACTCGAACACTACACCAAGACAGGACTTTGGGGTTGTCTCACTGTCTTCAAGATAGTTTTCTTAGCTGTTTTATCACCTTTGTTGGAGACCAAAAAGGATGTCTCACTATCTTGCACTTATCTGCATTACTTCCTTTACCATTGCTTAATAAAGCACTCTTCCCCAATATTCTGTCAGCATTCTAAAAGAAGAAACAAGCAGACACATAACAGGTTTAGCATGTACTAGTATATGAAACTCATTTCGGTGAACCAGTTCATTAGTAAGGTGGACAGGATTAAACTACCAAGTCTTCTATTGCCAAGTAGTACATAATAAAAGCATCAAACAAACATATATGTATGTCCTATGGTCACTGCATTGTCTTGCCAAATCAAAATAGAGACACGGTTCAAATCATATCAGTTCAAGACAAAGCAGCACTGAAAGAATAAAAGCGTGGATGGAAACTACTCGGCACAACAAGATTTCAGATGGGTACCACGGGTCTACATGTACAACAAACACTATTGGCTTGTTGTGATGCTAGTAAGTGGCATGATATGAGAAGTCAACTGATACACAATTGAATTGAAATCAACAGAGCTATTTATAAGAGCAAACCTATTAAAAAAACATGGTAAACATACCTGTTGTGCCATTGGAGTTTCGATTGGATCCTTCAATTTAAAATAAGTTTGTATGAGTAAATACAGTGATACAAGAGCAAACAATATGCACGATAGCAATGGATCTTAAATGAGAACAGTTGTTTTCAGGTTGTTAAGCACTTGTTCTACATGAACGAGTACAGTAAGACGCAGGCATATAGTACTTAAAAATAAAAAATGAGCTCATAGACCTTACCACATTCTGGTTCGGGACCAGTACAGGACAAGCGTTCCCAGTCATCGTCAGTAAATGTGTCTCAGGAGAACGTAAGGGAATTTGATGAGTCTTTGCTGTTGCCAAGTAAATTTCTTCAGGAATTGATACATGCCACAAGCATCTTGAAGATAGCAGAAGTATTAGCACAGGTTACCTCATCCTGAGTTTCCAAATCGGTCCTCCTATAGAGAAAAATGTGGGAAAATTGCTATATTATAAAACATAGGGTTAGAAGTATGGGAAAGCAAAGTAATTTGATGAAACATTACTTAAAATAACTCCTGGACAAAAACCTGCAACTGGCATTTTCCTTATCTTCAGTATAATTCCATGATGGGAAGATACGCACATGATTTTAACACATACAAATGCGATAGATCTAAATCACGAATGGCTGGTTGTGCTTCCTCCACAGGAATAGGTGTACTACTGGTGGAGTTGGGGTTCGCCGGGTAGTACTGCGCGCTTTGGGCACTGGAGCTGCCTTACTAACTGCTCTTGTTTGGGAGTCGTGGTGGAGATGGTGATGTGTCAACAGGAACTGGGTTACTATCTGCTGGGGCTGGGGTTAGATTGGGTGAAATGGTTCTCTGTCTCCATAGAGTAGGGTACAATCTGCGAGAGTCTGGGTTAGTGTGGTAGGGCTGGTTCCGTGCATGTACAACCGGGTGCTATGTACACAAGAAGGTAGCATTGTTTTATTGAGAGACCGTGTTTTTTACTCCGCTGATACTGCCATCCACCCGCTCCAATTCAAATGGCTGATAAACATGAAAACATAGTTGAATGTACAGACATTGTATGAGAGACAGATGCAATAAATAGTGTGGAAAAAAGAGGGCATGAAATAGTTGACATGTATATTGTTAACTAAAAAGGATAGCATGACATAATTTCACCTATATGATGCCTATCTAAACTGGATAGCATAGCATGACATTAATTCAAAGATATGATGACAAATAAACAGGATGGCATGAGATAATTATATGATGTCTTTAGTAAATAGGTTCGCATGACATAATTCACATACATGTTATCTAGTAATCAAGATCGCATGATTTAATCACATATGTGATTTGTATGCTAAGCAGAGGGCATTCACATATATGATGTCTGAACTAGAACATGTGTGTTGAATATTGTGTATATGATGTCTAAACTATGCAATGCAAGACACCCTATGCATGATATGAGCAGTATAACCATGCCAAGTTAGAGCATACACCTCGGTGGGGGAATATGACTGGTCATCTATTTCTGAATGCATCTTGAGGAGCATCGGGACCCAGCAAGAGATCTACTTCGACAGGTAGCACTGTCTGCTCTGAAGACCTTGTTTCACTCTAGATTTTTCCATCGCCCACTCAAATGGTTGTTTCACAGGAAGAGTAGTTTAATGTACAAACATTGTCGACAAATGGAAATGTAATGAAGAAAAGGATGGGCAAGATATCATTCAAATATATGATGCCTGGTTAAACATGTGGCATTACATATTTCACATATATTAGGCTGGCTAAAGAGATGAGACTGCATAATTCCCATATATGATATAGAAACTAAACAGGTGGCATTACAGAACATGTCTAAACTAAGCAGATGACATATATGATGTCGAAAGTAGGCACCCAAGGCAACATATGCATGATATGACCAACATCATCATGCCAAGTTAGAGCAAACACCTTGGGGGTAAATAGGAGTGGTCAGCTGCGTCTGAATCCGCCTCAGAACAGATATCTTCATCTGGATTACAATCTGGAGAGGGGGGAGGGTTTGCCATTGAACCCACCATGGAGCGATGTCTGCATGACATTGTATTGCCGCACAAAACTCTTCTCTTTTCTCTACATGTTCAGCAGACTGTGTACAATATCTGACATGCATACGAAAAAAATATAGTGAGATTATGTAAGGAGCGATGCACAAAATCTAGAGTGATGGTAACAACTAGTGGATGGATCCAAAAATAATGATAGCGGCTGATGATAGCTTTAATTTAATAAAGACAGATGATGATTGTTTACTATTTGTTTTCCCACCCAAGATGAACAACATAGGCATACCCTGAGTGAACCAGATAATAGATAGAGATACTATTCACTGTTGCCTCGATATGTGCCCACAAGTAATTTTAAAACTCAAGTTTTAACATTAATTTGAACCTGACTTGGAGTCTAAGAGGTGAACAAGACGATAAAGTAGCAGGTAATATTAAGCAATGAAACATAAGCAGAAACAAAAGAGTGCGATCTCTCTTGTGGGACCCGTGTACTCCTCAGGTTCATCTGCTGATTCGATGATGGTGATGCAGTTGTGGTGGGTGCCGGCGGCAGGGAAGGAGATCTGAGGCGGCGAAAGATGGTCAGGAGTCGTGATGTCTAGTTTGGTGGATGCTTGTCGATGGAGCAGCTCAGGTGAGGTGGACGACGTCGCGGCAGGGAGTAGGACAGACCACACAAAGTTTTCTTCGACACCTACCTGTAAGTGAAGTAATTCTGTAAGGGCTCCTTTGGCTTGCAGGATTCTAAAAACGCGGGGATAGGAAAAACACCGGAATAGGATAGGAATGCAAGTGGGAAACAGAGCATTTGTAAACAAGGATTTCTGTCAACTTGGGTGTTTGGTTCACGGAATTGGAAGAGCAGAGGAATGTAAAGAAACAGGCCAAATTAAAGTGAAACCATATGAAAGCGTGTACACTTAGAATTTATTCTGCCACTCATGCACTTGGTCTGTTTTCATGCATAGGATTTGAAAAGTAGGTCCAGGTGGATGTTTTGCTCCATTCCTTTCAACAAAATGCATGAATAATTGAATAGTAGAGTGCCATTGGAAAATTTCCTATTGCTATGTTTTTCCTCACTTTTTCCTTTGAACTAAAATAGCCCTAATGGATCGACATGAATGTAGAGAATAAGTGATGCGACAAGTGTACAACCTCTTTGCCGTAGCTGTGTCGACCTCAGACATCATTGGGTTGGTCGTGAAGAAGTTGCGGCAGAGGTGGCTGTCGAGGTGTGGAGGAGGAAGATCTGAGGAATTGTAGACGGTGTCCAGGGCACTGCTCTGTTGTGATGGATGGTTCTGTGTTGGAGCAGCTCGGCGAGCCGTAAGATGTCGAGGCTGAAGCAGTACAAGACAGACATCGTTAATCTCACATGGGATTCTAATAGCATCTCCAATAGATGATGTAAAATACATTACCAAAAAGGATAGATGTAAAATGTACATCACCAAAAAACACCTGACTACAACAGATGAGGTAAAAACTGTTGACTCTGAACTTAACTGTCGAAACTAAAATTTACTGTGGAATCTGAATGTTATTGTCGACATGAACGCACTGGTAGAGAGAGGATTCACATTGTAGTTTAGGCTGCTCGAGCACTAGTAGTAGAGAAACAATGATCTAAATCAGCAGGCGATTGAAAGGGAAAAAGAGTAGCAATAGTAGACCGGAGGCAAAGCTTGGAGGAGCAGCGACTAGAGCCAGAGCAACAACTCGTGTAGCTGCAGCAGCCCAGTACCAGCACACCATCTCACAACGCGATAGAAAAGATATAACGAGAAGCAATAGCGACGGACCGCACAGCACCCACCTCACCCCCGTCCGAGCGCACTGAAGAGCCAGATCCCGGCAGTCATTCCTACCCCCAAGCGAATCCGGCATCTACTAGCGCCTGAGACTCTAAGAGAAAGCGCAGAGTCATAGTGAAGACCACTGATCGAGATTGGCACCGGCCGGCGAGGGAGCTCCTAGCGGGAGCGAGTTAAGGAGAAGGCTTCTGAGAGAGATGAGATAGGGAAGCAGAGCACAGAACCTCGGCTGGATGGACGGCTCTGCCGTGCGGGAAGTCAGACGAGAGTGCTCACTGGAGAGAAGGGCTCTGTTGGACGGACGTTGAGAGTACGGAACAGGAGGAATCGGCGCTCGGCCGGTGGGGAGGAAATGGGGACGTGGAGTGGAAGAACCGTCAGGACGGGAAAGTCGGATGTTAAGGAGAAGAGGTGGAAGCGATGATAGTGTACAATCGTTTGTTCCTAATAGGGCCTTTGAATGGGAAAACGGAGGGAGGGAGGGAGGTGAACAGAAGGGCACGGAAGAGGCTTGGGTAGAGAAGATGACGAGCTGAGGGACGTTCAGGGCTAGCGGCCCGTTGTCGTGACGGACACTGCAAGTTTTGCGGTGGGAATAGGGAAAATCTGCTGGGAAGGTGGGTGGCGCGGAGGAGGGTGGGTTTCACGGCGGAGCAGAGAGTTTGGCGGCCTGGGATTTCAATGGATTTCGAATGGAAAGAGGGGGTGTGGGAGGGGGGAACCATGACTTAGGGACACGCTTGTCCCAAATGTGGGTGTGTTACAAAGTACCCCCACCGATTTGATAGCGCCCTTTCGCTCAGGCGAAAGGGGGATTGGGGATTTCGCGAGTGGGGGTTGCCGATTGTAATTCGGGATAGCATGCGCGAGTTTTGGGAGCACGGATATTTAATTTTCAGAATAACAAGGCGCGTGGTTTGAATTTTAGGGACAAGCCTAACGTGTATATTGACGTACCAAATCAGTTCGCACTTCCCTCAACGAAAAAACGAAAAAAAAAACTATTCGCCCACCACACAAAGAGAGAGTCTTGTCTCGTTTTACTGTACAAATGCTATTCAAAGCTATGAATCCATGTTAGTTCCAATTACATTTTCTCGCTGGTTGTATAATGCATGTAACCTACTCATACAACATTTTAGTGCATTCCAAATGTCTCTCTACTACCGCTGCAATTCGAACTAAATTTGAATTCGTTTCTCTATTTGAATAAGATCTAAATCATGATTGTTGCAACTTAAACCATCATTCGTGTATCTATAATACCTAAAAGTTGATCCTCATTAGTTATTCTCTTGACATGCAGCCTATCCACATCATCTCACATACCCCACAATGCCACATAAGCACATGCAGCCTGGACACATCATCATTTTTATTTTTCTTAACCCTAAATAGATCTCTTATTTTTTTAGTTAACTATAGTTGCTTGCTGAAACGCACACGCAATACTACTTCCGATGGAGTACTATGCAGCTTGATTTCCCATTAATGGTTCAGTTTTCAACATAGGAACTGAGCAGCCTCTCTCCTTTTCCATAATAACAACATAGGAACCGAGCAGCCTCTCTCCTGTTACCATAATTAATTAATATTCAGTCTCCATCCATAGAGCCGAACGGCCTCTCTCCTTCAAAACAAAAGCATTGTATCTTGATCTCCCACATATATCGCGCGGCGGCGTCCAATCTGCGTGATGTGTCCCCTTCTTGTGGGGTGCGTGCGTCACGAGATGATGCCCACAATGGCCTGGTCCTGCCCTCCTTCCTCTGTCTCTGTTCCGGTCAAGTTATCTATGGTGTTGATCCTCCACCGGCGTAGCCGCACAACACCAGCACAACCAACATCAGAAGCGTGCGAAGACACTGAGGCTACCTCGCCGCAACCCCAGCCATCGAACGCGGCACGCCTCAACCACTGTGCAAAGACGTATCACTACACACAGCAGTAAGTTGTGTTTTTCCATTCGCAAGGTTGTGTTTTTTTCCTTTTGACTATACTAGCAGATAACAAATTGTTGTGCCAAAGTGCAATGAAGAGTCGTTCGAGAGTAATCAAGATCCCATCGTGAGTAATGGCCTGATCTACCTTACTATTGATTTTGTCCACCCTTTTGACAGTCGGCAATTCTACCCCATAGGATACAACACGACCCCTCAGCTAACAGCTCCAAAACGCCAGCCGGTCATTCCCATAATATTATTAAGTGAAACGTGACAAGAGAGCAAGGGGCAGCGCATAGACGTACGCGGACAGGGCGGAGCGAGGCGAGGAAACAATTCTCTACTCCATGAAGGCCCCGGTCACGGAGAAGCCCGGTTATCACCGGCCATCCCAACTAAGTGTGGGGGTCCGAAAAAAAATAGGGGCTCCCCACAAGGCAGTCTGGGTAGCTGCCAGAATAGTTTAGATGAGGCTTCTAAAAGCGAGAACCAAGGAGCCAGGATGAGCCCCGCCGAGTAGGGGGTAAAGAGGGAAGCCAAATTGGTGATGAACGGGGAGTAGATTAGAATAAGAAAGAATAGCGACAGAAGTGTTGTGAAGAGAGGAGGGGGAATGGATGCATTGAACGTAAAGGGTTGTCTATCCTATACATGCTTACGTATGGCACTTCTTTTATATTTTTTGCCCCAAAATCGAATAATGACCGCAGAGAAACACAATATTTACACAAAGAACAGTGAAATGTCGATAACCTTCTCTGCCTTGGATCCCAAAAGAAGGAGGAGGAACGGCGCAGAACCGTACAATCGTGAGATTAAATAACAGGAGGAATAGTAAATGGAGGCATCAGACCCGCTAAGGGAACTAGGGCAAAGAGAAGGACGACGACCAGTAGCGGGTGCGATACGGTATGGGGTAGAAGAGTCCTTGGTCAAAACCTCAAAACAGGGCTGGCGACAATAAAATAGTATTCCGACGCGGGAAGACCAATACGCCGTTGCAAACTTGGAAGTGCATGACGTGGCACGTAACCAACCAACATGATTGACACCAACAGATCACAAAGCGAAAAGAGAGGATCGGAAGAAGCCCCGGCGCTGGAGGGGAGCAAAGTGAGAAGACAAGTACGAGAGAAGATATGTTCGACTACAATGAGCTGAATGCGGGCGGCGCTGTAAGGTAAAATAAACCATTCAGGACCAAGAAAAGATGGGGAAAGGACACAGAACGATACCATCCCTGAGCACAGCCTGACAAGGCAGATGGGGGGACGGAAGAGAGAGGGGACATGTTGCGCAGGAATAGCGGGAGAAGAGAGAGAATAGATATAAAGGTTTTTTGATGAGAGAAGACGTAGAAGTAGAAGTTGGTGGCTTAATATGAATAACATAAAATGTCCCCGCAAAAAAAAGAAATAAAATAAAATAATATATATAATGTGTTTGCCAAAATTAAGAGTATTCACCAATTGTTTCATTTGAGTCAAACTCATATAGCAAACAATTATAATTAATATTTCATAAACTATGATAAGTTGTCAATAGCATCCATGTAATATAGGCAAACTGAGGCCTTATCAAGAGGGAAGTGAGACTTATGTGATTGTTACAGTTCCATAAAGAGAACATGAGAACATCTCAAATTTATACAACCAGTTTGACAACTGCAAAAAGAAGACAGAACGAAGTGATTAACACATTAGCGGATAAGGCCATCAAAAACCAAGGATTGCATTTTATCTTAGCGGCCATTGTAGCTATTACTTCCAAGTCCAGTGTGGAAAAAAAACTAAGTGCAATCTAACTTATAAAATTTCAGAGATGCCAGATGATCCCTTTTACTATGTTATATGCCAACTATTGGCTGGTTTTTCAAAAATGAGTTGGCAGATCCATGCATGGATAAACACTCACACGTGCAGTATGTTATGCTACTTATAGTAATGGACATTCCAAAAACTACAGTAGTGAAATTACAGTCAGTTATATTATTTTTAGGTTCAATTGTCATTTTATTAATCCAATGTTCATATCCTTACAACCAAAAAAATATCTGAATATATTGCAACCAGTTATAGGCAACAACACTGAAGTGAAACGTAACGAGAGGTACGGACCAGGAACAACAAACACAATTAGACAAAGAGCAGAGATGGACGGGGTACTAGAACCGAAGAACAGATAAATTTGAAAATACTGTACTTGATTGATAAATAATAGTAAATCTTGATGATGTACTAACAGATATCTAATTCTAAACCATGTTGCAACTTACACTGTGTTTATCACACAAAGTATAGTGCCCGCCCTACATTATGACAAGTATTTAGCCCAGAGTTGCAAAAGCCACAATTATCACAAATTCAAATAAATGTTCTATATATTATAGTAGTATAACATGTTTATAACCACACATGCGTATCACCATTATATATATTCATGCATGCGTCGGTTTAAAACACTATGATATCTTCTTCAAATATCCGAATCCACTTTTATAATGAAATTATGATCTCTATATGTCGTGTTTACACCCACACATCCTCTTATCTTTGTAGCTAGCGCTAACTTTCTCTCGTGCATGCACACGCGCCTCCCTCTCACCCTCCCTCAGCATTCTCTAGCTCCATCCCAAACATTCGGCATTTCACTTTAGGTCGTTGCCACGTGTGTGTGTAGGTCCCCCAGCTCCTTCTTTCTGGCACACACCGATCGATATACCTCTCTAGCCAGGTGTGCCTACCACAAAACACAAGATTTCCCTCTTCTCTTCTCACGTCCATGCCTCACTCCCGCCCCTCTTTTCACATCTAATACTCGCACACTCCTTCCCCCTCGATTATTAGGCCTCTCGCACCACCTCTAGCTGCATCCCTCTCTCTCCTCTCTCTATTCTTCCTACGGGCCCTTATTTGCTTCTAACACATACATGCATGTATACCGATCGATCTCCCTACAATATACCTAGGTTGACTATAACTCTTTTTCCCCACGCATCGATCGACGTACCTCACAAGTTATGTCTCTCCCTTTCTTTGACAAAGATGATTGATCTTCCTATGTAGTTACGTCTGCTTACCACAGCCATATAGCCCCCCTCATAATTCGTGCATGCCTCCGACCGTCTCTCACACGCACGTGCACAGACAGGCAGGCATCCCTCTCTTATTGATATTGCACGCGGCGCCCTCCATTGTCTAGAGGTCTCTCCCACCATTTGTGAGAAGCACTCCACCACCAACCCTCAGACACTCTAGCTCGTCTGTCTCTCTCCCAACCTTATTCCTCTCACACATATGCATGGATGCCGATCGATTCCTCAATACCTAAGGTAGGTCTCTCTCCTCCTCCACAATAT
>CM022298.1:144722080-144869006 GCA_011799875.1 Thinopyrum elongatum
ATGGACTAGCATTACTTTGTTGTGGGTCCCGTCAACTTGCCGAATCAGGAGAGCTTCCAAAACGGGAGAAGCCGTGCGCGTTGGTGGCTCAAGGGACAAGGAAAAACTTTTGTTTATGCAAGCGCTCCCTCACTCAGCGTGTGCGTGCTGCAACAGTTAATTTGTTGTGTTTGATTCCAGAAGCATACCACTGTCAACTAGTACCATTAATTTGTTCGGACTGTCCGAAGAGCGAACATCCAAGCGCAAAGTTTTACTACTCTAGTACTAGTCTACGTAGTATTACATAGTACTACATCAACAGGTAAATGTACTACTAGACAGCCGACTTATTTGTGGAGCGTCTGCACTCTTATTTTATTTTAATATGTGATAAGCAATGTTCAAACACATTTGGTTCTCTTGGGGTTCTCGCATGTGATAATGGAAGTTGATTGCATGACACTCGCCATAATTCTCCTGCCCTTAATTCTGGCTCCTATCCTGTTAGAAATAGGAGCGCTCAGTAATATTTTCTCTTTTTTAGTTATTCAGCCTGTTAAACAGGTCAGCAACCTTGCGGCGCATCTTTGTGTGAAACCGTGTTTTGCTTGCACCTCTTGAATGTGACCGAGAGCTGGCTTGATGAAACACCTCGCTTCCTTCTTTTTTTGCGGGGGTACCCCTCGCTTCCTAGTGACCAGTCTCTTGCTGATCGTCCTAAGAATGTTTATATATGATAAAGCTCTCTCATTTACCCACAAAAAATATTAGCCATATTAACCGGAAAGGAGGGAGTATGGACTAGCACTACTTTTTTGTGTGTTCCGTGAACTCGCAGAACAAGGAGAGAGAAGCTTGTAGGACAAGGTGAAGCTCGCTTACGCCTTCTCCGTCTACCTCAACCTGGTGGCTCGCAGACGAGGAGAGGAGAAGCTTTTTGACTAATGCAACCTACCTCCGCCCAGGCGGTGGACGTGCAACAGTTCGTTTCGGTGTCAGATTCCAGAGGCATACACTGTAGTCCCATCATTGTTCGACTTCCCAAAGAGGTGAAGAGCCAAGCGCAAGTTTAGTAGTACGAGTAGTACTACTAATATACAAGGTACTAGGAACCGCATGGTGGAGCATCTGTACTCTTATTTTATTTTAATCTCTGATAAAGTACACATTATTCTGGAGAGTGCGGAAAACGCAGCCCAATAGTACTATTAAAAAACATCGAACATGTAATGATGATATCGATCAACCATGCTTGAATATATCTTGGCCTCCGTGCGAGCCCGTCTATGTGTTTCTTGCTCTCCTCGTCTCTCTCAAGGAACGGCGGGTTGGCCATTTTGCCGTCAATTAAGATCGGTTTTGCCTCACACTCGTCCACATGTCAGTGATATGACAAGAGGAAGTGCATTGACCGACAAGCCATAACGCGTACTTGGTTTTGACCTTCATACTACTCCCACCGTAACAGTTTACAGGGCACGCTTCATCTCATGCATTTCTCTCTCATGCATTTCCACCACAGAGAGATTTTAGACGTGTTTGGTTTAATGCTCAATTAATTAGGGCATGGTACCGCAATCAGTCCACAATTTTCTCTCGATGTAGGTGGTACATGGAGGACTAAGTGCATGCATGTGTGTACTCGGGGTGGAAGCACTGCATGCATGGTGTACGCATATTTCCTCTAGTAATAAACGCCATGCTATAACTGACCAATGCTATTTTTTCAGGCTGATTGCTCGTCGCCTTGGTCCCAGAGATTGTTGAAGCGTGCTCTATAAACAGTGACGGAGGAGGATAGTATGAGTGGATTCAAAGAGAGCGTCTTGATGGTTGCTTCTTCTGAGCAACTTATAGTGGAAAAGGTGGGGCTTATGATTTGAACCTTTCTCGACTATTCCCATCAAATCGTACTCACTATTAGTGGGCGCAACGATCGGGCTGGGTCTCCCATGCGGTTGTGCACTACTCCCTCCGTCCTAAATATTTGTCTTTCTAGAAGCTTCAACAAGTGACTACATACGAAGCAAATGAGTGGAATCTACACTCTAAAATTGTCTATATACATCTGTATGTGGTAGTCCATTTGAATTTCTAAAAAAACAAAAATATTTAGGAACGGAGGGAGTATAATTTGGTGCGTGGCACATGGACCCAGATGCTGAAGAGGCTTCTGGCAATGCTATCAAGCTTCCAGCATTTGTTTACATAATTGACGTACTATACAAATAATTTTCCCAGCGACATGAAATTGTACAATGCTCTGGCTTTCAGCTTTTGTTTCGTGTTGTCTTACCATCCATGCTCTTTCAGGAAAAATAAAAAAATAACTCTCCTTGCTAATGATCTCAATGATTAGCAGATCAAGACTAATATTTACATCACAACTGAAGACAAAGTTTGTGAGAAGGTGTTAAATTAAAATTGAATCCATGCTTTCATTGGCATCAACTTCCCCCCAGCTCTATCTAATTCAAACAAGGCATGTTGGAAAAAAAATAGCTGTCGGAGCATGCAACATTCCGATCATTTTGTGGCAGTTCCACTAAAATAGAGCTGAGCGTCCCTGTCCAAGATATTAAGTTGTTACAATAATAGAGGACTGTTGATAAACATAAACCACAAATAGAAGCTGGTCACCTTTGCAGTCTCTCTTAAGACTAACTAGTCGGAGAGATTATTAAATAGTTGGAGAAGATTAGGCTCGGTTGGATAGTGGTGGATAGAGCAAAACCAATCTCCCTTTGTGCAGTCGCACTGAAAGTAGAGACGTTGCCGTGTTGACATTTTAGTAAACTGCACAAACACTCTTAAGAAAAAAGTGATTGTTTGCAGTTCACCAAAAGGTCGCAATAGCAAGAGTGAAATGGATAGCCCTGTTTGCAAAAAAGAGGTAGAAAGGAAACAATTACTGGCCAATACAGTTGATGACACTACGACTACAAAAAAGAAGCATATTCCTTGTCCTAAGGGAAGATAACAGCGGTGTGTTTTACTCATACGGTGCGGTGTGAGGACGAGATTGCAATATGAAAGTACGCCGGACGAGCTACGTTTTGGGCAAAGAACTAGGGAATATCCACATGCAAGATTTCCACATGCAATGACGTGGGAAGAGGGCAGTGGAGCAGGCCGGAGGGATACCTGGGGGTCATCGGATGTTTAACTAGGAGGCGACGGCGGGCGGGATTCTGCCCATACTACGGCAAGTGAACAAGTGTCGTACGCCCCTAACCGCGCCGGAGCTTGGTCAGAGAGAAGGCGGGTACCACAGATCGGGACGTGCTGCCTCAGCGCTGTCGAACGGGAGAACAGAAACAATGCACATCTTCCCTTTCCGTCGGCGGACGGGAATGCGGCCGATCATTGACCAACGGTGAGAGAGAGAGGCTAACCGCTGCCTTGTGTGAGATACTCTGAAGAGAGACAAACCCCGGCAGGCAGCTCCATTGTATAGTGGAGCGGACTCTTTTTCCATAAAAATCGTTATAATTCTGTGTACGTGCCTTTGAGCAATATAACTTTATTTAAAAATAAGCGCCAACACATCCAGTCGAACTTTGTTCGGCAGCGTGGTACACGACCTCGTAGGTAAACAACCGCTAACACGCTCAAATTAGCACGTGGGCTGCCATTTCGTACAGAAATGAGCTCCACCATGTACCCGTGCGGGTGTGGCTGGGCACGAAGCGTGATTACATGCACCTATCTCTGTCGTGTACGTACACCACCTACGTGGGTTTGTGTGAGAGAGATACAAACCTAGAGAGAGATAGTGTGTGGCTCGTGAGTGTTTTTTCTTGGGAGGGTGCGTGGAGAGATGAGACAGGGAATATGTGTCGATGATATTTCAAACAAAAATGTAACATATGCAATGTGTGTGAAACAGAGGCCTGGATATATCATATATATAGAGGGGGCGATCCACGAGAAGAGAGAGGAGGTATCATCATCATCGCGTGAGGTATCCATAGAATCGAGAAGAGAGAGAGAGAGTGGTGTGTGTGTGTGCGCGATCGATAAAGAGTGCCATCAAATTTGTGTGTGCCCACGTCAAAGATATAGGGTGGGTGGCCTACTGGAACGTGAGAGGGGACGGGTGCAGTTTGACTCTGTGGCATGGATACCTACCTACAGCTGTTCGACTATCGGTTGGGTGTGGGGGGGGGGGGGGCGCAGAGACCTAACTATAGAGGTTAGAATGGTGGTATATGTGTGGAGGAGGAGAGAGAGAGACCTACCTTATGTATTGGGAGGAGAGATCGAGATCGATCGGCATCCATGCATATGTGTAGGAGAGGAATAAGGTTGGGAGAGAGACAGAGCTAGAGTGTCGGAGGGGTTGGTGGTGGAGTTGCTTCTCACAAATGGTGGGAGAGACCTGCTAGACAAATGGAGGGCGCGCGTGCAATATCAATAAGAGAGGGGATGCCTGCCTGTCTGTGCACGTGCGTGTGAGAGACGGGTCAGGAGGCATGCACGAATTATGAGGGGGGATGATATGGCTGTGGTAAGCAGACGTAACTACATAGGAAGATCAATCATCTTTGTCAAAGAAAGGGAGAGACATAACTTGTGAGGTACGTCGATCGATGCGTGGGGAAAAAGAGTTATAGTCAACCTAGGTATATGTAGGGAGATCGATCGGTATACATGCATGTATGTGTTAGAAGCAAATAAGGCCCGGAGAGAAGGATAGAGAGAGAGAGAGAGAGGGATGCAGCTAGGAGGTGGTGCGAGAGGCCTAATATATCGAGGGGGAAGGAGTGTGCGAGTATTAGATTGATGAAAAGAGGGGCGGGAGTGAGGCATGGACGGTGAGAAGAGAAGAGGGAAATCTTGTGTTTGTGGTAGGCACACCTGGCTAGAGAGGTATATCGATCGGTGTGTGCCAGAAAGAAGGAGCTGGGGGACCTACACACACCGTGGGCGAACGACCTAAAGTGAAATGACGAATGTGTGGGATGGAGCTAGAGAATGCTGAGGGAGGGTGAGAGGGAGGCGGGCGTGTGCATGCACGAGAGAAAGTTAGCGCTAGCTACAAAGATAAGAGGATTGTGTGGGTGTAAAACACGAATAGAGATCATAATTCATTATAAAAGTGGATTCGGATATTTGAAGAAGATATCATAGTGTTTTAAACCGACGCATGCATGAATATATATAATGGTGATACGCATGGTGTGGTTATGAACATGTTATACTACATATAATATATAGAACATTTATTTGAATTTGTGATAATGTGTGGCTTTTGCAACTCTGGGCTAAATACTTGTCATAATGTAGGGGGCGGGGCACTATACTTTGTGTGATAAACACAGTGTACGTATGAAACATGGTTTAGATTATGAATATCTAGTTAGTACATCAAATGTACTATTATTTGGAATCAACATCAAGTGTGTTCAAAATTTCGAATTCGAGTTCATATAGTACACATAGTTCATATCTATCTCTATACTAATCATGTGGTGTGTTGTTAAGATAACTAGACGATACCCCGCGCGTTACTGCGGGAACTGGTTGCAATATATTCAGATAATTTTGGTTGTAAGGAATATGAACATTGGATTAATAAAATGACAATTGAACCTAAAAATAATATAACTGACTGTATTTCACTACTGTATAGTTTTGGAATGTCCATTACATATAAGTAGCATAACATAATGCACGGTGAGTGTTTATCCATGCATGGATCTGCCAAACTCATTTTTGAAAAACCAAGGCCAATAGTTGGCATATAACATAGTAAAGAGGGATCATCTGGCATCTCTGAAATTTTATAAGTTAGATTGCACTTAGTTTTTTTTCACACTGGACTTGGAAGTAATAGCTAGCATGGACGCTGAAGATAAAATGCAATCCTTGGAATTTTTGATGAAAAAGCTTATCCGCTAATGTGATTAATCACTTCGTTCTACTTAGTTGCAGTTGTCAAACTGGTTGTATAAATTTGATGTTTCATGTTCTCTTTATGGAACTGTAACAATCACATAAGGTCTCACTTCCCTCTTGATAAGGCCTCAGTTTGCCTATATTACATGGATGCTATTGACAACTTATCATAGTTTAGAAAATATTAAAGGATAAATTGTTGCTATATGAGTTTGACTCAAATGAAACAATTGGTGAATACTCTTAATTTGGCAAACACATTATATATGATTAAAATTTATGTTATTCTTTTTTTTGCGGGGGAACATTTATGTTATTCATATTAAGCCACCAACTTCTTACGTCTTCTCTCAACTGGGAAGAGTCTCTGACTATCCTATGACAATATAACCAGAGGGGTGATAAGTGAACTATGTACATTTGGAAATTAAAACAAAGTACATGAGAAGTTTAAGCAACAAACCTGAATGTGACTATAGTTTTTCAATGATGCAGATTGTCCAGATTCAAGAGTACAAAAGATCTTCATCAGTTATATGATACATGAGATACTGATCCAAGAGCAGAGAAGGTTGTCGACTTTCACTGTTCTTTGTGGTAATATTGTGTTCTCTGAGGTATTATTGATTTGGGCAAAATATAAAAGAATGCCTACAGTGCATGTATACCTGCAAGCATAAATGACCAAATCATCTATAACATCCAGATTGTAGTATAGAGATAATCACAAAGTGATTACATTAACCATAAGAAATCTTGAACGGACTATCTCATCATACAATGACACAATACACAGTAAAATTTGCAGAAGAATAAAACTGCAAATCAAAAGTAAGTAAGTACTTCTATGGGGTAGAATTGCCGACTGTCAAAAGGGTGGACAAAAATCAATAGTAAGGTAGATCAGGCCATTACTCACGATGGGATCTTGATTACTCTCGAACGACTCTTCATTGCACTTTGCACAACAATTTGTTATCTGCTAGTAATAGTCAAAAGGAAAAAACACAACCTTGCGAATGGAAAAACACAACTTAGCTGCTGTGTGTAGTGATACGTCTTTGCACAGTGGTTGGAGGCGTGCCGCGTGCGATGGCTGGGGTTGCGGCGAGGTAGCCTCAGTGTCTTCGCACCGCTTCTGATGTTGGTTGCTGGTGGTTGTGCGGCTAGCCGGTGGAGGATCAACACCATAGATAACTTGACCGGAACAGAGACAGAGGAAGGAGGGCAGGACCAGGCCATTGTGGGCATCATCTCAGTGACGCACGCACCCCACAAGAAGGGGACACATCACGCAAGATTGGACGCCGCCGCGCGATATATGTGGGAGATCAAGATACAATGCTTTTTGTTTTGAAGGAGAGAGGCCGTTCGGCTCTTATGGATGGAGACTGAATATATTAATTAATTAATTGGTAACAGGAGAGAGGCTGCTCGGTTCCTATGTTGTTAATTGGAAACAGGAGAGAGGCTGCTCAGTTCCTATGTTGAAAACTGAACCATTAATGGGAAATCAAGCTGCTAGTACTCCATCGGAAGTAGTATTGCGTGTGCGTTTCAGCAAGCAACTATAGTTAACTAAAAAAATAAGAGATCTATTTAGTGGTTAAATAGAAAAATAAAAATGATGATGTGCCAGGCTGCATGTGCTTATGTGGCATTGTGGGGGTATGTGTGATGATGTGGATAGGCTGCATGTCAAGAGAAATAAGCTAATGAGGATCAACTATTTAGGTATTATAGATACACGAATGATGGTTTAAGTTGGCAACAATCATGATTGTAGATTCTTATTCAAATAGAGAAACGAATTCAAATTTAGTTCGAATTGCAGCGGTAGTATAGACATTTGGAATGCACTAAAATGTTTGTATGAGTAGGTTACATGCATTATACAACCAGCGAGAAAATGTAATTGGACATAACATGGATTCATAGCTTTGAATAGCATTTGTACAGTAAAACGAGACAAGACTCTCTCTTTGTGTGGTGCGAATAGTTTTATTTTTTTCGTTTTTTTCGTTGAGGGAAGTGCGAACTGATTTGGTACGTACAATATTACACGTTAGGCTTGTCCCTAAAATTCAACCCGCGCCTTGTTATATCCTGAAAATTCAGATATCGTGCTCCCAAAACTCGCGCATTGCTATCCCGAAATTACAATGCGCGCGAAAACTCCCTCCAGCTGCCAAATCCCGACACGCGAAATCCCCCTTCTAACCCTGAGCCGAAAGGGCCGCTAGTTCAAATCGGTGGGGGTACTTTTGTAACACACCCTACATTTGGGACAAGCGTGTCCCTAAGTCATGGTTCCCCCCTCCCATCACCTCCTTTTCGCCATTCGAAATCCCTATTGGAAATCCCAGGCCGCCATAACCTCTCTGCTCCAGCCGTGAAACCCCACCCTCCTCCGTCCGCCACCCCACCGTTGCCCAGCCAGAGCCTCTTCCCCGATGATGTCGTCCACCGCAACAGCCCGACGTCCCTCATACACCTCCCCAGATGAGGATCCGTCATCGATCTCGTTGTCCCGCCGGTTCAGCCGCCCCGTCCTCCACCTCCAAGGAGCTGCTCCGATGATCGCCTCATCTATCGCGACTGATCCATCCCCACAGCGCCGCCTTAACCTGCTCCACCGGAACAGCAGCATCCTCACTGACTCCTCGGACGAAGCCAAGGCCTACTTAGCGCCACAAAAGAGGTTGTACACTCATCGCATCGCACCTTCTCCTTAACTCGACCTCCCGGCGCTGACGGTGCTCCATCTCGCACCCCCATGGCGCGGCTACCTCGAATCCAGTGCCGTGAGCGACATCTCCACCGCGGCTCTTCCTCAGTGCGAGGCCCCTTCGACGGCGGCGTCCATACCAGCCGGATCTGTTGCTGCTGCTCTGGCTCTCGCTCGCTCGCTCGCGCTGCTGCTCTGCTCTCCCCCTCGCTCATGCTGCTACTCTGCTCTTGCTCTCACTCGCGTTGCTGATGCTGGTACATGGGCTGCTGCAGCTACACGAGTTGCTGCTCTGGCTCTAGTTCGCGCTGCTCCTCCAAGCGTTGCTGCTCCGGCTACTATCTGCTACTCTGTTCCCTGTCAATCGCCTGCTGATTTAGATCATTGTTTCTCTACTACTAGTGCTCGAGCAGCCTAAACTACATGTGAAGTGCCTCTCTGCTACCAGTGCGTTCAGTTTCGACAATAACATTCAGATTCCACAGTAAATTTTAGTTTCGACAGTTAAGTTCAGAGTCAACAGTTTTTACCTCATCTGTTGTAGTCAGGTGTTTTTTGGTGATGTACATTTTACATCTATCACTTTTTGGTAATGTATTTTACATCATCTATTGGAGATGCTATTAGAATCCCATGTGAGATTAACGATGTCTGTCTTGTACTGCTTCAGCCTCGACATCTTACGGCTCGCCGGAGCTGCTCCAACGACAGAACCATCCATCACAACAGAGCAGTGCCCTGGACACCGTCTACAGATTCCTCAGATCTTCCTCCACACCTCCGACAGCCACCTCTGCCGCAACTTCTTCAGCGACCAACCCAATGATGCTGAGGTCGACACAGCTACGGCAAAGAGGTTGTACACTTGTCGCATCACTTATTACTCTACATTCATGTCGATCCATTAGGGCTATTTTAGTTCAAAGGAAAAAGTGAAGGAAAAACATAGCAATAGGAAATTTTCCAATGGCACTCTACTATTCAATTATTCATGCATTTTGTTGAAAGGAATGGAGCAAAACATCCACCTGGACCTACTTTTCAAAATCCTATGCATGAAAACAAGACCAAGTGCATGAGTGGCAGAATAACATTCTAAGTGTACACGCTTTCATATGGTTTCACTTTAATTTGGCCATGTTTCTTTACATTCCTCTGCTCTTCCAATTCCTGTGAACCAAACACCCAAGTTGACAGAAATCCTGTGTTTACAAATGCTCTGTTTCCCACTTGCATTCCTATCCTATTCCGGTGTTTTTCCTATCCCCGCGTTTTTAGAATCCTGCAAGCCAAAGGAGCCCTTACAGAATTACTTCACTTACAGGTAGGTGTCGAAGAAAACTTTGTGTGGTCTGTCCTACTCCTGCCGCGACGTCGTCCACCTCACCTGAGCTGCTCCATCGACAGAAGCATCCACCAAACTAGACATCACGACTCCTGACCATCTTTCGCCGCCTCAGATCTCCTTCCCTGCCGCCGGCACCCACCACAACTGCATCACCATCATCGAATCAGCAGATGAACCTGAGGAGTACACGGGTCCACAAGAGAGATCGCACTCTTTTGTTTCTGCTTATGTTATGCATTGCTTAATATTACCTGCTACTTTATCGTCTTGTTCACCTCTTAGACTCCAAGTCAGGTTCAAATTAATGTTAAAACTTGAGTTTTAAAATTACTTGTGGGGCACATATCGAGGCAACAGTGAATAGTATCTCTATCTATTATCTGGTTCACCTAGGGTATGCCTATGTTGTTCATCTTGGGTGGGAAACAAATAGTAAAACAATCATCATCTGTCTTTTTATTAAATTAAAGCTATCATCAGCCTGCTATCATTATTTTTGGATCCATCCACTAGTTGTTACCATCACTCTAGATTTTTGCATGCTCTCCTTACATAATCTCACTATATTTTTTTCGTATGCATGTCAGATATTGTACACAGTCATGCTGAACATGTAGAGAAAAAGAGAAGAGTTTTGTGCGGCAATACAATGTCATGCAGACATCGCTCCATGGTGGGTTCAATGGCAAACCCTCCCCCCTCTCCAGATTGTAATCCAGATGAAGATATCTGTTCTGAGGCGGATTCAGACGCAGCTGACCACTCCTATTTACCCCCAAGGTGTTTGCTCTAACTTGGCATGATGATGTTGGTCATATCATGCATATGTTGCCTTGCGGTGCCTACTTTCGACATCATATATGTCATCTGCTTAGTTTAGACATGTTCTGTAATGCCACCTGTTTAGTTTCTATATCATATATGGGAATTATGCAGTCTCATCTCTTTTAGCCAGCCATAATATATGTGAAATATGTAATGCCATCATGTTTAACCAGGCATCATATATTTGAATGATATCTTGCCCATCCTTTTCTTCATTACATTTCCATTTGTCGACAATGTTTGTACATTAAACTACTCTTCCTGTGAAACAACCATTTGAGTGGGCGATGGAAAAATCTAGAGTGAAACAAGGTCTTCAGAGCAGACAGTGCTACCTGTCGAAGTAGATCTCTTGCTGGGTCCCGATAGCTCCTCAAAGATGCATTCAGAAATAGATGACCAGTCATATTCCCCCACCGAGGTGTATGCTCTAACTTGGCATGGTTATACTGCTCATATCATGCATATGGTGTCTTGCATTGCATAGTTTAGACATCATATACACAATATTCAACACCATGTTCTTAGTTCAGACATCATATATGTGAATGCCCTCTGCTTAGCATACAAATCACATATGTGAATTAAATCATGCGATCTTGATTACTTAGATAACATGTATGTGAATTATGTCATGCGAACCTATTTACTAAAGACATCATATAATTATCTCATGCCATCCTGTTTAGTTAGTCATCATATCTTTGAATTATGTCATGCTATGCTATCCAGTTTAGATAGGCATCATATATGTGAAATTATGTCATGCTATCCTTTTTAGTTAAACAATATACATGTCAACTATTTCATGCCCTCTTTTTTCCACACTATTTATTGCATCTGTCTCTCATACAATGTCTGTACATTCAACTATGTTTCATGTTTATCAGCCATTTGAATTGGAGCGGGTGATGGCAGTATCTAGCGGAGTAAAAACACGGTCTTCAAATAAAACAATGCTACCTCTTGGTGTACATAGCACCCCGGTTGTACATGCACGAGAACCAGCCCTACCACACATAACCCAGACTCTCGCAGATTGTACCCCTACTGCGATGGACAGAGAACCAGCTTCACCCAATCTAACCCCAGCCCCAGCAGATAGTAACCCAGTTCCTGTTGACACATCACCATCTCCACCACAGAGCTCCCAAACAAGAGCAGTTAGTAAGGCAGCTCCAGTGCCCAAAGCGCCAGTACTACCACGGCGAACCCCAACTCCACCAGTTAGTACACCTATTCCTGTGGAGGAAGCACAACCAGCCATTCGTAGTTTAGCATCTATCGCATTTGATGTTGTTAAATCCTATGTGCGTATCTTCCCATCATGGAAATATTATACTGAAGATGAAGGAAAATGCCAGTTGCAGGTGTTTGTCCAGGAGTTATGTGTAAGTAATGTTATTCATGGCAATTACTTTGCTTTGTCCCATACATTCTACCTCCATGATGGTTATAATATAGCAAATTTTCCCATTTTTCTCTATAGAGAAGGACCGATTTGGAAACTCAGGATGAGGTAACCTGTGCTAATACCTCTGCTATCTTCAAGAATGCTTGGTGGCAGTATCGGAATTACCTGAAGAAAATGTACTTCACTGGCAAAGAAACTCATCAAATTCCCTTACGTTCTCCTGAGACACATTTACTGGACGATGACTGGGAACGCTTGTCCTGTACTGGTCCCGAACCAAGAATGTGGTAAGGTCTATGAGCTCATTTTTTATTTTTAAGTACTATATGCCTGCGTCTTACTGTACTCTGTTCATGTAGAACAAGTGCTTAAACCTGAAGAACAACTGTTCTCATTTAAGATTCCATTGCTATCGTGCATATTGCTTTGCTCTTGTATCACTGTATTTACTCATACAAACTTATTTTTAAATTGAAGGATCCAATCGAAACTCCAATGGCACAACAGGTATGTTTACGCATGTTTCTTTAATAGGTTTGCTCTTATAAATAGCTCTGTTGATTTCAATTTCAATTGTGTATACAGTTGACTTCTCATATCATGCACATTACTAGCATCACAACAGAGCCAATAGTGTTGTTGTACATGTAGACCCGTGGTACCCATCTGAAATCTTGTTGTGCCGAGTAGTTTCCCACGCTTTTATTCTTTCAGTGCTGCTTTGTCTTGAACTGATATGATTTGAACCGTGTCTCTATTTTGATTTGGCAAGACAATGCAGTGACCATAGGACATACATATATGTTTGTTTGATGCTTTTATTATGTACTACTTGGCAATAGAAGACTTGGTAGTTTAATCCTGTCCACCTTACTAATGAACTGGTTCACCGAAATGAGTTTCATATACTAGTACATGCTAAACCTGTTATGTGTCTGCTTGTTTCTTCTTTTAGAATGCTGACAGAATATTGGGGAAGAGTGCCTTATTAAGCAATGGTAAAGGAAGTAATGCAGATAAGGTTCAAGATAGTGAGACATCCTTGTTGGTCTCCAACAAAGGTGATAAAACAGCTAAGGAAAACTATCTTGAAGACAGTGAGACAACCCCAAAGTCCTGTCTTGGTGTAGTGTTCGAGTTACTGGCCACTACCGCTGGCACAAGCTATTCAAACTCACTGTCTGAATCAGTTCAGTTTCTTGAGTCTCAACTACAAGCTGAAAGACATCGATCAGCTGTGCTGCGACAAGAAGCCGAAGGACTGCGGAAGTCCCTGGAGCATTCAGATGCATACTTTCTGGTGCAACAGCAAGCGTTGGAGGATTTTAGCGCCAAACAGGAGAAAGCTAATAAGCTTGCTAAGCTTATTGCCAGCATGGTGGATACCCAGGATAACGTTTCTTGAGCTCTTCTGAAGTTGTTTCAGTTATGGACTTGTTTTGCTGCCGCGTTTATTTGCACTGGTGGCCAATTTAGACGGCCAGTGTATGTAATATGCTGATTTGTTCCCTATATTTGCACTGGTGGCGAACTTTGATGCACAATGGATGTAATATGTGTAATAGCCATAATAGCCTAGCATTAGTTGCTTTCTTATTTATTTCCTTATTGTCTTGTTTAGTTGTTTGCTTGTAGTCACTGGAGTTCTTTTTTCGCGTTTTTCTAGTGGCCACAATAACCTATTTTTATAACTAGGCCACAATAACCATGGCAACACATGGACTGTTGTAACCATGGTCCTGCTACCTCCTGTAGTGACCATGGGCCTCCTACAGGCCGTAGGATCCATGGGCCTTCTATGGGTCGTAGGATCCATGGCCCTTCTATGGGCCGTAGGATCCATGGGCCTTCTACGGGCCGTAGGATGCATGAGCCTTCTACGGGCCGTAGGATCCATGGGCCTTCTACGGGCCGTCTAATCAATGGGCCTTCTATGGGCCGTATAATCGTTTTGCCAAACATGGGCCGTACTATTCGTGGACCAATAACGGTCGCAAAATGGGCCGTAAACGGGCTAGAGTGGAAATCGTCTGTTTTATGGCCCGACCATAACGGGCCATTAATAGGCCGTATTTGATGACGCTATGAAAATAGCCCAATGGGTTAACGGGCCACAAACGGGCCGAATTTGGCCCACAAGCAAAACAGGCCAGTAACGGACCGTAAGTAACCGAATTCTGGAAATGAGCCCAAGAATAAATGGGCCCTTAGAAGGCCGAAAGTTAACACGGGCTGGAAACGGCTGACGGAATAATGGGTCGTTAATGGGTATAAAGCGATACACTGTTCATTATGGGCCAGTTTCACTTCGGGCCTCGTATGGGCCGAAAGTCATCATGGGCCATAAATGGGCCGGAAGTTACAACGGGCTAAAATCATATTGGATGGCCCAGATGGCGCTACTGGGCCTAATTCGGATAGGCCGTAACGGGCCGTGAGTTAGCGGGTTGTAAATGGGCTATATGCGAACAGGCCGTTAACAGGCTTTCCGTGGGCCGGCCCGCTACCTTTTGACCAAGTCAAACAGGCCGGCCTTTTCACCGGAATGGGCCTCTGATGGGCCGTGCCATGTATCGACGTATCATAGGCGCCTCCGGTCCAATGAGTGGATGACATATGTCCCAACGGTGAGCCGACATGTGGTTCCTCTGGCCATTGAGAAATTTACACGTGGAAAATCCCCATTGGTCCGGGCTGTTAACGGGTTATCGGATTCAAACCGGAACTTGATAGCTTAAAGTCGACCCGTTACAGTGGATGCCACGTGTCGGTTACCCTTGACGAAAGCACTTCCATGACGCGCCATTTATCGTCATGGAAGTGGACACTTCCGTGATGATAATTTTGGTATTGTCATGGAACACTTCTACGACAACACAGGTATGACTATCTTGATTCTGTCATAAAATCGTCATGGATGTACATGCATGATAGAAAATGTGACCTACTGTGACAAACATGTATCATCACGGAAGTGTTTTTTTTTGTAGTGAAGTCGATGCCCGTGCACCGCGTTGGTCGAATGATCTGGCAAGCCTTGCCGCACCCACCGCTGCATTTGAACTGCACACGAGGGTTGCCGAATTTGCGCACCTCATTCACCATGCCACTGCATCTGGTCTGCACCTATATCCATGGTGGATAGCCAAGGCAGCATCTCGGCCTACCCCACTACCAGTCAACACTCATCGACCCATGGCCACCCGTTATAGCTGATGCTCACAACTAATGGTCCAGCGTGAACCAATTAGTGACAACTCTCTGAGTGTTATGTTGTAATGGGCCAAAGGTTGACTAGTCAGTTATGGGTGGCTTGCCCACTCCTAGGGACCATCATTGATCAGTCGCTGAGGTCAGCTCGTCAGTGGTGATATGTCGTAACAAACTGACAACTAAGCGACTAACCAGTACTGACCACCATGCGGGTCATGATAACCCCCTCCCAACCGTTCCACCTTCCTAAGCCCCCTTCCCCTTGCAAACCCTAACCCTCCTAGAGGCAATCGCCTCTCGTGTGCATCTTTCCCGCTATCGACAGTCACTCTCTCTCTCTCTCTCTCTCTCTCTCTCTCTCTCTCTCTCCCACCCCCTCCCTAACCCTGCCTCTCCACCTGTCATCGTGTGTCACCTCTTCCCTGAACCGACATTGTGGCACCCTCCTCAGCATAGTGGCTCCATCCCCGATGCCTCTACACCTGATCTGATGTTGCGCCACCCCTTCCTAATGTCGCAACTCTAACACTCCCACAACCATAGGCGCAATGTGCATCATGGCGTCGTCGTCGCCTATGTCCCGCCGTTCGTCTTGCGGTGATGTTTTCCACCCAACTCTCTGCTATTGGGCATCCCCGTGCCACCATGCGTGGTAGTAAAGTTGGTAGAGATGATGTGGTTGTGGTGTCGTGGTGCCACTGTCCTGCTATCGGGTCTCCTGCGCCATTGTCCACGGTCGTTGACATGACATAGCTGCCAAGTTCTTCGATTGTGGTAATGACCATGATCATGAGCTTCTTTCCTTTTTATGAATGCATGAAATTTTGCGACATGGTACATTTTTTTATGAATGTTGCGATTACAATTTTTCTCTTCATCTTATACAATTTTGCTAGGCATCTTATGCTCCGTGGTGGATAGATCCTTGTAATATTGTTGTATGAATGTTTCAATTAGAATTGTGGTATGGAGCATATAGCTTATTGATATGAATGTTATTGAATGGCTATATATCTTTGTATGTTGCAATTAGAATTGTCTTACGCATCTTATACAAGTTTGATGTGCATATTATGCTATGTGGTGTAGAATTATGTAATATTTTGGTATGAATGTTTTAATAGGAATTGTGATATGAATCTTATTTTTTTACTGCTATGAATATTATTGAATGGCTATATACCTTCGTGTTATTTTGCTCTGAATACTGCAGTTGGAATTGTGTTACACATCTTATAATTTTTTTATTAATGTTGCAATTTCTATATGTTAGAATTTTGCTATGAACATTGAAAGTGCAACTAATCCCTGGGTGGTTTTGGTAATTCATAACAACATATAGCTCATTGAACTAATATCCATTCAAGATAAATATTTCAGGAAGTTCAATGATTGGCATGGCATGGATTAGAGATGTGGACCCCTCAAAATGCTAAGGACAAAGATTAGCAAAAGCTCAAGACTCTTCATTTCTATTTTAGTGATCCAAGATCACATTGAGTCCATAAGAAAGCCAGTACTATTAAAAGGGGATGAGGTGTTGCTTAATGGTCTACTTGCTCAAAGTGCTTAGTGATATTGCTCCAAAACCCTCAGCCACTTTCTCCATCCAAATATGTCCAAACCCTAATTCCAAACTCGACCCCACCGGTTCTTTCTATCGGGAGCCACCGAGTTCATTTGACATAGCCACTGCCAGAAACCGTAACGATTTGGTCACACCAATACGGATCTCGGTCTCACCAAGATGGCCCTGCCAACTCTCTGTTACTTGTTGCAATTATTTTGGTCTCACCAAGAATTGTAATCGGTCTCACCGAGATGGCTTGCCAACTCTCTGTTGCCTTATTGCTTCACTTCGGTATCACCGAGTTGATGCAATCGGTGCCACCGAGACGAGGTTTGCCCTAAGACCTAGCACATTGGTCCCACCGAGTTGTTCCAGTCAGTCCCACTGAGATTGCTAACGTTCATATTTTTGAACAGATCGGTGGCACCGAGTTTAACTAATCGGTGCCACCGAGATGTGCCAAAAGTGTGTACCGGTTGGATTTTGTGTGGAGGCTATATATACCCCTCCACCCCCTTCTCCATTTCATTTGAGAGAGAGCCATCAGAACGTGCCTACACTTCCACCATTCATTTTCTGAGAGAGAACCACCTACTCATGTGTTGAGATCAAGAGATTCCATTCCTACCATTTGAACCTTGATTTCTAGCGTTCCACAAGTTGCTTTCCACTCAAATCCTTCTTCCACCATAGCCAAATCTGTGAGAGAGTTGAGTGTTGGGGAGACTATCATTTGAAGCACAAGAGCAAGGAGTTCATCATCAACACACCATCTATTACCTTTTGGAGAGTGGTGTCTCCTAGATTGGTTAGGTGTCGCTTGGGAGCCTCCGACATGATGTGGAGTTGAACCAAGAAGTTTGTAAGGGCAAGGAGATCGCCTACTTCGTGAAGATCTACCCGAGTGAGGCAAGTCCTTCATGGGAGATGGCCATGGTGGGATAGACAAGGTTGCTTCTTCGTGGACCCTTCATGGGTGGAGCCCTCCGTGGACTCGCGCAGATGTTACCCTTCGTGGGTTGAAGTCTCCATCAACGTGGACGTATGATAGCACCACCTATCGGAACCACGCCAAAAATCTTCGTGTCTCCATTACGTTTGCCTTCTCCAAACCCTTCCCTTTACCTTCATATGCAATGTTTTACATTCCGCTCCTATACTCTTAGAATTGCATGTGTAGGTTGATTGCTTGACTTTTGCTAATTGCTAAAATCTGCCCACAACTAAAATTGGGAAAATGATAGATTTTTATTTGGTCAAGTAGTCTAATCACCCCCCTCTAGGCATGCTTTCGATCCTACAAGTGGTATCAGAGCTTTGGTCTCCATTAGCCTTGATTTCCATAGCTTTGGTGCTCATATCCTTGGTTTCACAACCTAGGAGAGTATGTTGTCTAGCGAGGGTAACTATCACCATAGAGGTCCTTATTTTGATGGTACAAATTTCGCTAGTTGGAAGCATAAGATGAAAATGCGTATTCTTGGTCATAACCGCACCGTTTGGGCTGTTGTGCGTATTGTCTTGCAAGGTGAATTCTTTGAAGATGGTAAAGAACCGGATCGTGAAGCGACCGCAGAAGAATTGAAGATGTTGCAATACAATGCTCAATCTTGTGATATTATCTTCAATGGATTGTGCCCCGAAGAATTCAACAAAATTAGCCGCCTTGAGAATGCAAAGGAGATTTGGGATACTTTGGTTGATATGCACGAAGGTACCGAGTCCGTCAAGGAATCCAAGTTGGATGTGCTTCAAAGTCAACTTGACAAGTTCAAGATTAAGGATGGTGAAGGAGTTGTCGAAATGTACTCTAGGCTTGCTCTCATCACAAATGAGATTGCCGGCTTAAGAAGTAAAGGGTTGACCGACAAATTCATCATCAAGAAAATCCTTAGAGCATTGGATGGAAAATATGATACCGTGTGCACGTTATCCAAATGATACCCAATTACAAAGATCTCAAGCCCACAGAAGTCATTGGTAGAATTGTTGCTCATGAGATGTCACTCAAGGATAAGGAAGAGCTCCACAACAAGTCAAGTGGTGCTTACAAAGCTTCAAGTGCTGCTCCTACAACATCAAGTGAGAAGCAAGTCTCCAATGAAGAATTGAGCTTAATGGTGAAGAACTTCAACAAATTCTACAAGAGTAGAAGCAAAGAGAGAAGCTCCAAGTCAAGGTCCTACAATGACAAAAGATCTTCTAGTCGTGATCATAATTGCTACAATTGTGGAAGACCCGGACACTACTCCAATGAGTGTACGGCTCCCTACAAGAAAAGAGAAGACTCACCAGAAAAGGAGAAGTAGAAGAGATGAATCACCTCCAAGAGAGAGGAGTAGAGATGATCATTATGAACGAAGACCCTCTCGAAAAAGCAAAGATTCGGAAAGGAAGGACAAGTCATCCACAAGACGAAGACATCAAGCTCACGTTAGTGAATGGGTATCCGGTTCCGACTCTGACAACTACTCCGAGGGAAGCTATCACTCCGACTCTGAATATACCTAAGATGAAGTTGTTGCCGGTCTAGCACTAGTGTCATCCAACTCCTACGACATATTTGATTCACCAAATGAAGGAATTGGAAGATGCTTCATGGCTAAAGGCCCCGAGGTATCACACCCCGAGTATCTTGATTTTGATAGTGATGAAGATGATTTTGCTAGGTGATGATGATTTACTTGTTGACAAAACTAGTGAAAACAATGATGAACTTGCTAGTAATCATGCTAATCAAGATGAAACGAATGACAATGATAAGAAGGAGATTGAGCGTCTAACGAAAGAACTAAACACTCTTATGTTAGCTCATGAAACTAATCAAGAGGATCATAGAGAGCTCCTAAGAACTCATGAGAAGCTACGCTTCGAGAAGCTAAATTTAGAGCAAGAGCATGAGTTCCTAAAAGCTATCAATGATGATCTTTGAAAGAAGAGTTCTTCTTACATTGCCAAACATCTCCTCTTGTCTACTTATATGCCACAAGTAAAATGTAGCAACAAGAGCAAGAAAGATTCTTCTTCTAGTAGTAACAATAACCATGCTAAATCCAATTGTGTCTAGTAGTTCTCTTGATTCCACTAATGATTCTCTTAGCCAAGTTACACTTGAGCAAGAAAATAGCTTATTGAAGGGAATTATAGAGAAAGGTGTTTACAAGAGCCGGGAGTAAGCAATTTGAGGAAATTGTTCACAAACAAGGATGGCACCGGAAAAATCAAGGTGTTGGTTTTGAACGAAAGTTCAATGCCAATGGAGTTGAATGGGAGGAAGATCAATATCCCAATACTACGTCAAGCTCTACTTCATCAAGTACAACTACAACTCCAAGGATTCCCATCAAGTTGATGTGGCTCCCAAAGAAGAAGAACTAGAGTGTTCTTGAGGGTGACTCCACCAACATACTTCACTCATATTCATTATGGCAAGGAATTATGCAATCAATTTTTATATCTTGCACTAGTTCATGGAGTCACAAACCCTCTTGTTGGTAACACAAGGGACAAGGTAACCTAATGCTTTCATGGACATCATCATTTGTGCAATTCACTCTATGTCTATGGATATCCTTGTATGTTCCTTGTGGGACTAACCCATGTAGGTATTGAAAGTGCAACACTCCAAAGGATTGCTCCAAATGATCTACATCAACATTGAGCATCCACATCTTCACTATCTACATGAAGTCATCATCCACAAAACCCAAGGTTAGTTCATCCCTCTTTGGGGCGATATCACATCTAAGGGGAGCTTTGCTCTAAGAAATTGAGCTAAAGCAATTCTAATGGTGTGAACACATTAATGCTTTATGTAAAAGTGGTAACCCCTCTTGTGCTTAAACGATGAGTATGACCTATGAGCAAATGTTCTCATTTGACTCCTAAGTCAATATACTCATATATAGATGACCTAGTCATCACCAATTGCTTGATAGATGCTAGAATTGGTTGTGCATTCTTTAAAACATATTTCATTTGCTATCTTATTGTGTGAGCATGTTGGTTGCATATTTTCTCCATTCGAGTACATCACAAAAATTGAAGACCTTGATATCTATGCTCTTCTTGTCTCAAACTCTATATCCCAAAAATTGAACAAGTTCTTTTCGGACCCTCCGGGTGAGGAGCACTCGGAGCCACCGATCCGTTAAGGGCTGCGTTTCAAAATCTTCTACTGCATTTCGGCTAGACCAATTCACTCAAACTCGGTCACACCAAAAGCATTAGATTGATCTAGGTTTTAATCTCGGTGCTACCAATTAGATCGACTCGGTCCCACCGATTTGCTGTAACTGCACGTAGTTTCACATCTCGTGTGCCACCGATTCGTTCCACTCGGTGCCACCGACAGCACATGGGTATATATTCCAACGGCCCGTACGGTTTAAAATTTCTTCAAACATTTCGAGCCCGCGCCCCATTTTTGTCGCCCCCTTGGTCTCCAGATCGTCGCCATCGTCTCCTGTGCGTCATCGCCATAGGAATCCGCCGCCATCAATGGAATCTCTCCACCATTGCCGCCGTAGAGAATCGTCATCGAGTTAGGGTGAGATTCGATCTCCTCATGCTTCTATTTTGTCGATTCAATGCACAAGGACAATGCCTAGTATCTTGCCACGTTTGAGATTGATCTATCCACCAAACAAATTCATTAGAATAGATTCGAAGAAAAAATTTAGGGTTAGGTTTCCGCCGAGCTCATCTCCGACCAACCGAAAGGAAATTTTCGGTCCCACTGATTGGCCCTGGCCATTGCACATGTACAACTCGGTTCCACCAAAACATACTGATCAGTGAGACCGAAAGTAAAGTTTCAGTGAAACCCTAGCATCTCGAAGCCACTGTCGTGGTTTTGTCACGGCAGATGCCCTAGTGAAAGGACTTAGGTGTGGAGCCATCGCAACGTAGGTTAGCTCGAAGGGGTTGAATGGGATGAGAGACACGAGTTTACCCAGGTTCGGCCCCTCACCAACGAGGTAAAAGCCTACGTCCTGCTTTGTGTTGTATTGATCGAGTATCAATTACAAGGGAGCAGAATCGCTTAACCTAGCTATCGATTGATTATCACCTGAGTTAACCCGCCGCAGGATCTCGCCTTATATACATAGGTCGAGGTCCTAGGCTTACAAGAGTCCAAGTCGGATCACCCAACGTGTCCAACTTGGGTTCTAAGTCACCTTGCCTTGCTAGGCAAGCCGCCATCGGGCGGCTCACATCTCCGGGTTATAGCACCGTCGCCTGGTCTTGGGCCTTCAACAGTCCCGCCTCGTGAGCCACCTCCAGTCTTCATGTCTCCTTCTTGGGCCTACTTAGGCTTTCTCTATTGAGTCGCCAATAGTGTAACCCGGCCCCTCCTGGGCGGGTCACACTGCTGGGTTATATCCCCAACATTAGGCCCCAGATTGATTTGAACTTGTTCATGTCAATCTTCACTGCTTCTGGTTGGCGAGTCTTCTTTAATTCCTCACAACATTTAATCTTGAATAGATCACCATAACCCGCCATGACGTCATGAAAAATAAATTCAGAAAAACCTATGACATCACAATGGATCTTTTTGCATTAACTAGTTGTCTGAGAATCGAGGCGCCTCCTCAGTTAAGATAATCATGACGCCTCCTTGATTTCCGCGCATGCCATTTCACTGTTTCAATTTTTCCTTATAAATAGGCATGGGGCACCCTTTTTCACTTTTACCCCCGTCGCCCCCTCTTCTTCTTCTTCCTCGCACCGTCCGCCACCACTGGATCTCCGTCGCCGCCGCTGAACTGCGTCAACGACTCCAACAAGGCCGCTGCATCAACTTGACTGGTCCAGAAAACTGCGGCACACTCCCGCTATCCTTTAGCACCATCAGGTATTCCTCTTTCTTCGCTTCAGATCCATACTAGAACGCCCTAGTTCATAGAGTTCGTCGGTGTTCGTCCTAGTTCATCCGAGCTCATCCATCCCCTTCCTAGAAGTTGTATTTCAATCTGAAAACGGAGCAAAATCATAGCGGTAGCTATTTTAGCCCTTGTTTGGTATCTTGGATAGATCCCCTTTTCCTTCAGAATCAGCACATTATCTCTAGTTCTTCCACTACCGCCTGTTAGGTTTAATATTTTTTTCATCTTTTTGAGCTGCCGTAGATCCAAAAATATAGTTGCATCTCGTGAAACTTGTTTGTCCAACACTTAGCAAAATTTCAACAACCTTGACTTCATAGACAACTGACCCACCATTCTTTGTTCGGGCGGTTTAAATAATGACTTTGTAACCCGCCAGCACCTAGCCGGCTTAACCATGAATTTGTAACCCGCCAACTTGTTAATGAACCCGAGAGCCGCCTCACTCTCTTATAAGGGCGGCTTATGATCTCTCCATGATTCATAACAATGATTAATCTTATATCCATAATTGGCTTGTAGCTATTGAACTGTCATTGTAACCTTTAAATGGCTCATTACCGTAATATTAACCCGTCATACCTTTATTCCCAGGCCGTGGCTTTTAACCCGCCAACAATGACTAGGGCTCCCACTTCTTGTGACTGGACTGCTTCCAGAGTCTCCGAGCTCTCATTAGGTGAGTATGTAGATATGGGAGTTTTACCATCCAAAGAGACTATTCATTGGCGAGTTCCCGGCGCTGAAACTATTCCTCAACCCCGAGAAGGTGAAGTTATTGTATTTTCGGATCACCTCCTCCGTGGCTTCTCACCACCCGGGTCAAAGTTCTTCCGGGATGTTCTGCACTTTTATACCCTTCATCCTCAAGACATTGGCCCCAATTCCGTCTCCAACATATGGAACTTTCAAGTTTTCTGCAAAGTGTACCTTCAACAAGAGCCTGAGGTTGATCTATTCAGAGAATATTTTTATCTTAACCGCCAAACTGAGATGACAGATGGGCCTAGTCTCGAGCTTGGTGGAATTTCCATTCGGAGGCGAAGAGAAGCCATTTTCCCTGCAGCCATACTACCTAGTCACCCCAAAGATTGGAACTATACTTGGTTCTACTGCCAAGACATTTCTCCAGACGGTGAGAATCCCCTGCCGGGTTTCCGCCCTTTCCGGCTCAGCCCTAGCCACGAGCTTCCAGATCATATTACTACTGCAAAACGGGCTAAATATTCATCCATGTTTTCAAAGATAAGGGCTCTGGTAGCTAATGGCTTATCTGGAGTTGATCTGGTCCGCTGTTGGGTCTCTTGGAGAATTTTGCCATTGAGCCGGCGCAGCGGCTTAATGTGTAAATACACAGGTGATCAAAAGGATCCTCCTAATGTGCCAAAGTTTCATCTTCCGGTAACTCGCCCCGGGTCATATAAGATAAATAAGGCAAAGTCCAATCTGGGATAGCATGAAGTGCCGCCACTAGCTGCGCCTCCGGGTCAGGGACAGTAAGGTCTTCTTCAGACGGTAACTTGACGGAAGGATTGTGTAAGACATTGAGGAACACATTAGGAGGCACCGGTTTACGCTGAGAGCCAAGTCGGCTTAAGGCATCAGTCGCCTCGTTCTTCCGTCGATCAAGGTGATCCACCTGATAACCCTTGAAGTGACCAGCAATATTGTCAACCGCCCGGCGATAAGCCGCCATGAGCGGGTCTTTAGAGTCCCACTTGGCTGATACTTGCTGAGCCACAAGGTCTGAGTTGCCCAGACACCTGACCCGGCTTAAATTCATCTCTTTGGCCATACGAAGGCCATGGAGTAAAGCCTCATATTCAGCTGCATTATTAGTACAAGGAAACATTAGCCTTAAAACATAACAAAATTTGTCACCTCGTGGGGAAGTCAAAATAACTCCAGCCCCTGAGCCTTCCAACTGCCTGGACCCATCAAAGTGAATTGTCCAATATGTATTGTCAGGCTTCTCCTCAGGTGTCTACAACTCTGTCCAGTCATTGATAAAGTCCACCAAAGCTTGAGACTTAATAGCTGTTCTTGGCACATATTTTAAACCATGAGGTCCAAGTTCGATTGCCCACTTAGCAACCCGGCCTGTGGGCTCCCTGTTTTGAATAATGTCTCCTAAGAGAGCAGAGCTGACCACAGTAATAGGATGACCAAGAAAATAATGCTTCAGTTTGCGACTGGCCATGAACACCCCATACACCAATTTATGCCAATGTGGATATCGTTGCTTGGACTCAATCAACACCTCACTGACATAATAAGCTGACCGCTGAACCGGGTACTCCTTACCCGCCTCCTTGCGCTCCACAACAACTGCCACACTGACAGCCTTACTATTAGCTGCCACGTACATGAGCAAAGGCTCTTTCTCAATAGGAGCAGCAAGGATGGGCGGCTCAGCTAACTGCTTCTTGAGCGCCTCAAACGCCTCATTGGCAGCATCACTCCAGACAAAATGAGTTGTCTTCTTCATCATCTGGTATAAAGGAATTGCCTTCTCTCCTAGGCGACTTATAAAATGGCTCAAAGCCGCAATGCGACCTGCCAGACGCTGAACATCATTGACACACGCCAGCTTAGAAAGCGAGGTGATGGCCTTGATCTTCTCCGAGTTAGCTTTGATGCCCCTTTCCGAAACCAGAAATCCCAACAGTTTTCCTGCAGGCACGCTAAAGACACACTTGGCTGGGTTAAGCATCATTTTATAGGTCCGGAGATTATCAAAAGTTTCCTTCAAATCATCAAGAAGAGTTTCCTTCTTCCTTGACTTAACCACAATATCATCCACATAAGCATGAACGTTGCACCCAATCTGATTGTGAAAACAATTCTGAACACAGCGCTGGTAAGTCGCCTGAGCGCTCTTAAGCCCAAAAGGCATAGAAACATAGCAGAAAGCTCCAAAAGGGGTGATAAAAGACATCTTCTCCTGGTCCTTAAGTGCCATCTTGATCTGATGATAACCAGAATAAGCATCCAGGAAACATAAACTCTCAAAACCCATCGTGGCATCAATAATCTGGTCGATACGAGTGAGAGCAAACGGATCAGCTGGGCACGCCTTGTTAAGATCTGTGTAATCAACACACATACGCCAAGTGTCGTTCTTCTTGAGTACAAGCATAGGGTTAGCCAACCACTCTGGGTGAAAAACTTCAACGATAAACCCAGCCGCTAAGAGCCGGGCCACTTCTTCTCCAATAGCTTTATGTCGCTCTTCATTGAAACGATGAAGGAACTGTTTAACCGGCTTAAACTTAGGATCCACATTAAGAGTGTGCTCAACGAATTATCTCGGAACACCCGGCATGTCAGAAGGTTTCCATGCAAAGATATCCCGATTCTCACGGATGAACTCGATGAGCGCGCTTTCCTATTTAGGATCCATATTAGCCCCCACTGTGAACTACTGAGATGAGTCGCCAGGGATAAAATCAACCTGCTTAGTATCATCAGCCGACTTAAGCTTCAACAAAGGGTCTTGCTCAGTAGTGGGCTTCTTTAAAGGGGTCATATCAGCCTGGTCAACATTATCCTTATAAAATTTAAGCTCCTCAGTGGCACAAGCCGACTCTGCATAAGCCGCATCTCCTTCCTCACACTCCAGAGCGATTTTCCGATCACCATGGACCATAATTATGCCCTTACACCTTGGCATCTTAAGCTGTAAATAAACATAACAAGGTCGAGCCATAAATTTGGCATAAGCCGGCCGCCCAAACAAGGCATGATATGGACTCTTGATCTTGACCACTTCAAACCATAGCGTCTCTGCTCTGTAGTCATAGTCATCACCAAAAGCAACTTCCAGGGCAATCTTTCCGACAGGATACGCCGATTTACCAGGCACCACGCCATGGAAAACTGTAGAAGACGGCTTAAGATCTTTGTCAGTTAAATTCATCCAGCGAAAGGTGTCATAATACAAGATGTTAATACTGCTGCCATCATCCATGAGCACTTTAGTGAATTTATAACTCCCGACCTGAGGGGCTACCACCAATGCCAGATGACCCGGATTCTCAACCCGGGGCGGGTGCTCCTCCCGATTCCATGTGATTGGATACTCTGACCACCGCAAGTATTGAGGCTCCGTCGGCTCAATTGTATTGACCGCATGCTTATGAACCTTCTGATCTCGCTTGCAAAGACTTGTGGTGAAAACATGATACTAGCCACCATTGAGCTGCTTTGGATTACTCTGATATCCTGACTGATTACCTTGTTGCTGGTTACCCTGACCAGACTGTTGGTTATAATCGCCCTGACCACCCTGGCCTTGATAACCAGAATTTGAACCGCCGCCACCAAAGCCTGGCCCCTGTGAACCGGATCCTGACCCGCCGGGTGGGCCATTATTGTTACCATGATTCTGATTAAAACTGTAATTCCTGTACTCTCGTATGATGAAGTAGTCCTTCCAGGCATGAGTCGCCGGCTTATTAGGCAGACTATGTTTTGGGCAAGGTTCATTCATCATTGCCTCAATATTAAAGTTTTTCCCTCCAAAGGATGGCTTACCATTACCGTTACTGCGCTGGTTTTTATACCCAGTGTTGGTGTTAGCTACGAGATCTGACCCGCCCTCGGGGTGTCTGCGCTTACCACCATTACCCTGGTTGTTACCATTATGCCCTGCCACATTCTGCTGCTGACCCTTACCATTAGCAATTCTTCTTGCCCTTGTTGAATTTCTCATCATCAGATCCAGGATCTTTGGTGGTATCAGAGTCAGCATATTTAATGAGAGCCGCCATAAGCTCACCCATGTCATTACAATGACGTTTAAGTCGCCCAAGCTCCTGCTTAAGGGGGGTAAAGTGACAGTTCTTCTCCAAAACCAGAAACGCCTAACCCGCCGCAATGCTATCTGATGAGTGAATAATAGCAGAGACCCGCCGAACCCAATGATGGGCCGACTCATCCTCACGCTGCACGCAGTTATCAAGATGGATAATCGTCAGAGGCTGCTTGCATGTTCCTTTAAAGTTTTGAATGAATCGCGCTTTCAACTCTGCCCATGAACTGATGGAATTAGCAGGCAATCCTTTTAACCAGGTTCGGGCTGGTCCATCCAACATCATAGTGAAGTATTTGGCACATACAATATCATTGACATCCAGCATCTCCATGGCTACCTCATAACTCTCAATCCAAGCCTCAGGGGGGAGATCAGCTGTGTAGTTAGCCACCTTACGAGGACCCTCAAAATCCTTAGGCAGACATTCATTACGTAAAGCTGGTACTAAACAAGGCACCCCCAACAGACCTAGAAATCACACCAGCCCCTATTAAGGCCGAAGGGGTCATCGGAGGCTGCTGATAAGCCCCTAATTGAGCCGCCGCTGCTGCCTCCGCCTCTTAGCGAGCTCTGGCTTCATCCACAATCGCCTGAGCATGAGTAAGGGGAGGGTTATGCCCACGGGGCGGGTCATCCTGATTCGATCGACGACATCGTTCCCTACTGGAAACCGCCAGCGACTCAATGTGCCAGCTGTAACTGTGGCTTGGGAAGGGGGTCGAGTGCACCTGCTCACGACTGTGTGAATATTTCTCTTGCTGTGCGACCACCGTCTGTAAGAGCTCAATTGCGTTCCGCGCCTCAACTGTGAAAGGCGTCTCATCCGTAATAGGGATTGCATTGAGCCGGGTAGCCGCCGTTATCATGTTATCCACCGGGTTAGAATAATGGCCAGATGGTGTTGAAAAACATTGAGGCGGGGTCTGATCCCTGTGGGGCGGGTCTAGTAATCGAGGCTGAGCCGCCGCCCCACTCCCTGGGACTTCAGCCGCCTGGGCTTTACCTGGCGGGTTACTTGGCCCTGCCCCAGGTGTGTTAAAAATGTTCCGAACCTCGTACTGCAAAGGCACGCGGGTTTGGTACCTCCTTCGAAGAACAGCATTGGACACATTCTGATCCAGACTCAGGCAAAAAGCCTCTGCCCTTATATGCTGTGACTCGGTGTCCATCAGAGCTCGTTCCGTTGCCATCCTGGCATTCTCTGCATTAAGCTCCTCCTAAGCCTTAGCTACCTCATCTCGCACCTTTGCAACCTCTGCATTATGCTGTGCTTGATTCACCGTAGTGACCTCTGTTGCTAACAGGGTCGTCAAAGTACCCAAGAGTTCTGATAAGACCAGAGCCGGTGGCCGAGCTGACCCGCCGGCCCCAGCCGTCACAGCAGCAGTCGATCTAGACGTCATAGCCGCTGCCGTTGATGAGTCGAGAGCCGGCCATGTACCAGCCATAAAGATAGCAGCCCGACACGGCGGCTCATAGGGATCCGGAATACTGTCACCATCGGAATAGCCCCCAAGCCCACCGTCTTGAAGCTGGTAGATTGACTCTGTTTCTCCAGTCGAGGACTCATCACCTGAGTAGATGAGAGTCTCTCCTCCGAACACAGAATCCTCTGCAAGGTCCATGCCATGCACAAACCCAACGAAGACACGCTTCCGGTCAGGCTGAACCCTGGCGGGTTGCGCACGCCGAGCTGGCTCGATGATGTCGGTGCAGATGTCCGGCTCAAGCTCTGATCCGCTAATCTTGTCGATGAAGACGTGAATCCCACCGAAGGGGACCCGGTACCCGTACTCGATTGAGTCAGCCTCAGGGCCCCAGCCAACGTCGTCGATGTAGAGCTTGCCGCGGCAACTCTTAGTCATCCTGCCAACAGTGTATCCCTCAATCCCTGGGAAAGAGCCCTTCAAGAACTCGAAACCACCGTACGCTGGCCCCACGGTGGGCGCCAACTGTCGTGGTTTTGTCACGGCAGATGCCCTAGTGAAAGGACTTAGGTGTGGAGCCATCGCAATGTAGGTTAGCTCGAAGGGGTTGAACGGGACGAGAGACACGAGTTTACCCAGGTTCGGCCCCTCACCAACGAGGTAAAAGCCTACGTCCTGCTTTGTGTTGTATTGATCGAGTATCGATTACAAGGGAGCAGAATTGCTTAACCTAGCTATCGATTGATTATCACCTGAGTTAACCCGCCACAGGATCTCGCCTTTATATACATAGGTCGAGGTCCTGGGCTTACGAGAGTCCAAGTCGGATCACACGATGTGTCCAAATTGGGTTCTAAGTCGCCTTGCCTTGCTAGGCAAGCCGCCATCGGGTGGCTCACATCTCCGGGTTATAGCACCGTCGCCTGGTCTTGGGCCTTCAACAGGCCCGCCTCGTGAGCCGCCTCCAGTCTTCATGTCTCCTTCTTGGGCCTACTTAGGCTTTCTCTATTGAGTCGCCAACAGTGTAACCCGGCCACTCCTGGGCGGGTCACACCGCGGGGTTATATCCCCAACAGCCACCGAACCACAACTCGGTCCAACCGAAATTGTGTGTTTAGGCCCTGTGTGTGCTTCGGTGTCACCAAAATGAACATATCGGTAGCTTTGAAATGCTCTCTGTGGAAAACTAAAACTAAAATTTGGACTCAAATTTTTGAAAAACTATCTACTTTTTGTGATAACTCATCTACTCTGCCCATACCCATCTATTCACAGGATCAGCTTTGCAAGATGTCAAGTGCAAGTGACAGCCAGAATGAGTCAGAGCAGAATGTTGATCTAAGTGAAGGCACTAGTCCCAATGAGAGCTACTATGAGGGAGAAAGGAGCTCTCCAGATTTGCCTAAGGCTGCCACCAGGACAAAGAAGAAGAAAACCTCTGACAGTGAGGATGAAGATGTTGTGGCAGATGAGGACACTTCCAAGCAAAAGAAGGTAGTACTCAGAAAGGAGTATTGCTCTGTAGCTAGCACTAAGCCAAGTGCAAAGGAAAGGACTGGTGTCAGGAAAGTTCCTCAGTCCAAGGTTGACAAAGTTGAAGGAAAGAAGAAAGAAAGGAAAACAGGTAGATGGTGCAAACTTGTTGATCCCATGGCTGAATTTGACAAGCACACTACCGATGAGGAGGAGGAGGAAGAACATATTGAAGCACCTCCTGCCAAGGCATAGAAACTCATGTCTGATGCCATGAAGTCAGCTGCTGCTCCTTCCAAACCAAAGTCCAAGCCCAAAGTTTCTACTCCCAAGAGATCTACAAGAAACATTTTAGCTGCTGAGAAGAACAAGGCCCCAGTGCTAGAGGTTCAGGATGATGATGAGTCACTAGTGCTCAGGAAGCTCAAGACCAAGATCCCAGATCATGATAATGCTCATCCAGTTGCTAAAAACATGATGCTCAGGAAGGACAAAGGTCTGAGAGAGTGGAGGAAAGTGGATCCCTATTCAGCTAGGAGGAGGACAGCTTGTGATTATCGCTTTCACACCCGTGAACAATAAGATTTCTATGAGACGGTTCTGCTTGATAAGAAACCCATTGTCAGTGACATGAAGTGGGTGGACTGGAAATACATTGATGCCAATGAAGATTATTTCCCCCACATTCATGAGAGCTTTAGGCTTGCAGGTGTTGATGAGTTTGTTGTTCAGAACCTCACAAAGTGGAATGATGAGATGATAATGCAATTCTACTCCACAGCATACTTCTATCCAGATGGAAAGATTGCATGGATGACTGAGGGACACAAGTACCAGTCATCAATCTCTGAGTGGGCTGCACTTTTGAATGCCCCTGAGGAAGAACAAAATGATGTTGATGTATATGGGAAGCCCCGGATGGACCACAACACAATGGCAAACATGTAGAAGGAAATTCCTCTAAAGGATGTTGAGAGCCACAAACTTGGGTCAATCAAGCATTTGCTAGCTGGTTTGGCCACCACAAACACCATTTTGAGGCATACTCTGTTGCCCAAATCTGGAGATGAGAGGATGATACCTGGCCACTCCATTAACTTGCTCCATTTGTTTGACACCCCCCAGAAGTTCAAAGTTATGAGTTTGATTGTTGAGGTCAAGAGGACAGCTACTGACCAGAAGAGATCTTGTGGATATGTGATGTCTACTACCCAACTTTATTCTTGTAGACTCGTGTTGGGCCTCCAAGAGCAAAGTTTTGTAGGACAGTAGCATTTTTCCCACAAGTGGATGACCTAAGGTTTATCAATCCGTTGGAGGCGTAGGATGAAGATGGTCTCTCTCAAACAACCCTCCAACCAAATAACAAAAAGTCTCTTGTGTCCCCAACACACCAAATACAATGGTAATTTGTATAGGTGCACTAGCTCGGCGAAGAGATGGTGATACAAGCGTAGTAATGATAGTAGATATTGATTGTTGTAATAGGAACAATAAAAAACAGCAAGGTAGCAATTGATAAAATGGAGCACAAACAGTATTGCAATGCTTGAAAATGAGGCCTAGGGTTCATACTTTCACTAGTGCAATCTCTCAACAATGCTAATATAATTGGATCATATAACTTTCCCTCAACGTGCGACGAAGAATCACTCCAAAGTTCCTATCTAGCGGAGAACATAAGAAGAAATTGTTTGTAGGGTACGAAACCACCTCAAAGCTATTCTTTCTGATCAATCTATCCTAGAGTTCGTACTAAAATAACACCAAGCTATTCTTTTCGATCGATCTAACCAAGAGTTCATACTAAAATAACACCATATGATACACATCAACCAACTCTAATGTCACCTAGATACTCCAATGTCAGAGCGAGTATCCGTGAGTTGATTATGCAATGTGCATCAAACAATTTCAGTTTCATGATACTCAATCCAACACAAAGAACCTCAAAGAGTGCCCCAAGATTTCTATCGGAGAAACAAAGACGCGAAGGTGCATCAACCCCTATGCATAGATTACCCCAATGTCACCTCGGGAATCCGCGAGTTGAGTGCCAAGACATAGATCAAGTGCTCTCAAATCCATAAAAGTATTCAATCCAATAAAATGAAATCTCAAAGGGAAAACTTCAATTCATCACAACAAGATAGAGAGGGGAAAACACCATATGATCTGACTATATTAATAAAGCCCGCGATATATCAAGATCGTGCCATCTCAAGAACACGAGAGAGAGAGAGAGAGAGAGATTAAACACATAGCTACTGGTACAAACCCTCAGCCCCGAGGGTGGACTACTCCCTCCTCATCATGGTGGACGTCGGGATGATGAAGATGGCCACCGGTGATGATTTCCCCCTTCGGCAGGGTGCCAGAACGGGGTCTAGATTGGTTTTTCGTGGCTACAGAGGCTTGCGACGGCAGAACTTCTGATCTAGGGTTATTTCTGATGGTTTCTCTATTTATAGGATTTTTCAGCATTGGAATCATGTGAAGATGGGCCTCGAGGTGAGCACAACCCACCGGGGCAAGCCAGGCCCCTCTGGCGCACCCTGGTGGGTTGTGCCCTCCTCGTGGCTCTTCTGGCCCTCCCACAAAGCTTCTAGTGCCTCTTTTGTTCCAAAAAAATCGTCAAAAAGTTTTGTTGCATTTGGAGAACTTTTATTTCTACACAAAAAACAACACCACGGTAGTTCTGCTGAAAACAACGTTAGTCCGAGTTAGTTCCATCCAAATCATACCAAAATCATATAAAATTGTTGTAAACATGGCATGAATTTTAACATATAATGAGGCTAGCCAACTCGTCTCCACAAAGGTCCCTCGATTTGCATCAATTTCGTCCGTTGGATTATGGTCAAACTGGTCTTTCTTGGCTTGGTTGACGTTGGATCTTCGCTAGAAATTTCGTTCTTCCTTTTTACCTTCCGGTGAATTCATTGGGGCGATGACGTGTGGGCTCAACCTTCTGTGCTATTGGCTGGGTCAGTTGTTTTTGGGTCACGGGCGGCCACCCCTGACGCGCCGTGTGCGTGCGTCATGGACGTCCCGTGATTTTCCCGCCCTGAGTCGTTGACGCTGCATTTGCAGTTCGCTTCGCTGGCTTGGTGGATGGAGCCGCTGCAGGTGGGCCTGTCTTTCTTATTGTCCCACCCGTCCGTATCCTGTTGTGTTTTCTTTCGTGTGCGTTGCGTCAAGCTATTGCGTCGTGTCCCGTTTTTGGAGAGAGGGGCGTGTGTCCTGACTAGAACGTGTCGGGCCCCATGTTGTACCGCAGCCTTTCTTTTTCTGCAGGTCTTCCATGACCGTTGCTACTTTTTTCTCTGTGTCACCGATGGCCCCTATTCCCTTCTGGTCCCACGCATCAGCGTTGTCTACCATGCATCGGCGTCGTCAACTTGGAAAAGCAGCTTCCCTGATAGCTCGAGCTCGTTACTGTGGCCGACGCGTGCAGGGGGGCAGTGGATGGGCGTGCGCCATGCGGTGGGCCCACTTACTCGAGACGTGCGTGACTCAAGCGTTCACCGGTGCGTGGCCTATGGGTTCGCTGCTCTCTCTAACGGTGGGCTATGGGCACATGCAAGACGCGTGTCAGGCTTCGTTTTGTGGGTCTCGATGGTGCTCCGTAAGGTTTGCATGTGCCATCGGCTCCTTTTCTCTTTGGTTTCACCTTTCCTTTTCTTTTGCCTCTCTGTGCACGCTTGCTTCATTCGTCCGTTGTCTTCCTCCCTGCCGCACTGCTGCGCCATCTCCTCATCGGCTCGCTTCGCCCCCTTCGACCGTGCTGCACTGTGGGCTATCGCAGTGGTTGTGCTTTGCTCCATGGGTGCCGCCGGTTGAGGTTCCTCCTACTCTTCTCGTGTTCTTCCCTTCCATTCTTGCTTTGGTTTGCTGATCTCACCCTCTTTTGTTTCTTCCCTTCGTGCGCAGTATCCTTGGCCTTCATGTTGTCTCCCATGTAGGAGCTTGGGTCGTTCTGCCCTTGCCGTCGAGGTTAGTGTACGTCTCCTCTACTTCTCTGTGGGTGCTTTTCTGTGAGGTGTTTGATGAAATGCAAGCATGCTCCTCGATGAAATGCATGTGTGCTGCCATATGTTCTACGCCTCACATTAGCCTCGCGTTAGCTATGCGTGGTCTGCAATGGTTGTTTCCACGTCTTATATAAAAATGAGGCTGTGGATGTTACGGTTGGGTTATTTTGTTAAGAATCTTATCTGAAACTGTGTGGTCTTTTGTGTTCCAGATTAAAGTTGGTTTGTTTCTTATATAGATCCTATATATGTATTACTGTATGGTCATGAAATTGAGTGCTCTTTTGTATTACGTATTGGAGCTACTGATGCCTTGTCCTTTTGCTCCTCCAGTGGCATTGCCAGATTTCGGGTTCCGCAAACCCTTGAGAGGTTCGAACTCTGGGGTGCGTGCGAAGAACTCGTCCTTCCCAGTCTGCCTACTCGCTAATCTCACTGCCTAGCTCGATGAACTGTAAGGAAAAGAGACACAGCAGTTTACCCAGGTTCGGGCCACCTTGAGGTGTAAAACCCTACTCCTGCATTGTGGTGGATTAGCCTCTAGGGGCTGAGGATGAACTAGTACAGTGGCGAACAGCCTCAGGAGGAGAGGTGTTCTTGAGCTCGAGTGAGCTGGTGGAGTGAGGGTGATCTGAATGATCCGTCCTCAACTTGTCTTACCATCTGATCCCCTTCTACGGTGGTGGCTAAGTCCTATTTATAGTGGCCTTGGTCCTTTTCCCAAATGAAAGGCGGGAAGGGATCCCACAACAGCCAAATTCGAAGGGAGACAACTAGTACATGCTATCCTGACAAAAGTAGTCTTCGCCTGCAAAAGCCTCTGGTTGTGACGCCGTGGTGGGCTCGATGATGACCTCCATCCTTCCGTCCTGACGATCTTGGTCTTGTTGCACGGGAATGGAAACCTTTGGCTGATTCCTCGGGACTCCGCGCCTGTGCTTGCCTCTATAGCACCGAAGAGGAAACTGGTACACTGCGCCATCTGGTGCCCGCCTGGCCTTGGTCATCATGGCTCATGTCATCCGGGCCTCACGAGGTGAGGCTTGCATAGAGATCTCCGCTCCTCGGGAGCCAGCCTGAGGAGGCCGCTCCTCGTGGAGGTCTTGGTGTCGTCCGCCTCAAGAGGGTCTTGAGTTGTTGTTGCTAAAGCTGGGCCGTACCAGGCCGTCGATGGAGCCACTCCGTGGGCCGCAGGCAGGCAAGTCTGGGTACCCCCGTTCCCAGAACGCCGATAGTAGCCCCCGGGCCCAAGGCGCGCTCGAACTTGGCTTCAAGGCAAAGCCAAGGGGCAAGTGCGGAGCACCGCGGGCCCTAACCACCTGCGGCCTTGGTCAACGCGTGGCAATTGATGGGACGTGGACGTCTCCGCTTCCCCACGCCACCTCGGCAACCGTTCGAGTTGACGAGACTCTGCTGCATGCAGAGAAGAACCATCATTGCGTGGGATCGTGGAGGCCGGCGGTTGGCATCCCTCCGGCTATAAATGAGGGGAGGGGCAGAGCCCCCCTCACTCATCTCCATTTTCTCGCTGCCCGCTCCTTCTTCTTCTTCTTTGTCTCGCCGTCTTGCAGCAGCATCCATGGTGCTGATCAGGAGATTTCCCTTAGCGGAGAAAGGAAAAACCCCTCGGGAGGAGCCGGGGCCACTTCCGCCGAAGAAGAGGCTCGGCCGCCCCTACGACGCCGGCGAAGGGCCAGAGGTAACGCGACCTTGGTACGAGCGGCCTCCGCCTGGCTTCCCGCTTCCTCTGTACGCCCACGCGTAAGGCTTCGGACAGGGCGGCAATGCCCAGCGCCGCGCGGGCCAGGGTCTCGGCGGACTGACCGAGGCTGCACGGCCAGCAGGCCGGCGAACCCATGGCGAGGGGACCTCGTGCGAGTTTGTGGTGTGGGCGGCAATGCCGCCGCGCACGTGGATCCGGCTCTCGAGGTTCTTCGCTGAGGAGATGCCGCCGAGGGGGCCACTTTAGCTGTGGTTGCAGCACGTTGGGTGCTGCGGCCTGGCCACGGGGGCGGAGGTCGAGGTCGTGCCCCCTGACGACATCTTCATGACCCGAGGATGGGGCGAGGTCGCCCGCGCCTGCCGTCCGGAGGGGGCCCTCGCCATCCACTTTGAGTACGATGGCGCCTCTACGTTGTTCTTCAAGGTCTTCGATGAGGAGGGCCGGCGTCTGGAGTGCTGCCCCGGGGGAAGCAGTCCATGCGGCGCGGCCGCGGACGTCGAGCCCACCTCCGGCAGCTCCTCCAGCAGCAGCGACGACTCCTGGGAATCCAGCGATTCTCCGGAGTCCAGTGACGACAGCTAAGTGCCGCCGAGCTCTTGCCGTGCCCGAAGCGCGGCAGCGGCATCCGCTCGGCGTCGTCGGTGATGCCCAGCAGCCGGGGTCCCTTGACGTTTCCTTCTTTTGTTTCCCTGTGCGGAATTGTGGCAAACCCCGTGGGGGTATGTAAAAAACTGTAATGCTTTTGCTCCAATGTTTATTATTCCTCGTATGATGTTGCAGCCACGCATCTTGCTTCGGCATGGTTCCCCCTTTTCGTTCTCGCGGTAGCTTAGTGCTCTACGCCGGTAGGTCCCAGTCCCCAGGCTGGCTTCAGCCGTCGCTAGTATGCCAGGTCGCGATGCCGTGGTCAAGGCCAGGAGGTGAGCGGCCTGAGGTCCGGTAAGAGCTCCTGAGGCGCGATGGTCAAGAGGTCCCCTTTGGCGTGCAAGCAGCTCCCTGGAGGCCGAAAAGGGAAGCGGCATTGCCGAAGCGAGATTGCGAGAATCAAAATATCGGACAATGAGGTTCACTCTGATATGCATGGGTGACTTATCTTAGTAGGCCTGAAGTGATTCCTTTGCGCAGCGCCTGATTGTGCCTTGGCAGTGATGCTTCCAGGTAGGGCTCACGCCGACCTCCCCTTCTCCTCACTCATCTAGGTGCTCTACGTCCTCGGGTCCCGACCCTCGAGCGAGGCTCAGCCGCCGCTGGTATGCCAGGTCGCGATGCCGTGGTCAAGGCCAGGGGGTGAGGGCTGGAGAGTCAGTAAGAGCTCTTGAGGCGCGATGCTCAGGAGCCCCCCCCTTTAACATGCAAGCGAATTGAGTGAAAAAGGGACGGCCGGCGGGGCCACCCGTGGCTAAACTCCATGGATTCCTGCGGGTTAGTCCGAGAGGAGAGTATAACTCATAATCACGCTTGCTGTCCGGCCGCTGATCTTTCCGCAAGAAGATGAAGGCACTGAGGATCTGGTGAGGTGACGTGCGCGGGGCAGGCCGCGAGCTAGAGCTCGATTTGTCAGCGTTGCAGGGACGGACCCGAGCACAAGTGCCATGCCAGCATGTGTAGCCCCCGTTGCGGAATGAGCAAGAGGTTGGTCAGCAATGCGGAAGGCCGCGGGGGCGATAGACCACCAGGCAAGCAGGTGATAACATAAATCAACCCATAGGTAAGGTAGAGCTAGTTCTGATAGATGCAAAATGATACATGCCGCAGGGACGGACCCACGCGGCTTGGGGATAATGCAGCCCGAGGGGCGCCCCCAGCTGAACAAACCAGAAAATGTCACCTGGCACCATTGCTGAAGAGATGTTGGAGTAGCTGAAGACGCGTTCCGCGGAAGTCGCTCCTCATGAGCCGCCCAGGCCCTGAACCTCGGGAGGCTCTGGGGGCCAGGGGGGCTCGCGAGGATCCATCTCCTCCTCTGATAGGATCGCCTGGCTTCTGGCCTCATGAGCCGCCAGGACGCCCCGCATGTGGCATTGGAATGCAGCAGCTGCGCTCGACAAGCCCAAAGGCATGCGAACATAGCTATGAGGGGGACCCTCGCATCGGCCAGCATGGGATGGCCAGAAGCGCTCCTGAGATGCGGCCCTGTTGAGCCCTGGGATGTTGACGCAGACGTGCAACTTGCTGTCCTCGCCGGGACAAGGAGCCGTGCCGGATGGTGGGCGATGGTCGCCTCGCATAGCTCATGCCTCCTGAAGCACCTCGATTGCCTTGGTGATGAACTCCTGGGCACCTGGCACCTCGCGCCTTGTACCCTCCTAGTGGAAGCGCGCGCTAAAGCACGCCTCCACATGGTGCTTGAGCGCCTCCCTCGTGACGTTGGCCAAGTCAAAGGCCCTCCAGAGGAGAGCCCCCGAGCCCAGCCTGAGAGGGGCATCGGGCGTGCCTTCCTATGCAAGAGAGGGAGGCGCCCCATCAGTGGGCGCAGGGCCTGAGGTGGTGCCGCTGGACACCTCGCTCTCCTGAGGTCCTTGGCGGAGCAGCTACTTCTTCTTCTTGGGGACAGCCTCAGGAGGGTAGACGGCGCCTTCATTGTCTGGGTTCTCGACCGCCGCAGCCTGGTAGGCGCGCTCGAGAGAGCACACCGCGTCCTTCTCCTCGCAGGCGATCGTGATGATGCCGCACCTCCCTGGCATCTTGAAGACATTGTAACCATGATGAGTCACCGCCATGAACTTGGCCAGTGCCAGATACCCAAGGATGGCATTGTATGGAAGGTGAATGTGGGCGACGTCAAAGTCGATGAGCTCGGTGCGGTAGTTGTCGCACTTGCCGAAGGTGACAGGGAGGCGGATCTGCCCTATCGGGGTGGTGGAGCCGTCGGTCACGCCTGAGAAAGGCTTGGTAGGCTGCAGCTGGTCGTAGGGCACCTGGAGTCGGTCGAATGTTTCGATGGAGAGAACATTGAGCCCCGCACCGCCATCGATGAGAGTCTTGGTGACGAGCACGTTGCTGATGGTAGGCGAGCAGAGCATCGGAAGAGCGCCGGTAGTTGCAGCGCACTTGAGCTGATTGGATGAGCTGAAGGTGATGATGCACTTGGACCACCTGAGCGGACGCATTGCCTCGAGCTTGGAGAGGGCCGCGTTCACCTCACGGGCAAACTGCTTGAAGATGCGATGAGAGGCAGGGGCCTGAGCGCCGCCCAGGATGCAGGCGATGGCACGAGGCTCCTGGAAGCCCCCAGCCCCCTCGTCCTGGTGGTGGTCGTCATTCCTTCTTGGTGGTGGCGGCAGTGGAGGAAGGCCAGCGTTGCCCTGAGGACGGTCCTCACTAGGCTGGCCCCTCCAGGGGCCCTCGCGAGGCTGGTCCTGCCAGTGGTCTTCACGAGGCTGATCACGCCATTCTTGGCGGGGGTCACGGCCGTCCCTGTGTCCTCCACCTTGGCCTCCTCCGTGGCCGTAGCCTCGGTCACTGCGCTCGGGGCGTCGATCGAGGTGCCCGTCGTGAATGGCCCTGAGCTCCTGGCAGTCGTTGGTGTTGTGGTTGTGCATGTTGTGGAAGACGCAGAACGGGCGGCTGCCCTTGGATGACTCTGGGTGGTCGTAGCCTTGCTTCATCTCTGGTTCGGCCACGAGCACGGCCAGTCCCTTGCACTTCATGTCCTTGGCTTTGGCCTTCTTGTCTTCTGGGTTAGCCCCTGGGAGCTCCAGGAGAGAGAGGCGACCTTCCTCAGCTCTCGCGCACTTGGTTGCCATGTTGAACATCTCCAGAGCCGTGCATAGGTCCTCATGTATGGCGAGCTCCTCCTTCATCTTGACGTCATGGACGCCATCAGTGAACGCCGAGATGATGGCCTCGTCCGACACCTTGGGGATCTTGAGGCGGACACTGTTGAAGCACTGGATGTACTTCTGCAAGGTCTCTCCTGGCTGCTGCTTGATGCGCCACAAGTCACCCGCAGCCGGCGGACGGTCGCGAGTGCCCTAGAAGTTGGCGATGAAATGCTCTCGCATTTCGTCCCAGGAGGAGATCGATCCCGCGGGCAGGTTCAGGAGCCACGAGCGTGCACCATGTGACGCCCCCGGCTCAATCGTGCACTAATCATACACGCAAATGCACACGATCAAGCCTAAGGACTCACGGGAAGATATCACAACACAACTCTAAAACATAAATAAAGTCATACAAGCTTTATATTACAAGCCAGGGGCCTCGAGGGATCGAATACATAAGCTTGCATACAAGCGTCAGTGGAAGCATCAGATATCTGAGTACAGATATAAAAGAAAACATAGATAGGCCCTTAGAAGGCAGGGCAATAGAAAACACTATGATCGAAAGGCGCAGGCCTCCTGCCTGGGACCCTCTGAACCTACTCCTGGTTGTCAGCCAACTCGTAGTAGTATCCCAGTCATGAAGGAGGGTTCTGGTTCTGGTTGTTCAGATGCGGGAACTGAGTCATAATCCCAGTCATGAACTGACGGTTTAGCTCAAACTGTTGCATCATAGCTGCCATATAATCTGGCGGTGGTGGGCGTTCAAGGGCACGACCACGACCACCTGGTCTAACCATCCTGCTACGTTTCAACAGGGGTAGTTCAGTAAAAGCAGTTGCGGGTGTTTAGCGACAAGCATGATGTAACACGATAATAATTAAGCAGTGTCATAGATACTTAACAGTAGTTAATTAAGACATACAGATCCATACAATGAGTCGGTTACATGTGAATAGCATAACGGCGCAAATTCAAAAGCTAGATATGGTAGGCGGCGCGTAGGCACGCGGTAAGGAAGTACACCACGAGACATAGCAAAGGCTACATCAACGTCGGGAAGATCCGTTGAAATGGGGTAGCTGCACGTGCGGACGACGAATGTTCGTCGCGGAAGGATCCTACGCTCCATGTGCACTCTGATGCAGAATCCGGTCTCGAGCTGAAAGAAGAGGTCCACGTACAGGTGTGTGACCTCCAACAGCAGGCCAATCAATACCAGCATACTTTTGAGTCCTGCTCGGGTAAAGGATGTACTCCGGATGTATCCCTGCATGAACGGCTGGTAGCAACTGTGTCATAGCATCGTAGAGGCGTGCTCGAGTGGCAACCAACTCGACGGCAAGAGCCCGAACAGTGCGATCCAGAGCCTGAGTGCACTGAATCAGAACATGCGGGTCGTATCGACGATGCTCGTACGGGGCATAGATAGCTGTGTAGTATCCAGTAGCATCTCCAGCAGGGGCATACGGAATGTATCGGAACTCAGAGGCATCCAAGCTATCGCTGAACTCTCCTCGGAGATGTGCGACAGCAGAGTAGGCGGCATCATGTACTGCCATCTCAATCGTCAGGCCGATACCATGGAAAAGATGCAGCTCAGTGTCTGAGTCATCGCGCTGATCATAGATACGAACATCAGCATGGTACTGCTCCTGGTTGAACTCGCGGTAGTCCTCGTAGACCATGTACTCGAGGTACCAGCGGTAGCCCAGCCTGGTCAGGAGGGCGATCAGGACAGCTGGAAAACCAGGGGCACCATGAGCCCAAGTGCGAAGCACAAGCTGCGTCGTAGGGCGTGGTGGAAACAAACGATCCATCTGAAACAGAGGAAATTCAGGATTGTCAAATGACAATGAGAAGTATAATCCAACTCAGAGAGAAAGGTTAAACAAAACAATGGAAAGGAAAATGATTATCAGACTAATTAGATCAATGGTAAGGAATTAAGCACAGATATCCAGCTCTCCGGGTAGACGAGATTTACGAGATCCTAAGTGTCGGGGTTAGTAAAATTCATTTAACCCGAATAGAAGAGAGGTCAGAGTCCCAGAGTATAGACGAGGAATAAAAGATACTAATACCACCCAATTGGCGACGTGGGCCCATAAGCCACACAGCCATGTTAGTAAAACAGTTTTCCAAAGACTAGACTCAACTTCGGCCAAGGAGTTGGAAAGGGGGGTTCCTACAGGCAGTCGGCTCTGATACCAACTTGTGACGCCCCCGGCTCAATCGTGCACTAATCATACACGCAAATGCACACGATCAAGCCTAAGGACTCACGGGAAGATATCACAACACAACTCTAAAACATAAATAAAGTCATACAAGCTTTATATTACAAGCCAGGGGCCTCGAGGGCACGAATACATAAGCTTGCATACAAGCATCAGCGGAAGCATCAGATATCTGAGTACAGATATAAAAGAAAACAAAGATAGGCCCTTAGAAGGCAGGGCAATAGAAAACACTACGATCGAAGGGCGCAGGCCTCCTGCCTGGGACCCTCCGAACCTACTCCTGGTCGTCAGCCAACTCGTAGTAGTATCCACCCTCGGGGTAGTAGTAGCGATCGTCGGCGTGGGCAGCTATCTCAGGGGCTCCGTCATCTAATTGCATCAAATGGATATGGGGGAAAAAGAAAGCAAAGCAACAGTGAGTACTCATCCGAAGTACTCAGCAAGCAAGGATCTACACTACATATGCAACATTATCAAAGAAGGGCTATATATGTGGACTGGGCTGCAGAAATGCCAGAATAGAGAGATGGCCTAGTCCTATCGAAGACTAGCATCTTCAGAGGTCTTGCAGCAATAGAAGAGAGTAGATCAGCACAGTATAAAGTAGTTGTATCATTAAGTCTCAACCTCACCCAGAGATCCTTTCTCAACTCCCTGCGAGAAAGCAATCCCAGAGCCATACAGTCATCAACCTCGTCTAGAGATCCCTTCTCGACTCCCTGCGAGAAGCAATCCCACAGCCATAGTATCCAATTCTAGTTGTATCGATCGGGATACAACTCCGAGTGTCCGTTACCGAGGATCCGGCTATGCATAGATTAGTTCTTCCCTGCAGGGGTGCACCAACTTACCCACCACACTCACTTAACTCCGGCCGAACACACTTTTCCGGGTCATGCCCGGCCTCGGCCAAACGACACACCACAACCCTACCTAGAGCTCAGCAGAGAGGTCCCCGTCGGTCTACATCCTAAGCGCTCAGAGGTCTTGGGCCATCGCCATGTGCACTCCGAGTCGTTGCGTGCAGGGGGAAGCCAGGCACCAGGGGGGCGCCGGTCCGTCCCGGCCGCAATGCTGAACTGGACGTCTGACAGAGCTTTCGGCTAATGCATACGATGCAGAGTGCCCATAACTTTTCCCATGTGATGGTTAGTGCTATCGGGCCAAAGGCCCACTCGAATCAAATATCCAAATCGTTAGTACCTTGGGGTGCGGTAACGAGCAGAGACTCACGATCGATGTGACCCCGTTGCCCCGTCTCGAGGACTTGCGGCAAGGGCCAAGAATGCCCGGCCACGCCTCGTATTCTCACTCGGGCACCATCCAGGTCAACCCGTCTTCACATCACACGCGGGTACCCCTCAGGGTCGACCCGCCTTCCAAGTAACAGTGTAAAGTCCAATTATCCATGTGTCCATAACATCAAGGGAATTCGAGGTATCACCCTCGATGGATTCCTACTCGATGTATCCGTCAAGGTGAACTCGGAGGAATCACCCTCGATGGGTTCACACTTGAGGTGTTGCACGACAGCGTCGTTATCGGAAGTGGTGAAGGAGGAATCACCCTCGATGACCATGACCGAATAGCTACTCTACAGAGTTAACATCAGAAGTGCTACACGAGGTATCACCCTCGGCACTCGATAGTAACGCTGCAGTGTCGTTACAACTAAGGGGGTGATGTGCGGTGCTGGGGCCTGGTCGTCGAGTCTTTTGATGATCCAGCGGGGCAATCGGGACAAGTGGGGTCACTGATAGGTCTCTACCAAGTCTATACTAGACAGTTTAGGATAAGCAGGTAAGGTTTCAATAGCAGGTTACAATAGACAGGCTATGCATCAGAATAGGTAAAGCCGTAGTAGCAGCAATTTCTAATGCAAGCATGAGAGAGAAAGAATAGGCGATATCGATATGCTCAAAGGGGGGGTGCTTGCCTGGTTGCTCGGCGGCAAAGGCAAGGTCGTCAACGGTGTCGTCGGCTCCTGAACTGCGTCGGTCTCGGGGTCGACGTCAATGTCGGGGTCTACCGAGAGAGAAGAGGGGGAAGAAACAGTAAATATAAAGCAAACAAGAGCATGACATGACAATACGCAGTGCCGGGTGTGTCCTAACGCATGGTCGCACGTCACCTAGGAAGGGGGAAGCCATCCGGGAATGTTTTCCCAGTTCCGGACATTTGTCAGACAGATGACCGGAGGGGAATGGTTCCATGTTCGGATAGTTAGGGACGTGTGGCGGACGAACGGTCCGCGTATTCGGATTCGTCTTGTCGTTCTGAGCAACTTGTAACTCCCCAAAATTTTGGTTTGATTTTTACCAAATTCTTTATTTGATTTGAAGGAGGTTATTTAAATTTTTCTAAAAGAGGGACTCTCCTCCTCAAATCCTTTTTTTTATGACAAATCTTGTATGAGTCCTTCTCGATCTTGATTCTGGTCTTGAGGGTTTTTCAACATGTGTTGATTCAACACAAATGCTCTTGGGTTGTTTTACTTTTTCTTTTATTAAAAAAGAATTCCTATAATTTTTGGATTTATCTTTCTCTATTCAAAAATACTCTCTTGCCATGACCTATGTTGTAAATTTTCCTCCTAAACCCTCCTCCCCACTTTGGGTCAAGCCAAGCATCCAATTCCAGCAAGTTTCAACCTCTTTTAGATTTTATTTCTATTTATTTCATCATCAAATCATTTTCTGCCATTTATTTTGGACCCTTGGGATTCACAAAGGAAGTACCCGATTCCTTGAGCTTTTAATCCCAAGTAAATTACCCTAGCTACTCCTTGGTACCCTCAACCTAGATCCATCAAGAGTTGCTGGTCCACAGTCCAAATTGTTCAAAATTTGCTTACTGCAAGTTTGGACCAGTTTTGCTATTTTTGGTGAAATTCATTCTTTTCCCTTTCCAAAAATTCTGAGAAAATTTAGGGAGCCTCTGGATGCATCAAGAGGCCACCCCTCCAAGTTTCAGCTCTAGAAAAGTTTTCCACGTGCATCAAACATTTCATCGAGCAGGTGACATACACTGTTCCGGTCAAATTCAGAGTTTCAGTGTTAGGATTCAGATGGCAGTGTCGTTTCCGGCAAGGTTTAGTGTCCATCTCGCTAGTAACTGCTTTGGCTCGTTGCTCACTGCTCCTCCTTCTTATCCTGGGCATCGCACGGTCCCTTGGCCGGTTGCGAGCGTCGGTGGCGAACTGTCGCGTTGGCTCCGGTGTCTTCCGCGGCGATAGTACCGCCCGTGGCGGCCATCAGAGGCTAGCCCTGCAGTACGGCGCCGCTCCGCACCGCCCAAGCCACCGGTGGCCTCCGCATGTTCATCTCCTCCCCTGAGCGCGCTGCAGAACCGTCGCCATGGCCTGAGAAGCGCAGAGCGCACTCTCTGCCGCCGACGTGCCCGTGAGTGCCGTTCCGTCAAGACCGTGAGTGCAGGCCAAATTTGATCAAGCTTATCTCAAATATGGAACCGGTGAACCAATCCGCAGCTGCCCAGTCGCCTAAACCTCCAGCTCGACCACCACCTCACCGTAATTTCTCGCCGGAGATATTTTGGCCGCGGCACTCCCCTAGCCAGTCTATAAATAGGACCCCAGCGGCGTTGTGAAGCCACCACATCCATCTTGCCTCACCACAGCCTCGCCAAAACCCCTCAGAGGGCCTCGGGAGGGTCTTCTCCCTCAGCTCCGGCCGCCTCGATCCGCTTCGGGCGCCAGCATGATTTGCTTTGGTTACTCCATCTTTTCAGCCCAAATTTGGTCAGCAACCTCCTAGTCCACCACCTCTTCTAACCCGAGCCTCAATTTGGCGTCTGCAGCCCTCCTCGGTGAGATCCCTCATCACCCGACGCCGCTGTCCACCGGAGAGGAAGTAGCCGTCGATGTGGTGCTCCCCGACGCCTCCTTCCACCACCCACCGATGCGGAATTGTCCCGTGAGTGCAACCATACCCTTGCCCTCCCCTGGATCGCCGTCGATCGCCGCCGGCGATCATCGTTTGCTTCTGTCGCCGGTGGGATTTTTAAACCTGACATGCGGGACCCCCTCGTCAGCCTCTACTCTTCTTCTTCAAACTGTTTTCTGAAGACTCCTTCGGGCAGAATACGTTTTCTCTTTGGTTTGGCGTATTTCTATTCGAAACGTTTTCTATTTATTCAAACTAGCCCCTGGATAATTTTCTGTTTATAACAGATTAGTCCCTAGACTAAAACCCTCATAACTTTTAAACAAAAGATGATTTGGAGTTGATTCTTTTTCTGTCATCTCTATTTTTCTGTCTAGTTTTTTAATCATATTTATTTGAAAAATATTTGGAACTATTTTTATGCACGCACGGTATTTACGTTAGAATCCGATATTTTTATGTAACGTAGATACCGAAGGAGGTGACGGTGCCGTCAACTTCACCGAGCTAGACTCCGACTACTCCGAACCAGGCAAGCATGTTTGAACCTTTGATATGATGAGTGTCTTTCATGTTTGCTTGAGTGGTTTTCTCATGGCATGTTTATATAAGCATTTGTTGAATGTTATATTTCATGCAAGGTAAGTTGCAAGTGAGCTACAAAACTTGATGTGATCATAAGATGGTGAAACAACCTAATCATGTGGTGGCATGATAGGTTGCAAGCTGGTATTGTTGGAGCATGCCAGTTCTAAATCAAACTGTTTAACTCCATAGTTGACGTGGATCGAGTCTTGTTCCCGTTCGCCTTCTTTTCGTACTGCCACATGTTTTCTGCAAAGAATGCGGTTTAGTAAGTTGCAAACCTCTTTCCATGTACACACCAAATAGAGGGGCTGTGATGAGGGTTCCATGGCCCTGGATTAAAGCCCGTCATCCGGTCAGGGGGCATGGGTGTTTCCGGTTGGGACCGAGAGGGGGGCACCCCTTAGAGCGCGCGATATAAATTTGATCCCATGCTATTCGAGGTGTTCGCCTCCCCGTCTTAGAGTTTTTCTTGAACGTTGCCTAGGGTGATTCCTGGCATCGGGATGTGGAATGGGTGTGTACTGGATTGATGTGTTTTCTTCTAAAATACCGTAGACGAAACTAGTCCTTGTGGCTACTGAAATCCGTTGGCTGTGGGTAAAGAGTACAAACTCTGCAGAGTCAAAACCATCCAAGTAACCATGTCCTCGGTCAAGGACGTTGGTTGTCAGATCAAGTGTCAGTCTCAGTGTCAGTCTCTGGAGAACAAACTTGCTAACTAACAGTGGTAATCCCGGCTGAATGTTATTCCTGTGGTTGGACTAACCTGTTTATTATTATGTACCGAGTATTCCTTGGGATGGTGCTACTCCATGGACTACTCGAATTCGAATGATGAAATATAAGCCCTTTATGAGATGTCGCTCAGACGTCCGACTGTGGCATTCTTGTGATTTACTTTTGATATAAGCCCTTTATGTGATGTCGCTCAGACGTCCGACTGTGGCATTCTTGTTATTTACTTTTGATATAAGCCCTTTATGTGATGTCGCTCATACGTCCGACTGTGGCATTCTTGTTATTTACTTTTGATATAAGCCCTTTATGTGATGTCGCTCAGATGTCCGACTGTGGCATTCTGATTATTTACTTTCATTATAAGCCCTTTTCGAGATGTCGCATTCAGACGTCCGACTGTGGCACGTACTGTCATTTACTTTTCAGTATAAGCCCTTTATGTGGTGTCGCCCTGACGCCCGACTGCAGCATGTTAATTTCTTTCTACCTTTCGAGGCGTCGCTTCTGACACCCGATCGGTCTTCTGCTATTTTTATTGGGATTTCGGGAGGACTACCGCCTGACTTCTTTTTTTTTATTTATCTTGTAGTGCAAACTTGTTACCTAAGTGTGTATTACCAATTTGCTCATGTGCATCATGTTTGCATTTGTTATATCTTATGTCCAAACTGTCTTGCGAGTACATTCAAAGTACTCACCTGGCTTGTTGATTTGGCCAGATGTTGACGAAGGCGATCTTATGGATGAAGAGTACGATAGTGAGTCCGACGCCTAGAGGAGTCACAGCCAGTCCCTTGCGATCCTGGAGTTGGTCACTTGTATTATATACGCTTCCGCTACCCTAAATAAAATCATCGAGCCTCACTCCGGCGCTTGATGAGTTGTAAGATTTTGGAGTCATGTCACCCTCTTCACTGTGACATATCCACCACCACTTTTATTGCGAGTCAGTAGTTATGCCACCACACCCTCTGTGTCATTCCGCCTTTATGTGTAATATTGGCGTGCTTGTAATAAATTGTTGAACAGCCTCAGCTCAACCCTGTATAATATTTAGTACTACTGGATTTCTGTATCAAGGAATTGTCTACCAGTAAGAAAGCTTTTTTTTCTGTACTGGTCTGACGAAAGGGGCGATTTTTCAATAAATGTTTGTTGAAAAACCGGTCCTGACAACCTTGGTACCAAAGCCAGGCTGACTGTAGGAAGCCACTAGGTGCGATCGCTAATCAGTTATTAACGTTATTAGTGCTATTTAGCACTTTGCAAATTGTAGCAATTTTCTGTTAGTCATCATAAATTTATGATTTGACTATCTGGAATTTTTGTCTACTTTTGTAGATGGCTGGCCGCGACTGTGAGTCACAGGTGTTCGCCAATGTACCTGAGGGATTTATCAAGCTCCTCGCCACCATCGCCAAGGTCGCGATCGGGCCATCAACTTGTCCGGAGTTCACACTCTACCAGCACAAGCTCAGCGATAGCATGTCTATGCACCAGGCCGCGGTGCAATTCAAGGGAGGGCGTTCTGAATCACACCGCTTCTGATTTGTTGGAAGGGCCATGCCTACGGAGAGGCATGCCATGCAGATGGCTGCCCGTGAGGCAATAGCTCGTCTCCGGGATGCTCTTCCTTCAATGAAGGCTCGTCGCTACCGCTACCTCCCATGCCACGTGCCATACACTTGTCACTATGCTTTTGCTTGCTCTAGGGGAGAGAGAGATGAGGCTATTAAGATGCTTGTTGAGTACCTCAAAGCTCTTGAGGCAGCATTTGATAACCTCATGGACGACTTTGTGGCTGCGCGTATGGACTTAGTTCAGGGCTGTGCCGCCAACAGGAGGGAGCTCCTCCATACAGCAACACCACTGTCATACATCTCGTCCTTAGCATCCTATGCACCTGCCATCTTAGCCACCGCTCGCCGCCTGCCTACCACTGAGGAGTTTGACCAAGTCATTGCTCCTACCCCAGTTAGTGTTGCACCACCTGCCACACCCGCACCAGCTGCACAACCCAGTGCTTTGCGCCTAGAGCCTATTATTGAGGAGGAGGTTGAGTCTCCAGCATCACTGGGACTTACCTCGGCAGGACGAGGGAAGTTTTTGCCATCTCCGATTGAGTGCGCCGAGTAGCCGTGTGATGTACCAGTTTGTATGATATGTTTATATGTATATAAGCTTGGTGAGAAGTAGTTTGTATGTGCATCATGTAGGAACACGGAGAAGTGCACTAGCCTAAATAACATGTCAGGAATGTGTACGCACATCCTGAGTGATGTACTGTATAATTACGGCTTGCTTGTAAGATATGTACTGAGCGGTCCTTCTTCTTGCGCAATCAAGTGTTTTCTTAAAAAATCTTGGAGTTTTTAAATCTCTGCATTTGCAAAATTATTTATTTTTGCTACTCAGATTTTTTTTCTCATGAGTTCTGCAATAATACCCTAGAGTGGAAATGCCTCGCCCCTGGACTCGTTCCATGCCAAGTCCGCCAGAAGAAAATTATGGTACCCAAACAAGTAACAATTTCACACAGGGCAGTCAAGTCAACAAGGCAGTGAAGCAGCGTTTTCTCAAGTATGCCGCCTTTATGAGGAAAGCCAATAGCAGCATCAAGAAATGATGAACCATATTATCAATATGGGAAATCACCGCGAACCGTACCAGCAGCATTCCAAATTGTCTAAACTACAAAAGACACGTCCCCCAACTTTCTCTCACACGGATAAACCTCTTGAGGCCGATGATTGGCTTCGAGACATTGAGAGGAAATTAATTATTGCACAATGTTCGGACCGTGAGAAGGTACTTTATGCACCTCACTACCTCACTGGAGCAGCTGCATCATGGTGGGAAAATTTCCTACACATGCACCCTGTTGAAAACAACATCACCTAGGAGGAATTTAAGGAAAAATTTCGTGGGGCGCACATTCCTAGAAGTGTTATGAAGATCAAAAAAAGGGAGTTTGATGACCTCAAGCAGAGAAGCATGACAGTGACTGAGTACAATAGTCAGTTTACACAATTATCTCGTTATGCCAACGAAGAACATATGACTGAAAATAAAAAGATGGAAAAATTTCTGGACGGCCTGGCACCAGCACTTAAATGCCAGCTGGTCGTGCACACCTTCCCAGATTTCAAAACGCTTGTGGACAAGGCTATTACATTAGAAAATGAGCGCCGCAGCTTGGAGGATATTCGCAAGCGCAAAAGGGACAAGACTACTCATTCTCGCAACAACAGGAACAAGAAAGATTTCCAGAAAAATGGGGCGAACAAATCCGCAACCAATGTTCTACGCCCAAACAAAAAATTTCATGCAAGGGACAAGGATTTTACGTATCACCCGGGCGTTACTTGCTTCGCTTGTGGTGAGGAAGGACATTATGCCAAGCAGTGCCCAAAGCCAAGAAACTCGGCCCTCAAGCCGAACAACACTGGAAATAATTCAGCCCCTAAGCGCAATAACTTCAACCCCAATAACAATCACAGGAAAGGTCACGTGAACCATGTGACCAAGGAGGAAGCACAGAATGCTCCGGACATCGTACTCGGTACGTTCCCTGTCAACACAATACCTGCCATAGTTTTGTTTGATTCTGGAGCTTCTCACTCGTTCGTTTCCAAGAAATTTGCTTTGCAACATAATTTTCCGATTCTTCCCTTGGAAAATTCCATGACCATCAAGTCCCCCGGGATTAAGCAAATCACTCAGAGTTACTGCCATGGTGTGGTTATTGAGATTGAGGGATTAAAGTTTCAGGCAAACCTCATTGTATTGGAAAATAAGGGACTGGATGTTATCCTAGGAATGGACTGGTTAACCACCAACAAGGGATTTATCGACTGTTTCAATCGGACTGTGATTCTCACCCATCATCACGGGAAGACAATAAAAATTGCAGCTCAAGAAAGACCAATATCACTGCGACCAAGATTGAACAAGGTGGATATTTCAGAGTTAAGTAAAGTTCTAGTGGTGTGTGAGTTTCCTGATGTGTTTCCCGAAGAACTACCAGGCATGCCACCAGACCGGGAAATAGAGTTCATCATTGAACTAGCACCTGGAACCACTCCCATTTACAAGAAACCATACAGAATGGCACCCTCCGAGTTGGTAGAATTAAAAAAGCAAATAAAGGAATTGCTGGACAAAGGTTATATCAGGGCCAGCTCCTCACCTTGGGGTTCACCCGTATTGTTTGCCAAGAAAAGAGATGGGACACTGAGATTATGTATAGACTATCGAGCACTCAACATGGTCACCATCAAAAACAAATATCCGATGCCTCGGATAAATGATTTATTTGACCAGCTCGCACAGGCCAAGGTTTTCTCAAAAATTGATTTAAGGTCAGGATATTATCAATTAAAAGTACGAACAGAAGATATCCCTAAGACAGCATTCACCTCCAGATATGGGTTATTTGAATTTACAGTAATGCCGTTCGGACTGACAAACGCCCCCGCATATTTCGTCCACCTCATGAACAAAGTGTTTATGAAATTTATGGACAAATTCGTTGTGGTGTTCATTGATGATATCTTAGTATATTCCAAGACACCAGAAGAACATGCTGAACATCTCAAAATTGTACTGGGAGAATTAAGGAAACATCAATTGTACGCCAAATTCAGCAAATGTGAATTTTGGTTAAAACAAGTTGGTTTTCTAGGCCACGTATTAACCCAAGAAGGTGTTGCCGTGGACCCAGAAAAAGTCAAAGCCATAATTGACTGGAAACCACCAGCCAACGTAACAGATGTACGAAGTTTTCTGGGAATGGCTGGATATTATAGAAGATTTATTGAAGGATTCTCCACCATAGCAAAACCTATGACGCAGCTACTCAAGAAGGATAAGAAATTTGTGTGGACCGAAGCTTGCGAGAGAAGTTTCCAAGATCTCAAAAGGAGATTAACAACAGCACCAGTATTAGTCGTGCCAGACATACACAAAATTTTTGAAGTATATTGTGACGCATCCAGGAAAGGCCTCGGATGCGTATTAATGCAAGAAGGCAAGGTAGTCGCATATGCTTCCAGGCAACTATGAAGGCATGAAGAAAATTATCCTACTCATGACTTGGAATTAGCAGCAGTTATTCATGCACTCAAAGAATGGAGACACTTTTTGCTTGGGAATCGTTGTGAAATATATACGGACCATAAAAGCCTCAAATATATTTTCATACAACCAGAACTCAATTTACGACAACGACGCTGGTTGGAATTAGTGGAAGATTATGATGTTGGCATTCACTACCATCCAGGAAAGGCGAATGTAGTGGCAGATGCTCTCAGCCGAAACCCAAGCTCGGGCAACAATAGTTTACAAAACTTGAGACCTGAGTTTCAGCGGGAGTTTGCCAAAATCAACGTGGTGTTGGTCATTGAAGGCACTGCGTCAACTTTGGAAATACAGCCTACCCTAATGGAACAAATTAAGAAAGCTCAGCATGGACACCCCAACATCAAAAGGCATAAAAAGAAAAGTGAGCCTGGGCAAGGCCTCAGAATTCGTCATAGACGACAAGGGAATATTATGGTACGGAGACAGGCTATGCGTACCAAATATAGAGGACCTCAAACAGCAAATTTTGACCGAAGCCCACACCGCTCCATATTCAATCCACCCCGGAGGAACCAAAATGTACAAGGACATTCAGGAAAGATTTTGGTGGCACGGTATGAAAAGGGATATAGCCACATTCATTGCATGTTGTGATTCATGTCAGCGCATTAAAGCCGAGCACCAAAAACCAGCAGGACTATTACAGCCAAACAAGATACCTGAATGGAAATGGGACGAAATTGGAATGGATTTTATTGTCGGGCTACCTCGGTCACGACACGGAAATGATGCCATATGGGTCATCACAGATAGATTAACCAAGGTGGCACATTTTATTCCAGTAAAGACAACCCACACCACTCAGAAGCTTGCCAGGCTTTACCTCTCCCGTATTGTTTGTCTGCATGGAGTTCCAAAGACTATAATATTCGACAGAGGCACTCAATTCGTCTCCAGATTTTGGGATCATTTACAACAAGCTCTGGGAACTCAACTAGTATTCAGTACAGCATACCACCCCCAGACTGGAGGACAGACTGAACGTGTGAACCAAATTCTAGAGGACATGCTGAGAGCATGTGTTCTCACCTATGGAACCAGTTGGGAAGAAAGCTTGCCGTATGCCGAGTTCACGTACAACAATAGTTACCAAGCCAGTCTACAAATGGCACCTTTTGAAGCCTTGTATGGGCGAAGATGTCGTACCCCATTAAATTGGTCAGAGACAGGAGACAGTCATATCTTCGGCCCAGACATGCTCAAGGAAGCTGAGGAGAAAGTTAAACTAATCAGGGATCGACTCAAGACAGCCCAGAGCCGACAAAAGAGTTATTACGATCAAAAACATCGTGAAGTCAGTTTTGAACCTGGTGAATATGTGTATCTAAGAGTATCCCCTATGAGGGGCCTGCAACGATTCAAAGTTAAAGGGAAGCTGGCACCATGATTTATTGGACCCTTCTGTGTAATTGCACGAAGAGGCACAGTGGCCTACCAGCTAGACCTACCTGAAGAACTGTCAGACGTCCATGACGTGTTCCACATCTCACAGTTGAGGAAATGTGTAAGCAATCCAGAGAAGCATGTATCTCATGAGAACATTGACATACAACCAGACCTCACCTACCGGGAACGTCCAATAAAAATATTGGAGGAGTCTGAAAGAAGGACCCGTCAGAAGACAATTAAGTTTTTCAAGGTTCAGTGGAGCAATCACACCGAGGATGAAGCAACATGGGAAAGAGAGGATTTTCTTCGGGCAGAGTACCCACACCTATTTGAGGATCAGCTGAAATCTCGGGGACGAGATTTTTCCTAAGGGGGTAGGTGTTGTAACACCCCAAAATTTTGTTTTGATTTTTACCAAATTCTTTATTTGATTTGAAGGAGGTTATTCGAATTTTTCTAAAAGAGGGACTCTCCTCCTCAAATCCTTTTTTTATGACAAATCTTGTATGAGTCCTTCTCGATCTTGATTCTGGTCTTGAGGGTTTTTCAACATGTGTTGGTTCAACACAAATGCTCTTGGGTTGTTTTACTTTTTCTTTTATTAAAAAAGAATTCCTATAATTTTTGGATTTATCTTTCTCTATTCAAAAATACTCTCTTGCCATGACCTATGTTGTAAATTTTCCTCCTAAACCCTCCTCCCCACTTTGGGTCAAGCCAAGCATCCAATTCCAGCAAGTTTCAACCTCTTTTAGATTTTATTTCTATTTATTTCATCATCAAATCATTTTCAGCCATTTATTTTGGACCCTTGGGATTCACAAAGGAAGTACCCAATTCCTTGAGCTTTTAATCCCAAGTAAATTACCCTAGCTACTCCTTGGTACCCTCAACCTAGATCCATCAAGAGCTGCTGGTCCACAGTCCAAATTTTTCAAAATTTGCTTACTGCAAGTTTGGACCAGTTTTGCTATTTTTGGTGAAATTCATTCTTTTCCCTGTCCAAAAATTCTGAGAAAATTTAGGGAGCCTCTGGATGCATCAAGAGGCCACCCCTCCAAGTTTCAGCTCTAGAAAAGTTTTCCACGTGCATCAAACATTTCATCGAGCAGGTGACATGCACTGTTCCGGTCAAATTCAGAGTTTCAGTGTTAGGATTCAGATGGCAGTGTCATTTCCGGCGAGGTTCAGTGTCCATCTCGCTAGTAACTGCTTTGGCTCATTGCTCACTGCTCCTCCTTATCCTGGGCATCGCACGGTCCCTTGGCCGGTTGCGAGCGTCGGTGGTGAACTGTCGCGTCGGCTCCGGCGTCTTCCGAGGCGACAGTACCGCCCGTGGCGGCCATCAGAGGCCAGCCCTGCAGTACGGCGCCGCTCCGCACCGCCCAAGCCACCGGTGGCCTCCGCGTGTTCATCTCCTCCCCTGAGCGCGCTGCAGAACTGTCGCCATGGACTGAGAAGCGAAGAGCGCGCTCTCTGCCGCCAACGTGCCCGTGAGCGCCGTTCCGTCAAGACCGTGAGTGCAGACCAAATTTGATCAAGCTTATCTCAAATATGGAACCGGTGAACCAATCCGCAGCTGCCCAGTCGCCTAAACCTCCAGCTCGACCACCACCTCGCCGTAATTTCTCGCCGGAGATATTTTGGCCGCAGCACTCCCCTAGCCAGTCTATAAATAGGACCCCAGAGGCGTTGTGAAGCCACCACATCCATCTTGCCTCACCACAGCCTCGCCAAAACCCCTCAGAGGGCCTCGGGAGGGTCTTCTCCCTCAGCTCCGGCCGCCTCGATCCGCTTCGGGCGCCAGCACGATTTGCTTTGGTTACTCCATCTCCTCAGCCCAAATTTGGTCAGCAACCTCCTAGTCCACCACCTCTTCTAACCCGAGCCTCAATTTGGCGTCTGCAGCCCTCCTCGGCGAGATCCCTCATCACCCGACGCCGCCGTCCGCCGGAGAGGAAGTAGCCGTCGACGTGGTGCTCCCCGACGCCTCCTTCCACCACCCACCGACGCGAAATTGTCCCGTGAGTGCAACCATACCCTTGCCCTCCCCTGGATCGCCGTCGAACGCCGCCGGCGATCATCGTTTGCTTCTGTCGCCGGTGGGATTTTTAAACCTGACATGCGGGACCCCCTCGTCAGCCTCTACTCTTCTTCTTCAAACTGTTTTCTGAAGACGCCTTTGGGCAGAATACATTTTCTCTTTGGTTTGGCGTATTTCTATCCGAAACGTTTTCTGTTTATTCAAACTAGCCCTTGGATAATTTTCTGTTTATAACAGATTAGTCCCTAGACTAAAACCCTCATAACTTTTAAACAAAAGATGATTTGGAGTTGATTCTTTTTCTGTCATCTCTATTTTTTTGTCTAGTTTTTTAATCATATTTATTTGAAAAATATTTGGAACTATTTTTATGCACGCACGGTATTTACGTTAGAATCCGATATTTTTATGTAACGTAGATACCGAAGGAGGTGACGGTGCCGTCAACTTCACCGAGCTAGACTCCGACTACTCCGAACCAGGCAAGCATGTTTGAACCTTTGATATGATGAGTGTCTTTCATGTTTGCTTGAGTGGTTTTCTCATGGCATGTTTATATAAGCATTTGTTGAATGTTATATTTCATGCAAGGTAAGTTGCAAGTGAGCTACAAAACTTGATGTGATCATAAGATGGTGAAACAACCTAATCATGTGGTGGCATGATAGGTTGCAAGATGGTATTGTTGGAGCATGCCAGTTCTAAATCAAACTGTTTAACTCCATAGTTAACGTGGATCGAGTCTTGTTCCCGTTCGCCTTCTTTTCGTACTGCCACATGTTTTCTGCAAAGAATGCGGTTTAGTAAGTTGCAAACCTCTTTCCATGTACACACCAAATAGAGGGGCTGTGATGAGGGTTCCATGGCCCTGGATTAAAGCCCGTCATCCGGTCAGGGGGCATGGGTGTTTCCGGTTGGGACCGAGAGGGGGGCACCCCTTAGAGTGCGCGATATAAATTTGATCCCATGCTATTCGAGGTGTTCGCCTCCCCGTCTTAGAGTTTTTCTTGAACGTTGCCTAGGGTGATTCCTGGCATCGGGATGTGGAATGGGTGTGTACTGGATTGATGTGTTTTCTTCTAAAATACCGTAGACGGAACTAGTCCTTGTGGCTACTGAAATCCGTTGGCTGTGGGTAATTAGTACAAACTCTGCAAAGTCAAAACCATCCAAGTAACCATGTCCTCGGTCAAGGACGTTGGTTGTCAGATCAAGTGTCAGTCTCAGTGTCAGTCTCTGGAGAACAAACTTGTTAACTAACAGTGGTAAACCCGGCTGAATGTTATTCCGGTGGTTGGACTAACCTGTTTATTATTATGTACCGAGTATTCCTTGGGATGGTGCTACTCCATGGACTAATCGAATTCGAATGATGAAATATAAGCCCTTTATGAGATGTCGCTCAGACGTCCGACTGTGGCATTCTTGTGATTTACTTTTGATATAAGCCCTTTATGTGATGTCGCTCAGACGTCCGACTGTGGAATTCTTGTTATTTACTTTTGATATAAGCCCTTTATGTGATGTCGCTTAGACGTCCGACTGTGGCATTCTGATTATTTACTTTCATTATAAGCCCTTTTCGAGATGTCGCATTCAGACGTCCGACTGTGGCACATACTGTCATTTACTTTTCAGTATAAGCCCTTGATGTGGTGTCGCCCTGACGCCCGACTGCAGCATGTTAATTTCTTTCTACCTTTCGAGGCGTCGCTTCAGACACCCGATCAGTCTTCTGCTATTTTATTGGGATTTTGGGAGGACTACCGCCTGACTTCTTTTATTTATTTATCTTGCAGTGCAAACTTGTTACCTAAGTGTGTATTACCAATTTGCTCATGTGCATCATGTTTGCATTTGTTATATCTTATGTCCAAACTGTCTTGCGAGTACATTCAAAGTACTCACCTGGCTTGTTGATTTGGCCAGATGTTGACGAAGGCGATCTTATGGATGAAGAGTACGATAGCGAGTCCGACGCCTAGAGGAGTCCCAGTCAGTCCCTTGCGATCCTGGAGTTGGTCACTTGTATTATATACGCTTCCGCTACCCTAAATAAAATCATCGAGCCTCACTCCGACGCTTGATGAGTTGTAAGATTTTGGAGTCATGTCACCCTCTTCACTGTGACATATCCACTACCACTTTTATTGCGAGTCAGTAGTTATGCCACCACACCCTCTGTGTCATTCCGCCTTTATGTGTAATATTGGCGTGCTTGTAATAAATTGTTGAGCAGCCTCAGCTCAACCCTGTATAATATTTAGTACTACTGGATTTCTGTATCAAGGAATTGTCTACCAGTAAGAAAGCTTTTTTTTCTGTACTGGTCTGACGAAAGGGGCGATTTTTCAATAAATGTTTGTTGAAAAACCGGTCCTGACACAACTTTCATGTACAAAGTTTTTCGATCTGAGCTACGGATTATTTTCTATGATTTTCTAAAGATTTAAACAATTTTCTGGAATTAATTTAATTATTTAAATACGAATTATCCAGAATAGTAGCAGCTGACATCAGCAAGATGTCAGCATGACATCAGCGGGTCAAACCCAGCTGACCAGACTCAATTATGACAGGTGGGGCCCACATGTCATTCACAGTACTAATTATCAGAGGATTAAATTTAACTAATTAACCTAATTAGCTTGTGGGGCCCACTGTCAGTGACTGATTAAGTTAATTAATTAATTATTTAATTAACTAACATTTTATCTATTTATTTTTAAAACGTTTAGCGGTGGGGCCCGCGTGTTAGTGACACGGGTTGCCCAGTCAACAGCGCTGACTGGTCAACGGACCCCACTGGGGCCCAGTGGCAGTGGCGCTGGGGGCGGGCCCCAGCTGGCCAGGTCAGCGCCAGATGGACGCCGGCCACCGGAGCTCCCCGGCGAACTCGCGCGACGGCGAGCAACTCCGGCGAGCCCGGGTTTTCGCTACGCTGCATCAAATCGTGCGGGGTTTGGCTCCTTCGGAAGCTGGAGATGGGCCGCATCCAGTGGATGTGGTGGCGTGACCGAAGACGGCGCGTAGCGACGGCGGCGAGCACATCGGCGGCGACCGGTCTCGGGTGGCGATGGCCAACGGCGATGCGGTCGCGCTCGAGCCGAACGAATGGGCTAGGACGCACCTACGCGCACGTGTGAGTTCAATGGGCATAGGCACGGGGCCCAATGGTCGCCGTGGCTATGCCGGCGATGAGCTCGCGCGGTGACGGGATCGGGCACGATGGGGAGGAGGAGCTACAGCGGCGGAAACGCTCGAGAAAGAGAGGGGAAAGAAGCGTATGCTCACGGTGCTCCTGCAGGTGTGCTCAAGTGGGCTCGGGGAGGGCTCGAGGCGGCGAATCCGTTAGAGAAGCTCGTCGGAGCAGAGGAGGAAGACGGCGGCGTCGGGGGCGCAGCAGTGGCGTTCGGCTTCGGCTTCTCGGCGCAGTCAAAGTGGCGGAGCTTGGCGGAGCCATAGGACACGGAGAGGTGGCGAGAGGGCGACGGCGGGCGCGAGCTTCACGGCGGCGCTGCCATGGCGGCATCGGGCGAGGTGGGGAACGAGGGAGAGGGGCGAATGGGGTGACTAGGGTTCGCCAGGGGGGAGCGGGGAGTTGCTCTTATCCCCAGCGCGGGCGCGGGCGACGCGCTGTCGAGCGAGGGAGGGGGGCCGGTGCGCGGCGAGCGCGCGCGCGGTGACAGCGGCGCGCGTGAACAGCGCGAGGTGGGAGGAGGTGCGGGGTGGGCTGGGCCGGAGCTGTAGCGGCAGGGTTAAGTGCACAGTAGCATATTAGGCCTTTTCTCTTTTTCTGATTTCTTTTCTTTTCTGTTCTGTAAATTGTTTGGGCACTAAATGGTTTTTGTAAAATATGAGACCTAGCCCATAAATCACAGTGTAATATATCCTAGCACCAAAAACTAGTTTGGGTCAGTTACTATTTCATATAAATTTTGGATTAATAAAAAGGTTATTAAATATTGTTCTCAGCCACTGTTTAAGGTTGTTTGAGTCACTTAACTAATTTATTTACTGTTGGTTACAATTTTAGCATTGTCTCTGGAATATTTGCTATTTAATGAACATTTTAGCTTTCAAATTTGAAAAACTTTTATTTTCACTTTTAGTTTGAATTTCCAATTGAATTTGAATTTGAAATGAGTATGATCCAAATGATGCTTAAGCACTGTTGATCATGATGACATGGCATTATCAAAAGGGGGATTACTGTGTTTAACCACTGGGGGTGTTACAAGTCTCCTCCACTAACAAGAATTCTCGTCCCGAGAATTAAGAGGGAGACTGAAAGAAAGCGGGGTATTCTTGGAAGTCCTTCCGAAGAAACGTTCGGAAAATCTCAAACGACTGGAATGGTTTTCGATCCCCTCAAGCGGAGAAGCGTTCAATGCATTCAAGGTGTATGTTTTAGCCTCAGCATTTTGAGTTGTCTGGGCACGGTAATTCACTAGCCCAGCTGACTAACGGAGTATGCATTTCCTCATAATGAAGGTCATGCATGAATGCAAATTTTCATAGATGAATGAATGTGATGCTACTGAATTAAACAAAACAGAAGCAGGTACTGAGTTAACGAGATAGCACCTATCACAGTGGCAGGTTGATCCTGAACTTGTTCAATATCAATGTTGTAAGCGTGTCCACGACCAAATGTTTTTCGCTTCTGTGTTGAGCCCGAAGATGAGCCAACATCACGATAGCACTTCTGCGACTCCTTATGCTTCATTTGAGTAGTCTCAAGCAGAATAGCCTTGTTCACAAGAGCAGTAAAGTCGGTGAAATCTTGAGCAGCGAGTGCAAGCTCGATGTCTGCGTGGAGTCCATTATGGAACTTCTCTTGTCTAAGGGCATCCGTGGCGATGTCTTCTTCAGCATAGCGGGACAGGTCAAGGAATTCCCGCTGATAAGCTTCGACAGTCTCATTGCCCTGAGTGAGGTTGCGGAACTGGGTTTTCATCTGGTCCATGATTCCTTGAGGAATATATCGGGCACGGAAAGCAGCCTGGAACTCAGGCCAAGTAACGGCTGTTCCAGTAGGCAGTGTACGTTTGTGGGTGTCCCACCATTGAGCAGCAGGGCCCTTTAAGAAAAAGGACGCGAAGGCGACAAAGTTGGCAGGGGAGACATTTGCCGACTCCATCTCGTGAGTGATATCGCAAATCCAGTCATCAGCATCCAGTGGCTTCTCAGAGTTGCGGAACTGAGTGGGGTTAAGACGCATAAATTCTGGCAGAGTTATTGAAGGAGGGTTCTGGTTCTGGTTGTTCAGATGCGGGAACTGAGTCATAATCCCAGTCATGAACTGACGGTTTAGCTCGAACTGTTGCATCATAGCTGCCATATAATCTGGCGGTGGTGGGCGTTCAGGGGCACGACCACGACCACGACCACCTGGTCTAACCATCCTGCTACGTTTCAACAGGGGTAGTTCAGTAAAAGCAGTTGCGGGTGTTTAGCGACAAGCATGATGCAACACGACAATAATTAAGCAGTGTCATAGATACTTAACAGTAGTCAATTAATACATACAGATCCATACACAGAGTCGGTTACATGTGAATAGCATAACGGCGCAAATTCAAAAGCTAGATATGGTAGGCGGCGCGTAGGCACGCGGTAAGGAAGTACACCACGAGACATAGCAAAGGCTACATCAACATCAGGAAGATCCACTGAAACGGGGTAGCTGCACGTGCGGACGACGAATGTTCGTCGCGGAAGGATCCTGCGCTCCATGTGCACTCTGATGCAGAATCCGGTCTCGAGCTAAAAGAAGAGGTCCACGTACAGGTGTGTGACCTCCAACAGCAGGCCAATCAATACCAGCATACATCTCAGTCCTGCTCGGTTAAAGGATGTACTCCGGATGTATCCCTGCATGAACGGCTGGTAGCAACTGTGTCATAGCATCATAGAGGCGTGCTCAAGTGGCAACCAACTCGACGGCAAGAGCCCGAACAGTGCGATCCAGAGCCTGAGTGCACTGAATCAGAACGTGGGGGTCGTATCGACGACGCTCGTACGGGGCATAGATACCTGTGTAGTATCCAGTAGCATCTCCAGCAGGGGCATACGGAATGTATCAGAACTCAGAGGCATCGAAGCTATCGCTGAACTCTCCTCGGAGACGTGCGACAGCAGAGTAGGCGGCATCATGTACTGCCATCTCAATCGTCACGCCGATACCGTGGAAAAGATGCAGCTCAGTGTCTGAGTCATCGCGCTGATCATAGATACGAACATCAGCATGGTACTGCTCCTGGTTGAACTCGCGGTAGTCCTCGTAGACCATGTACTTGGGGTGCCAGCGGTAGCCCAGCCTGGTCAGGAGGGCGATCAGGACAGCTGGAAAACCAGGGGCACCACGAGCCCAAGTGCGAAGCACAAGCTGCGTCGTAGGGCGTGGTGGAAACAAACAATCCATCTGAAACAGAGGAAATTCAGGATTGTCAAATGACAATGAGAAGTATAATCCAACTCAGAGAGAAAGGTTAAACAAAACAATGGAAAGGAAAATGATTATCAGACTAATCAGATCAATGGTAAGGAATTAAGCACAGATATCCAGCTCTCCGGGTAGACGAGATTTACGAGATCCTAAGTGTCGGCGTTAGTAAAATTCATTTAACCCGAATAGAAGAGAGGTCAGAGTCCCAGAGTATAGACGAGGAATAAAAGATACTAATACCACCCAATTGGCGACGTGGTCCCGTAAGCCACACAGCCATGTTAGTAAAACAGTTTTCCAAAGACTAGAATCAACTTCGGCCAAGGAGTTGGAAAGGGGGGTTCCTACAGGCAGTCGGCTCTGATACCAACTTGTGACGCCCCCGGCTCAATCGTGCACTAATCATACACGCAAATGCACACGATCAAGCCTAAGGACTCACGGGAAGATATCACAACACAACTCTAAAACATAAATAAAGTCATACAAGCTTTATATTACAAGCCAGGGGCCTCGAGGGCTCGAATACATAAGCTTGCATACAAGCGTCAGCGGAAGCATCAGATATCTGAGTACAGATATAAAAGAAAACACAGATAGGCCCTTAGAAGGCAGGGCAATAGAAAACACTACGATCGAAAGGCGCAGGCCTCCTGCCTGGGACCCTCCGAACCTACTCCTGGTCGTCAACGGTGTCGTCGGGCTCCTGAACTGCGTCGGTCTCGGGGTCGACGTCGGTGTCAGGGTCTACCGAGAGAGAAGAGGGGGAAGAAACAGTAAATATAAAGCAAACAAGAGCATGACATGACAATACGCAGTGCCGGGTGTGTCCTAACGTATGGTCACACGTCACCTAGGAAGGGGGAAGCCATCCGGGAATGTTTTCCCGGTTCCGGACATTTGTCAGACAGATGACCGGAGGGGAACGATTCCATGTTCGGATAGTTAGGGACGTGTGGCGGATGAACGGTCCGCGTATTCGGATTTGTCTCGTCGTTCTGAGCAACTTTCATGTACAAAGTTTTTCGATCTGAGCTACGGATTATTTTCTATGATTTTCTAAAGATTTAAACAATTTTCTAGAATTAATTTAATTATTTAAATACGAATCATCCAGAATAGTAGCAGCTGACATCAGCATGACATCAGCGGGTCAAACCCAGCTGACCAGAGTCAATTATGACATGTGGGGCCCACATGTCATTCACAGTACTAATTATCAAAGGATTAAATTTAACAAATTAACCTAATTAGCTTGTGGGACCCACTGTCAGTGACTGATTAAGTTAATTAATTAATTATTTAATTAACTAACATGTTATCTATTTATTTTTAAAATGTTTAGCGGTGGGGCCCGCGTGTCAATGACACGGGTTGCCCAGTCAGCAACAGTGACTGGTCAATGGACCCCACTGGGGCCCAGTGGCAGTGGCGCTGGGGGCGGGCCCCAGCTGGCCAGGTCAGCGCCAGGTGGACGCCGGCCACCGGAGCTCCCCGGCGAACTCGCGCGATGGCGAGCAACTCCGGCGAGCCCGGGTTTTCGCTACGCTGCATCAAATCGTGCAGGGTTTGGCTCATTCGGAAGCTGGAGGTGGGCCGCATCCAGTGGAGGTGGTGGCGTGACCGAAGACGGCGCGTAGCGACGGCGGCGAGCACATCGGCGGTGACCTGTCTCGGGTGGCGATGGCAAACGGCGATCCGGTCGCGCTCGAGCCGAACGAATGGGCTAGGAGGCACCTACGCGCGCGTGTGAGTTCAACGGGCATAGGCACGGGGCCCAATGGTCGCCGTGGCTACACCGGCGATGAGCTCGCGCGGTGACGGGATCGGGCACGACGGGGAGGAGGAGCTACGGCGGTGGAAACGCTCAGGAAAGAGAGGGGAAAGAAGCGTATGCTCACGGTGCTCCTGCAGGTGTGCTCAAGTGGGCTCGGGGAGGGCTCGAGGCGGTGAATCCGTCGGAGAAGCTCGTCGAAGCAGAGGAGGAAGATGGCGGCGTCGGGGGCGCAGCAGTGGCGTTCGGCTTCGGCTTCTCGGCGCAGTCGAAGTGGCGGAGCTTGGCGGAGCCGTAGGACACGGAGAGGCGGCGAGAGGGCGACGGCGGGCGCGAGCTTCACGGCGGCGCTGCCATGGCGGCATCGGGCGAGGTGGGGAACGAGGGAGAGGGGCGAATGGGGCGACTAGGGTTCGCCAGTGGGGAGCGGGGAGTTGCTCTTATCCCCAACGCAGGCGCGGGCGACACGCTGTCGAGCGAGGGAGGGGGCCGGTGCGCGGCGAGCGCGCGCGCGGTGACAGCGGTGTGCGTGAATAGCGCGAGGTGGGAGGAGGTGCAGGGTGGGCTGGGCCGGTGCTGTAGCGTCAGGCTTAAGTGCACAGTAGCATATTAGGCCTTTTCTCTTTTCTCTTTTTCTGATTTCTTTTCTTTTCTGTTCTGTAAATTGTTTGGGCACTAAATGGTTTTTGTAAAATATGAGACCTAGCCCATAAATCACAGTGTAATATATCCTAGCACCAAAAACTAGTTTGGGTCAGTTACTATTTCATATAAAGTTTGGATTAATAAAAAGGTTATTAAATATTGTTCTTAGCCACTGTTTGAGGTTGTTTGAGTCACTTAACTAATTTATTTACTGTTGGTTACAATTTTGGCATTGTCTGTGGAATATTTGCTATTTAATGAACATTTTAGTTTTCAAATTTGAACAACTTTTATTTTCACTTTTAGTTTGAATTTCCAATTGAATTTGAATTTGAAATGAGATATGATCCAAATGATGCTTAAGCACTGTTGATCATGATGACATGGCATTATCAAAAGGGGGATTACTGTGGCTAACCACTGGGGGTGTTACACACCATCCTTGAGGGCCATGGGAAACCAGTTCGCCATAACCTTCTCGTCGCCATTGGCTGCCTCGATGCTCAGCTCGTAGAGCTGTAGGAACTCGGCAGGGTCGGGGGTGCCATCGTAGCGCGGAGGCAGGTCGGGCTTGAACTTCCTGGCCAGACGACGCTGCGAAGCTCTGGAGTGAATGCGCGGCAACCCGCTGTGGTCACGGGAGCCCGTCGTGGAGGTGGAGCCTGGTCTTGGCGCTCGCGCGCCACCGCTGCAGGCGGCGCGCGGTCTTGACATGGCGGTGCTGGGAGTGCACAAGCATCTTCTTGCGGCCGCTGCACCACCTGGCAGCTTTCTTCTTCACGCGCCGGCGCCCTGCGCGGCGGGTCGCGCCGCGAGGCCTCGCGCCTTGGCTCGAGGGCGACATCTTGACGGGGAGGTGGAGGAGGTGCTCCGTGGGCCACGTCACCCGCAGCAGGCGGCGGGTGAGGTAGGGAGCGAGAGGGTGCAGGAGAGTCCCCGGCGGCGCTGACGAGCTTGGCGATGCGGTCCAGCCAGTCTTCGTAAAGGTCGTCGACGGGGCGGTAGCGCAGGAGCTCACGCGCCATGAGCAACGCAGCCTGCGCATTCGCCGGCCCGCGACGAGCATGAGACGATGAACTAGCTGGAGTCAGCGACGAAGTGGCGGTGCGTCCATCCCGCCGCACAGAAGGGTGCAGCGACGAAGCTTGCTGCTCGTGCCCCGCGGGGCCGGTGGCGGCGTTCGCCACTGGAGACGGGGGACGGCGAGGGCAGCCATCACCCGCAGGCGCTGTCTGAGCGGCGCGGGCGGCGAGGGCGGCCCAGCGCTCAGCACGAGCTCGACGAGCGTCAGCCATGGAAGCGGTGGAGCAACGGTGGATCAACCGGCGGGGGAGAGGCTCCGACGCACCCCTACCTGGCGCGCCAAATGTCGCATTTCGGGTTCCGCAAACCCTTGAGAGGTTCGAACTCTGGGGTGCGTGCGGAGAACTCGTCCTCCCCAGTCTGCCTACTCGCTAATCTCACTGCCTAGCTCGATGAACTGTAAGGAAAAGAGACACATCAGTTTACCCAGGTTCGGGCCACCTTGCGGTGTAAAACCCTACTCCTGCTTTGTGGTGGATTGGCCTCGAGGGGCTGAGGATGAACTAGTACAGTGGCGAACAGCCTCAGGAGGAGAGGTGTTCTTGAGCTCGAGTGAGCTGGTGGAGTGAGGGTGGTCTGAATGATCCGTCCTCGACTTGTCTTGCCATCTGATCCCCTTCTACGGTGGTGGCTAAGTCCTATTTATAGTGGCCTTGGTCCTTTTCCCAAATGAAAGGCGGGAAGGGATCCCACAACGGCCAAATTCGAAGGGAGACAACTAGTACATGCTATCCTCACAAAAGTAGTCTTCGCCTGCAAAAGCCTCTGGTTGTGACACTGTGGTGGGCTCGATGATGACCTCCGTCCTTCCGTCCTGGCGATCTTGGTCTTGTTGCACGGGAATGGAAACCTTTGGCTGATTCCTCGGGACTCCGCGCCTGCGCTTGCCTCTTTAGCACCGAAGAAGAAACTGGTACACTGCGCCCGCTGGCGCCCGCCTGGCCTTGGTCATCATTGCTCACGTCATCCGGGCCTCACGAGGTGAGGCCTGCATAGAGATCTCCGCTCCTCGGGAGCCAGCCTGAGGAGGCTGCTCCTCGTGGAGGTCTTGGTGTCGCCCGCCTCGCGAGGGTCTTGAGTTGTTGTTGCTAAAGCTGGGCCGTACCAGGCCGTCGATGGAGCCACGCCGTGAGAGCCGCAGGCAGGCAAGTCTGGGTACCCTCATTCCCAGAACGCCGACAGGCATATATAACATCTAGCCTTCAGCAGATGCACCAAAGAAACTACATTTTGCTGCATGGTATGACATATTGTTTTTACTGAATAAATAACAGATGCTTTACTATTATAATAATGTCACTATGTGTAGTAATTTGTTTACTCACATAGCTGACTATATGACTGCAGATAATCCAGAAGCTTTATGAAGTGCTCAACCTTTCGTCAGAAAAAAAGTGGGGTTAAAAACATACCTCAGAACCGATGGGTTTTATGTAGGCACCATCCTACTTTTTGATTATCAAAGTAGTCCTGCTATTTATAGGTGTATCATGTTGGGTAGGGTCCTCTTCAAAGCGTGTGTTCTAAGCATTGTGGACAGAATTCTGTTAGTGAGTAGAGTCACATTGTGTCAAGTAATTGAGTAATAGCTACAAATCAACATTTCTGAGCAGGGAATTCAAATCTAGCCGTAAGCTTTGCTTACCTTTTAACGCAATAGCAAAACCAGAATAGCGACACTTTTCAAAAAATAAAAAATAGAATAAAGGTGAATATGCCATGTCCGTTCCGCACAAATATCTTCAGAAATGAAGTTTGAGCAAAGTGATTTCATTTGTCAACTGCTGGTTACAGTACAATCCCTATCTAATATCCTACCTGTGTAGCCTTTCCTTTCTCATTACCCTATTATAGTTATATTTGATGTATGATGACCAATGTTTAGGAAGATTGGTCGCTTGAAAAATCCAGTAGTAACATCTCTGTATTGTTAGTCTGTTTGCAGTTTTAGCGATTTCTAATGACATGATGCCCATTATGCAAGTATAATTACCACACCCACCTCTTACCCGTGCTACTGATTACTAATATTTTTGTTGCTCTGGTGCTATTGATGAACCATAATGTTTACTTTGAATGCTCAAATCAACCAAGACAAAATTGTTGTGCTCTATACATCCACACAAATCACACTTGGCTCCTCAGGGTATGGTGCATATTGCCTCTGATTTGCTTATGTCAGTGTGCTTTTTACAGAAAGTTTGATTTGCTTATTTTTCACTTCTTTAGGGATATGAGGAGAAAGCTCTATTCTTGGTAGTGTCGGCATCATTTCTACAAGTGACATGGTTGATCTTTGCTATGTGGACCGCTGGCATGATATGTACCTAAGGTTGGAGATTCTTAATTAGGAACGAAAAAGATGACAGCCACTTCGTTTTTAGTACAACAGTTTACTGAATATTTCTAAGGTTTGAACTGCCTGATCACAGTGACAATATAACTAAAATTGGAAGAAACTTAAGGCTAAATTCAATCAGTTTTTTTAACCTTTTTTAGAACGATAAGAATAATATCCAGTATGATTCTCTTCACCAAGGAGCTCGAAGGCTGGTACTGTGGCTTCTTGAGCCAATATTTGATAATCTGTTGCTATCTCCAGAGGCGACGCCATTAGTATGTGCATTGGTGATGCTGAGCACAAAGTTGTGTATCCGCCTCCTTTGCTCTAGACTATGTCTCTCCAACCCTGAGCTATCCTTATTATTTTATTAGTTGGATATAATATCATGAAGAAGGTGAGGGTCCCGTTCGTGGTCCTGCACTGCACCACAGACTGGGTGACAGACATGCTGACCCGCTAATGAAACCCTTGACACAACTTCTATTTTGCTTCTCCTATTTATCTCAGATTGAGACCTTTTTGTGATTCACTTTTATCCTCTCTATTCTAATTCAGTAGCTTGCTCATTGTTTTTGTTTGTTCATGTATTTGTATTGCCTCAGAAATTACGAGTTGCAAGTATGAGTGGCATCTTCGACCATGCTATTATATTTATTACTTTTCTAAACTGTTCCTGACAATTACATATGAGAGTACATATAATTGAGTTGTGCTGACTTGCTTTTCTAAACTGATAAGCTGGAGCCGGAGTTAAATATGAGAGTAGATATAATTAAGTTGTGCTCCTGACTTGCTTTTCTGAACCGAAGTGTTCCTAAGATTGCCTTCTTTAATTGCATCTAACTATTAGCTGCCTGATAAGATTAGAGATAAATGCCTTTTCCTTTAGATTTATCTTTATGTCGATGGCGTTCTTTTTATTCCATTGATGTCGTAGGTTATCAAATCGTCTCTCTGTTTATGCTTCGTTGTGCATGTGATTCTATATACTTGACTACTTTGTGACATGTATTTCCATATAGTCATATATATCTTGTCCCAAGCAATGAGCTGGATTATTAATATGCTTGGAGCCCTATTTCCAATCTCAAATTGCCTCTTGTGTTGTGAATTTCTTTGTAGGCTTACTGGTTTTGGTTCACATAGAGCAGCTCCAGGCTTAGGGTGGACTTTATAGGAGTATGAAGCTATATGACCGGGTTCTCCATTCCTATTTTTACGCATTTTGTTCATTCTCAAAATAGTTCCTGGCCGGCTCATTTTTACATGTGCGGCTGTTGTTATTCAACAGAATTGAGTTAGTGAAATGGCTTGTGTTGCTTAATGTGGTGGCCACTTAAACCCACTCTACATAGTTGAATTTTTAGATTTTTCCAGTGATGTCTTTGACTTAATATCATTTTCAGATTTTTTTTATCCTGTATCATCTCTGGTAAGCAACATTATGTCATTTAGCGGTTCTTGCTTATGGTTTTCAAAAATCTAGCCATCCACGCCTGCTCGAGCTATGAGCAAGCACACCTTCAAACTCAAGCCATAAGCTACTATGACCTTGAATCCTCATTAATTTATCTGCCCGTTGTTTCTTTAATTGATTTATCATTTCAAGTTTGCCCTTCCATTTGCACACCAACATGTCCTTGTTTTTAAACTTATTTCCCATTTCATGTTTGCACTTTTATTACAGCAGAACAACATGTCATAAATGTAGTGTTGGGCATTGTTTTGTCCAGTTCCCTTCAAAAAAGAAGAGATGGATGTAGAGAGTGGTTCCATCATTGAAGAGATCAAATGTTGTGCAAGGAAATAAAGGAATTACAATGCATCTCACCTATAAAGGGGCTGTGAAGGACAAAATGCTATGGATCCAGAGGAGTGGGAGGGGAGAGTTTACCAACAACGTATCAAGGACAAAGCGCGACCTGGATTCCTAAGTTCTAGCTAACATAGCAAAATTGTATAGAGAGAATTTATGCCCGCATTTTGAAAACTCTACGAGATAGTTTGAGGCTATGTTTCTTTCAACTTTTATTATTAAAAGGATCCTTATTATTGCCAAATTGTCAAGCATTTATTTTCTAATAACTCTTGGTTTGAAATGGGACCTTGCGCCATTTGGCGCAACATGTAATGTTATTATACATCTTATTGTAGACAACAAGCCTCCATTCTTATTGTAGACAGCAAGCCTTGATTCCTTTTTTTATTGAGTGGGGGTCAAATTTGTTTTCATATATGCTTTTCACAACTAAACCAGCTTGTACATGTTTTTTTTTCAAAGCACACATGGATTCAATGGGTCTCTGCGCTATTTGGCGCAATGGGTCAACTAGTACTTCATACATTATAGATATGTTGGAGACGTATCAATATGCCCCACACATTCAGATGCTTATCAACTCCAAAGTTGGTACAGACACATATCTACTTGATCGTGAGCACCTCCCTCTTCAGCCAGATTTCAAGGATAATGTGGTGGTGATGAATGTCTCACACCCTATATCAGTTGAGGCTCAAGAGAAGGCTCAGGCAGCAGTAGCAACAAAAGCAGCAAAGGAAGCCACTGCACCCAATGCCCCAATAGCAAACCTCAAGACAAAGCAAGAACAAATGGCATATCTGCTGGAAGCAATACTGAGGATTGAGCGGAGTCTGGCCAACTTAGCCAAGAACCAGGAGAGCTTAGAGCGGATTGTGGAGGACAAGATGTACAATCTTGATGTCAAGGTCACATAGATTCAGTCTATTGTGGAGCAGCTTAGAGATGATGCTGAGAGTGGAGATGACAGATAGACCGCTGACAGGTATCATACTGTGCCCAGAGCAGCCAGATCTTCAGTTGTGCCACTTGTAGACACGAGGACCACTCACTCTGCACCTGCCATTACTGCTACAGTGCCACCTCCAGTGTCTACACCACCAGTTCAGTAGACATCTCCAGAAGCATTTGCAGACGCAGTTCTCTCAACGCCATCTACGCACACAGGGGCCACAAGCCAGAAGACCCCTTCAGGAGCTCTAGAGGATCGTGCCTAGAGAGACGCATAGCTCTATACCTTTTTGAGCTTTTTGGTACTTGTTGTCAAAGGGGGAGAAATTGTATAGATCATAGGCTTCGAGAGAGAGAGAGAGAGTGTGTGTGTGTCTCGCTTTTGCTCTTTGGTTTTTTATTACCCATTGCTACTATGTTCGTTTGATTCATCATACTTGGTTGTTTTTATGCTCGTGCGAACTATGTTTGGTTATGTGGTTGATCATTGTACTTAATGCTTATCTCTATGATTATTTGTGATGATCATCCACTTATGTGTTTGGTGATGCGTGCGTATTATTTCACTCTTATCATTTTGTGCGCTCCACCAAGATGTATGTGACATGGAAGAGTGACCCATGATCCTAATCGACTGTGCATTTGTATTCAAACGCAAATTTTTAAATATGCACAAATTTTGAGGGAGCTCTTGCTTATCACATACTTCTCAAAGCGACTGTGTATTTCATTCATTTAATCAATTGTCGAAGCTTTGATCTATATTGTCATCAATTACCAAAAAGGGGAGATTGAAAGTGCAACTAATCCCCGGGTGGTTTTGGTAATTCAAAACAACATATAGCTCATTGAACTAATATCCATTCAAGATAAATATTTCGGGATGTCCAATGATTGGCATGGCATGGATTAGAGATGTGGAGCGCTCAAAATGCTAAGGACTCAAGACTCTTCATTTCTATTTTAGTGATCCAAGATCACATTGAGTTCATAGGAAAGCCAATACTATTAAAAGAGGATGAGGTGTTGCTTAATGGTCTACTTGCTCAAAGTGCTTAGTGATATTGCTCCAAAACCCTCAGCCACTTTCTCCATCCAAATATGTCCAAACCCTAATTCCAAACTCGGCCCCACCGATTCTTTCTATTCAGAGCCCGAGTTCATTTGACATAGCCACTGCCAGAAACCCTAACGATTCGGTCACACTGATACGGATCTCGGTCTCACCAGATGGCCCTGCCAACTCTCTGTTACTTGTTGCAATTATTTTGATCTCACCAAAAATTGCAATCGGTCTCACCGAGATGGCTTGCCAGCTCTTTGTTGCCTTATTGCTTCACTTCGGTCTCACCGAGTTGATGCAATCGGTGCCATCGAGACGAGGCTTGCCCTAAGCCCTAGCACATCGGTCCCACCGAGTTATTCCAGTCAGTCCCACCGAGATTCCTAACGTTCATATTTTTGAACAGATCGGTGCCACCGAGTTTAACTAATCGGTGCCACCGACATGAGCCAAAAGTGTGTAACGGTTGGATTTTGTGTGGAGGCTATATATACCCCTCCACCCCTTCTCCATTTGAGAGAGCCATCAGAACATGCCTACAATTCCACCATTCATTTTCTTAGAGAGAACCACCTACTCATGGGTTGAGATCAAGAGATTCCATTCCTACCACTTGAACCTTGATTTCTAGCGTTCCCCAAGTTGCTTTCCACTCAAATCCTTCTTTCACCATAGCCAAATCTGTGAGAGAGAGTTGAGTATTGGGAAGACTATCATTTGAAGTACAAGAGTGATACGTCTCCAACGTATCTATAATTTTTTATTGTTCCATGCTATTATATTATCTATTTTGGATGTTTTATATGCATTAATATGCTATTTTTGGGACTAACCTATTAACCTAGAGCCCAGTGCCAGTTCCTGTTTTTGAGTTTCGCAGAAAAGGAATACCAAATGGAGTCCAAATGGAATAAAACTTTCCCGATGATCTTTCTTGGACCAGAAGGAAACCAGGAGACTTGGAGATGAAGTCCGAAGAGCCACGAGGCGGCCACAAGGACGGAGGGCGCACCCAGGGGGGTAGGGCGCGCCCCCCACCCTTGTGGGCCCCTCGTGCACCTCCTGACCTAATTCTTTCGCCTATATATATACTCTTATATGCCCAAACCACCAGAGGCATCCACAAAAAGACTTTTCCACCGCCGCAACCTTCTGTACCCATGAGATCCCATCTAGGGGCCTTTTCCGGCATCCTGCCGGAGGGGGATTCGATCACGGAGGGCTCCTACATCAACACCATTGCCCTTCCGATGAAGCGTGAGTAGTTTACCTCAGACCTACAGGTCCATAGCTAGTACCTAGATGGCTTCTTCTCTCTCTTTGATTCCCAATACCACGTTCTCCTCGATGTTCTTGGAGATCTATTCGATGTAATACTTTTTTGCGGTGTGTTTGCCGAGATCCGATGAATTGTGGATTTATGATCAGCTTATTTATGAATATTATTTGAATCTTCTCTGAATTCTTTTATGCATGATTTGATATCTTTGTAATTCTCTTCGAACTATTAGTTTGGTTTGGCCAGCTAGATTGGTTTTTCTTGCAATGGGAGAAGTGCTTAGCGTTGGGTTCAATCTTGTGGTGTCCTTTCCCAGTGACAGTAGGGGCAGCAAGGCACGTATTATCTTGTTGCCATCGAGGATAAAAAGATGGGGTTTACATCATATTGCTTGAGTTTATTCCTCTACATCATGTCATCTTACTTAATGCGTTACTCCGTTCTTTATGAACTTAATACTCTAGATGCAGGCAGGAGTCGGTCGATGTGTGGAGTAATAGTAGTAGATGCAGGCAGGAGTCGGTCTACTTGACACGGACGTGATGCCTATATTCATGATCATTGCCTTAGATATCGTCATAACTTTGCGCTTTTCTATCAATTGCTCGGCAGTAATTTGTTCACCCACCGTAATATTTTCTATCTTGAGAGAAGCCTCTAGTGAAACCTATGGCCCCCGGGTCTATTTTCCATCATATAATCTTTTACTTTCCAATCTACAAGTTTCCGATCTACTATTTTGCAATCTTTTACTTTCGGATCTATAAACCAAAAATACCAAAAATATTTACTTTACCTTTTATCTATCTCTATCAGATCTCACTTTGCAATTAACCGTGAAGGGATTGACAACCCCTTTATCGCATTGGGTGCAAGTTGTTTATTGTTTGTGCAGGTATTCGGTGACTTGTGCGTTGTCTCCTACTGGATTGATACCTTGGTTCTCAAACTGAGGGAAATACTTATCTCTACTTTGTTGCATCACCCTTTCCTCTTCAAGGGAAAAACCAACGCAAGCTCAAGAAGTAGCAGGAAGAATTTCTGGCGCCATTGCCGGGGAGATCTACGCCAAGTCAAGACATACCAAGTACCCATCATAAAATCTCATCTCTTGCATTACATTATTCGCCATTTGCCTCTCGTTTTCCTCTCCCCCACTTCTAAAACAATTTTCGAAAGTATTTGCCTTTTTGTTTGCCTTCTTTCCGTTCGATCTTTTGTTTGCTTGTGTTACCATGTGCCTTCTTTTTGCTTGCATCTTCGCTTGCTAAAAGTTTATGGACCCTCACCCACTTGCTAATCTTTTTAAGAGATCCAATTATGATGAACCTATTGCTAGTGAGTTGAGTGCACTAGATTATCTTTATGAGGTTTTGCCTGAAATTCGTGAATCTAAAAATTGTGATGAAGTGTTGAAAGAAGAAAATTATAAAGTGATTCACGATAGCTCCTTGAATGAAAAGCATGATCGCAATGATGTTATTATAAATTCCAATAATGTCAATTGTGTTAATGATATGCAAAACCCTAAGCTTGGGGTTGCTAATTTTGCTATGACTACTACTTGTTGCAATGATCATGATTGGGGTGATTCTCCTTATGATCTTGAAAATTTATTTAAGCCCCATGATGAATATGAGATTGATAATAATGTTTGCAATAATATTGAAAGTGGGTTTGGAAGAGTGTCAACTTTAGATCCCACATATTTGGAGAATATTCAATCTTATGAAATTTTTGATAAAAGTGGGTTTGGAGAGGTCATGACTTTAGTTAATGTTAATCCCGCTATTTTGGAAGAGTGTCAACTTTGCATGCATGTGGATCATATATAGAATATTTTATGTGATAGCTATATTGTTGAATTTGATTATGATCCTACATGTAATTATTATGAGAGGGGGAAATATGGATGTAGAAATTTTCATGTCACTAAATTGCCTCTCGTTATGTTGAAATTGCTATTGTTTCTTTCTTCTTCCTTGCATATGCTAGTTTTTGCTTTCCTTGATAATTTGTTTGCCTATAAGATGCCTATGCATAGGAATTATGTTAGACTTAGATGTGTTTTTCACATGCTACATGATGCTCTTTTCGTGTTTCAATTGCTATCTTTCATGTGAGCATCATCAAAATTATTAATGCCTAGCTAAAAGACTTTAAAGAAAAGCGCCTATTGGGAGACAACCCAATATTTTTTCTTGCTGTTTTCCAATAAATAATTCATCTAGCCTCTGGTTAGATGTGTTTTTGTGTTTTAATCAGTGTTTGTGCCAAGTAAAACCTTTGGGATGGCTTACGGTGATAGTTCATTTAAGCTTGCTGAAAAACAGAAACTTTTACATCCAGTCACAGAATTTTAATAATTCACTGGAGCGTTGAAAAACCCTGAATGTTTTATACAAGATTGATATAAAAATTGTCTCAGTTTTCCATATTTTTCAGAATTTTGGAGTTAAATAAGTATTAGAACAATTCGGATTTTCACAGACTATTCTGTTTTTGATAGATTCTATTTTCCATGTGTTGTTTGCTTATTTTGATGAATCTATGGGTAGTATCGGGGGGTGTGAACCATGGAAAAGTTGGAATACAGTAGATATTACACCAATATAAATAAATAATGAGTTCTCAACAGTACCAAAGTGGTGATTTATTTTCTTATACTAACGAAGCTTATGAGATTTTCTGTTGAGTTTTGTGTTGTGAAGTTTTCAAGTTTTGGGTAAGGATTTGATGGACTATGGAATAAGGAGTGGCAAGAGCCTAAGCTTGGGGATGCACAAGGCACCCCAAGGTAATATTCAAGGACAACCAAGAGCCTAATCTTGGGGATGCCCCGGAAGGCATCCCCTCTTTCGTCTTCGTCTATCGGTAACTTTACTTGATGCTATATTTTTATTCACCACATGATATGTGTTTTGCTTGGAGCGTCTTGTATGATTTGAGTCTTTGCTTTTTAGTTTGCCACAATCATCCTTGCTGTATACACCTTTTGAGAGGGACACGCATGAATCGTGATTTATTAGAATACTCTATGTGCTTCACTTATATCTTTTGAGCTAGGCAATTTTGCTCTAGTGCTTCACTTATATCTTTTTAGAGCACGGCGGTGGTTTTATTTTGTAGAAATTGTTGAACTCTCATGCTTCACTTATATTATTTTGAGAGTCTTTAAAACAGCATGGTAATTTGCTTTGGTTATAAATTTAGTCCTAATATGATAGGCATCCAAGATGGATATAATAAAAACTTTCATATAAAGTGCATTGAATACTATGAGAAGTTTGATTCCTTATGATTGTTTTGAGATATAAAGATGGTGATATTAGAGTCATGCTAGTGAGTAGTTGTGAATTTGAGAAATACTTGTGTTAAGGTTTGTGAGTCCCGTAGCATACATGTATGGTGAACCGTTATGTAACGAAGTCGGAGCATGAGATATTTTTTGATTGTCTTCCTTATGTGTGGCGGTCGGGGACGAACGATGGTATTTTCCTACCAATCTATCCCCCTAGGAGCATGCGCGTAGTACTTTGTTTCGATGACTAATAGATTTTTGCAAGAAGTATGTGAGTTCTTTATGACTAATGTTGAGTCCATGGATTATACGCACTCTCACCCTTCCACCATTGCTAGCCTCTCTTGTATCGCGCAACTTTCGCCGGTACCATAAACCCACCATATACCTTCCTCAAAACAGCCACCATACCTACCTATTATGGCATTTCCATAGCCATTCCGAGATATATTGCCATGCAACTTTCCACCGTTCCTTTTATTATGACACGCATCATCATTGTCATATTGCTTTGCGTGATCAAGTAGTTGACATCGTATTTGTGGCAAAGCCACCGTTCATAATTCTTTCATACATGTCACTCTTGATTCATTGCACATCCCGGTACACCGCCGGAGGCATTCATATAGAGTCATATTTTGTTCTAGTATCGAGTTGTAATTTTTGAGTTGTAAGTAAATAGAAGTATGATGATTTTCATTATTAGAGCATTGTCCCATGTGAGGAAATAAAAAAAAGGGGGGGCCAAAGAAGCCAATGAAAAAAAAAGAGGCCAAAGAAGCCAATGAAAAAAAATAAGAGAAAAAGAGAGAAGGGGCAATGTTACTATCCTTTTTCCATACTTGTGGTTCAAAGTAGCACCATGATCTTCATGATAGAGAGTCTCCTATGTTGTCACTTTCATATACTAGTGGGCATTTTTCATTATACAACTTGGCTTGTATATTCCAACGATGGTCTTCCTCAAATTGCCCTAGGTCTTCATGAGCAAGCAAGTTGGATGCACACCCACTTAGTTTTCTTTTTGAGCTTTCATACACTTATAGCTCTAGTGCATCCGTTGCATGGCAATCCCTACTCACTCACATTGATATCTATTGATGGGCATCTCCATAGCCCGTTGATACGCCTAGTTGATGTGAGACTATCTCCTTCTTTTTGTCTTCTCCACCACCACCATATTCTATTCCACCTATAGTGCTATGTCCATGGCTCACGCTCATGTATTGCGTGAAAGTTGAAAAGGTTTGAGAACGTCAAAAGTATGAAACAATTGCTTGGCTTGTCATCGGGGTTGTGCATGACTTGAGTATTTTGTGTGGTGAAGATAGAGCATAGCCAGACTATATGATTTTGTAGGGATAAGCTTTCTTTGGCCATGTTATTTTGAGAAGACATAATTATCTTGTTAGTATGCTTGAAGTATTATTGTTATTATGTCAATATTAAACTTTTGTTTTGAATCATACGGATCTGAACATTCATGCCACAATAAAGAAATTACATGGATAAATATGTTAGGTCGCATTCCACATCAAAAATTGTGTTTTTATCATTTACCTACTCGAGGACGAGCAGGAATTAAGCTTGGGGATGCTTGATACGTCTCCAACGTATCTATAATTTTTTATTGTTCCATGCTATTATATTATCTATTTTGGATGTTTTATATGCATTAATATGCTATTTTTGGGACTAACCTATTAACCTAGAGCCTAGTGCCAGTTCCTGTTTTTCCCTGTTTTTGAGTTTCGCAGAAAAGGAATACCAAACGGAGTCCAAACGGAATAAAACTTTCGCGATGATCTTTCTTGGACCAGAAGGAAACCAGGAGACTTGGAGATGAAGTCGGAAGAGCCACGAGGCGGCCACAAGGACGGAGGACGGGCCCAGGGGGGTAGGGCGCGCCCCCCACCCTTGTGGGCCCCTCGTGCACCTCCTGACCTAATTCTTTCGCCTATATATACTCTTATATGCCCAAACCACCAGAGGCATCCACGAAAAGACTTTTCCACCGCCGCAACCTTCTGTACCCGTGAGATCCCATCTAGGGGCCTTTTCCGGCATCCTGCCGGAGGGGGATTCGATCACGGAGGGCTTCTACATCAACACCATTGCCCTTCCGATGAAGCGTGAGTAGTTTACCTCAGACCTACAGGTCCATAGCTAGTAGCTAGATGGCTTCTTCTCTCTCTTTGATTCTCAATACCACGTTCTCCTCGATGTTCTTGGAGATCTATTCGATGTAATACTTTTTTGCGGTGTGTTTGCCGAGATCCGATGAATTGTGGATTTATGATCAGCTTATCTATGAATATTATTTGAATCTTCTCTGAATTCTTTTATGCATGATTTGATATCTTTGTAATTCTCTTCGAACTATCAGTTTGGTTTGGCCAGCTAGATTGGTTTTTCTTGCAATGGGAGAAGTGCTTAGCGTTGGGTTCAATCTTGTGGTGTCCTTTCCCAGTGACAGTAGGGGCAGCAAGGCATGTATTGTATTGTTGCCATCGAGGATAAAAAGATGGGGTTTACATCATATTGCTTGAGTTTATTCCTCTACATCATGTCATCTTACTTAATGCGTTACTCCGTTCTGTATGAACTTAATACTCTAGATGCAGGCAGGAGTCGGTCGATGTGTGGAGTAATAGTAGTAGATGCAGGCAGGAGTCGGTCTACTTAACACGGACGTGATGCCTATATTCATGATCATTGCCTTAGATATCGTCATAACTTTGCGCTTTTCTATCAATTGCTCGGCAGTAATTTGTTCACCCACCGTAATATTTTCTATCTTGAGAGAAGCCTCTAGTGAAACCTATGGCCCCCGGGTCTATTTTCCATCATATAATATTTTACTTTCCAATCTACAAGTTTCCGATCTACTATTTTGCAATCTTTTACTTTCGGATCTATAAACCAAAAATACCAAAAATATTTACTTTACCTTTTATCTATCTCTATCAGATCTCACTTTGCAATTAACCGTGAAGGGATTGACAACCCCTTTATCGCATTGGGTGCAAGTTGTTTATTGTTTGTGCAGGTATTCGGTGACTTGTGCGTTGTCTCCTACTGGATTGATACCTTGGTTCTCAAACTGAGGGAAATACTTATCTCTACTTTGTTGCATCACCCTTTCCTCTTCAAGGGAAAAACCAACGCAAGCTCAAGAAGTAGCAGGAAGAATTTCTGGCGCCATTGCCGGGGAGATCTACGCCAAGTCAAGACATACCAAGTACCCATCATAAAATCTCATCTCTTGCATTACATTATTCGCCATTTGCCTCTCGTTTTCCTCTCCCCCACTTCTAAAACAATTTTCGAAAGTATTTGCCTTTTTGTTTGCCTTCTTTCCGTTCGATCTTTTGTTTGCTTGTGTTACCATGTGCCTTCTTTTTGCTTGCATCTTCGCTTGCTAAAAGTTTATGGACCCTCACCCACTTGCTAATCTTTTTAAGAGATCCAATTATGATGAACCTATTGCTAGTGAGTTGAGTGCACTAGATTATCTTTATGAGGTTTTGCCTGAAATTCGTGAATCTAAAAATTGTGATGAAGTGTTGAAAGAAGAAAATTATAAAGTGATTCACGATAGCTCCTTGAATGAAAAGCATGATCGCAATGATGTTATTATAAATTCCAATAATGTCAATTGTGTTAATGATATGCAAAACCCTAAGCTTGGGGTTGCTAATTTTGCTATGACTACTACTTGTTGCAATGATCATGATTGGGGTGATTCTCCTTATGATCTTGAAAATTTATTTAAGCCCCATGATGAATATGAGATTGATAATAATGTTTGCAATAATATTGAAAGTGGGTTTGGAAGAGTGTCAACTTTAGATCCCACATATTTGGAGAATATTCAATCTTATGAAATTTTTGATAAAAGTGGGTTTGGAGAGGTCATGACTTTAGTTAATGTTAATCCCGCTATTTTGGAAGAGTGTCAACTTTGCATGCATGTGGATCATATATAGAATATTTTATGTGATAGCTATATTGTTGAATTTGATTATGATCCTACATGTAATTATTATGAGAGGGGGAAATATGGATGTAGAAATTTTCATGTCACTAAATTGCCTCTCGTTATGTTGAAATTGCTATTGTTTCTTTCTTCTTCCTTGCATATGCTAGTTTTTGCTTTCCTTGATAATTTGTTTGCCTATAAGATGCCTATGCATAGGAATTATGTTAGACTTAGATGTGTTTTTCACATGCTACATGATGCTCTTTTCGTGTTTCAATTGCTATCTTTCATGTGAGCATCATCAAAATTATTAATGCCTAGCTAAAAGACTTTAAAGAAAAGCGCCTATTGGGAGACAACCCAATATTTTTTCTTGCTGTTTTCCAATAAATAATTCATCTAGCCTCTGGTTAGATGTGTTTTTGTGTTTTAATCAGTGTTTGTGCCAAGTAAAACCTTTGGGATGGCTTACGGTGATAGTTCATTTAAGCTTGCTGAAAAACAGAAACTTTTACATCCAGTCACAGAATTTTAATAATTCACTGGAGCGTTGAAAAACCCTGAATGTTTTATACAAGATTGATATAAAAATTGTCTCAGTTTTCCATATTTTTCAGAATTTTGGAGTTAAATAAGTATTAGAACAATTCGGATTTTCACAGACTATTCTGTTTTTGATAGATTCTATTTTCCATGTGTTGTTTGCTTATTTTGATGAATCTATGGGTAGTATCGGGGGGTGTGAACCATGGAAAAGTTGGAATACAGTAGATATTACACCAATATAAATAAATAATGAGTTCTCAACAGTACCAAAGTGGTGATTTATTTTCTTATACTAACGGAGCTTATGAGATTTTCTGTTGAGTTTTGTGTTGTGAAGTTTTCAAGTTTTGGGTAAGGATTTGATGGACTATGGAATAAGGAGTGGCAAGAGCCTAAGCTTGGGGATGCACAAGGCACCCCAAGGTAATATTCAAGGACAACCAAGAGCCTAATCTTGGGGATGCCCCGGAAGGCATCCCCTCTTTCGTCTTCGTCTATCGGTAACTTTACTTGAGGCTATATTTTTATTCACCACATGATATGTGTTTTGCTTGGAGCGTCTTGTATGATTTGAGTCTTTGCTTTTTAGTTTGCCACAATCATCCTTGCTGTATACACCTTTTGAGAGGGACACGCATGAATCGTGATTTATTAGAATACTCTATGTGCTTCACTTATATCTTTTGAGCTAGGCAATTTTGCTCTAGTGCTTCACTTATATCTTTTTAGAGTACGGCGGTGGTTTTATTTTGTAGAAATTGTTGAACTGTCATGCTTCACTTATATTATTTTGAGAGTCTTTAAAACAGCATGGTAATTTGCTTTGGTTATAAATTTAGTCCTAATATGATAGGCATCCAAGATGGATATAATAAAAACTTTCATATAAAGTGCATTGAATACTATGAGAAGTTTGATTCCTTATGATTGTTTTGAGATATAAAGATGGTGATATTAGAGTCATGCTAGTGAGTAGTTGTGAATTTGAGAAATACTTGTGTTAAGGTTTGTGAGTCCTGTAGCATACATGTATGGTGAATCGTTATGTAACGAAGTCGGAGCATGAGATATTTTTTGATTGTCATCCTTATGAGTGGCGGTCGAGGACGAGCGATGGTATTTTCCTACCAATCTATCCCCCTAGGAGCATGCGCGTAGTACTTTGTTTCGATGACTAATAGATTTTTGCAATAAGTATGTGAGTTCTTTATGACTAATGTTGAGTCCATGGATTATACGCACTCTCACCCTTCCACCATTGCTAGCCTCTCTTGTACCGCGCAACTTTCGCCGGTACCATAAACCCACCATATACCTTCCTCAAAACAGCCACCATACCTACCTATTATGGCATTTCCATAGCCATTCCGAGATATATTGCCATGCAACTTTCCACCGTTCCTTTTATTATGACACGCATCATCATTGTCATATTGCTTTGCGTGATCAAGTAGTTGACATCGTATTTGTGGCAAAGCCACCGTTCATAATTCTTTCATACATGTCACTCTTGATTCATTGCACATCCCGGTACACCGCCGGAGGCATTCATATAGAGTCATATTTTGTTCTAGTATCGAGTTGTAAGTAAATAGAAGTATGATGATTTTCATTATTAGAGCATTGTCCCATGTGAGGAAATAAAAAAAAGGGAGGGCCAAAGAAGCCAATGAAAAAAAAAGAGGCCAAAGAAGCCAATGAAAAAAAATAAGAAAAAAAGAGAGAAGGGGCAATGTTACTATCCTTTTTCCATACTTGTGGTTCAAAGTAGCACCATGATCTTCATGATAGAGAGTCTCCTATGTTGTCACTTTCATATACTAGTGGGCATTTTTCATTATAGAACTTGGCTTGTATATTCCAACGATGGGCTTCCTCAAATTGCCCTTTGTCTTCATGAGCAAGCAAGTTGGATGCACACCCACTTAGTTTTCTTTTTGAGCTTTCATACACTTATAGCTCTAGTGCATCCGTTGCATGGCAATCCCTACTCACTCACATTGATATCTATTGATGGGCATCTCCATAGCCCATTGATACGCCTAGTTGATGTGAGACTATCTCCTTCTTTTTGTCTTCTCCACCACCACCATATTCTATTCCACCTATAGTGCTATATCCATGGCTCACGCTCATGTATTGCGTGAAAGTTGAAAAGGTTTGAGAACTTCAAAAGTATGAAACAATTGCTTGGCTTGTCATCGGGGTTGTGCATGACTTGAGTATTTTGTGTGGTGAAGATGGAGCATAGCCAGACTATATGATTTTGTAGGGATAAGCTTTCTTTGGCCATGTTATTTTGAGAAGACATAATTATCTTGTTAGTATGCTTGAAGTATTATTGTTTTTATGTCAATATTAAACTTTTGTTTTGAATCATACGGATCTGAACATTCATGCCACAATAAAGAAATTACATGGATAAATATGTTAGGTAGCATTCCACATCAAAAATTGTGTTTTATCATTTACCTACTCGAGGACGAGCAGGAATTAAGCTTGGGGATGCTTGATACGTCTCCAACGTATCTATAATTTTTTATTGTTCCATGCTATTATATTATCTATTTTGGATGTTTTATATGCATTAATATGCTATTTTTGGGACTAACCTATTAACCTAGAGCCCAGTGCCAGTTCCTGTTTTTTCCCTGTTTTTGAGTTTCGCAGAAAAGGAATACCAAACGGAGTCCAAACGGAATAAAACTTTCGCAATGATCTTTCTTGGACCAGAAGGAAACCAGGAGACTTGGAGATGAAGTCGGAAGAGCCACGAGGCGGCCACAAGGACGGAGGGCGCGCCCCCCACCCTTGTGGGACCCTCGTGCACCTCCTGACCTAATTCTTTCGCCTATATATACTCTTATATGCCCAAACCACCAGAGGCATCCACGAAAAGACTTTTCCACCGCCGCAACCTTCTGTACCCGTGAGATCCCATCTAGGGGCCTTTTCCGGCGTCCTGCCAGAGGGAGATTCGATCACGGAGGGCTTCTACATCAACACCATTGCCCTTCCGATGAAGCGTGAGTAGTTTACCTCAGACCTACGGGTCCATAGCTAGTAGCTAGATGGCTTCATCTCTCTCTTTGATTCTCAATACCACGTTCTCCTCGATGTTCTTGGAGATCTATTCGATGTAATACTTTTTTGCGGTGTGTTTGCCGAGATCCGATGAATTGTGGATTTATGATCAGCTTATCTATGAATATTATTTGAATCTTCTCTAAATTCTTTTATGCATGATTTGATATCTTTGTAATTCTCTTCGAACTATCGGTTTGGTTTGGCCAACTAGATTGGTTTTTCTTGCGATGGGAGAAGTGCTTAGCTTTGGGTTCAATCTTGCAGTGTCCTTTCCCAGTGACAGTAGGGGCAGCAAGGCACGTATTGTATTGTTGCCATCGAGGATAAAAAGATGGGGTTTACATCATATTGCTTGAGTTTATTCCTCTACATTATGTCATCTTACTTAATGCGTTACTCCGTTCTTTATGAACTTAATACTCTAGATGCAGGCAGGAGTCGGTCGATGTGTGGAGTAATAGTAGTAGATGCAGGCAGGAGTCGGTCTACTTGACACGGACGTGATGCATATATTCATGATCATTGCCTTAGATATCGTCATAACTTTGCACTTTTCTATCAATTGCTCGGCAGTAATTTGTTCACCCACCGTAATATTTTCTATCTTGAGAGAAGCCTCTAGTGAAACCTATGGCCCCCGCGTCTATTTTCCATCATATAATCTTTTACTTTCCAATCTACAAGCTTCCGATCTACTATTTTGCAATCTTTTATTTTCCGATCTATAAACCAAAAATATTTACTTTACCTTTTATCTATCTCTATCAGATCTCACTTTGCAAATAACCGTGAAGGGATTAACAACCCCTTTATCGCGTTGGGTGCAAGTTGTTTATTGTTTGTGCAGGTATTCGGTGACTTGTGCATTGTCTCCTACTGGATTGATACCTTGGTTCTCAAACTGAGGGAAATACTTATCTCTACTTTGCTGCATCACCCTTTCCTCTTCAAGGGAAAAACCAACGCAAGCTCAAGTAGCAAAGAGCAAGGAGTTCATCATCAACACACCGTCTATTACCTTTTGGAGAGTGATGTCTCCTAGATTGATTAGGTGTCGCTTGGGAGCCTCCGACATGATGTGGAGTTGAACCAAGAAGTTTGTAAGCGCAAGGAGATTACCTACTTCGTGAAGATCTACCCGAGTGAGCCAAGTCCTTCATGGACGATGGCCATGGTGGGATAGACAAGGTTGCTTCTTCGTGGACCCTTCGTGGGTGAAGCCCTCCATGGACTCGTGTAGCCATTACCCTTCGTGGGTTGAAATCTCCATCAACATGGACGTACGATAGCACCACCTATGCCAAAAATCTTCGTGTCTCCATTCCGTTTGCCTTCTCCAAACCCTTCTGTTTACCTTCATATGCAATGTTTTACATTCCGCTGCTATACTCTTAGAATTGCATGTGTAGGTTGATTGCTTGACTTGTGTTAATTGCTATAATCTGCCCACAACTAAAATTGGGAAAATGATAGATTTTTATTTGGTCAAGTAGTCTAATCACCCCCCACCCCCCCTCTAGACATACTTTCGATCCTACAAATATATTAGAACTTCAGAATACATGTTTGTATGTTTCATTCTTACTCCCTCCGTAAAGAAATATAAGAGTGTTTAGATCACTAACAGATGGAGTATCTTTCATATTCCCCTCTCACCTTGTCTAGAAATATCACTAAATATTTACCATCTTCCTAGTTATTTTATTCACCGGGTTTTCTAAATGATAACCTAAGCCCACTACACCGCTCCTACCATTCATACTAGATCGGAAACGCGCCTTGGCGCGAGGGTGCCGGTCCCAACGATGTGTCCAAGCAGGTAATGCTCAATTTAGTAGAAAGTCAGATTTAGCGACATATTCAAACAGGATACAACAAACTAAAAAGAAGAGGAAACATTCACATGTAATAGAAGCAAAACATCATCGAGTTTGACATCGTCATGAGAAATAAGACAACATTCGATTTAGTGCGTTCATGAGACCACAAAAGGTAACCACTTGACATTAAGCTCGGTACTAAGAACGCGAATATGAGAGAGGAAGTACCAAGAGCAGGAACACAATAAAAAAAAACTACGTAGCCATAGCTATTAGGCATACTAATAAGTTGCTTCATTCCTCTGCCTTGTCGATCAACTTCATAGACAGCGTGTCACATTAAACTGATGCAGGCAATCTATTAGATACATTGCATAGAATGATTTATGTGTAGACAAAAAATGCACTTGCAATTTTGTACCTTAGCCTTTTAAAGCTTATGAACAGGGAGCGATGGTTCCCCTTTTCAATTTTGAAGGCAAAGACACATATGATAGTCTCTGATCCCTGCCACTTTGACAGAGCCTGACCAATTGTTTGTTACTATTGGTCTCTTGTCCGTATCCGGGTGCACTCATATCCAACCCAATAATACAACCATTGGAGCATTGCATATAAAACATGGCATTATCTATGAACTGACCCACTACTACAATGCCTATCAATTATGATGTGGACTTAATCAAAGAGGTGCTACTTGCCCAACCCCAACTCCCACACAATACCGTTTTTGCTAACCAGGTAATAGAAAAAAAAAGGGTATCTCATGATAGAAATGTATCAAGGAATTAATCAACTAAGTTTAATGATCAAACCTCTGATATAACTATTTCGATTAACATCTGATATTACTCAATATATGTCCGGATGGAAATATATCTGAGTAGGTGATGGTAGATACTCACAGTAGTAATCACCCCGTAAAATATCTAAAAAAATGACCCTATATATGCATGCCATCGACGCATTTATTATAAAATGTGACATGAAATACCTAAGCAAGGTTTGGTATGATAGAAACCTAAAGCATGCCATAGTATTAATCCCAGCTAACTTATTTACATTTTTTTAAATTTGATTTCCACCGTTGTCTCGATAGAATTTGAGCAAATCATAGTGCAAGAATTTTAAAAGCATGATGAACTGATCAATCAACAGAACGGGACATACCTAGTTTACCGGTGGCACCATGGACCCAAAAGCTTGTGTGCTTGTCGCCGAAGTAGCGAAGAAAAGCTTCCTCCGTGTGAGTGAATCCATCACGTGTTGAGAGACACCACACCGCCATGGAAAGAGGATGACAATGATGCATCAAATCGATATGTACACATCAGATCGGCAAGATGGGTATAGCGGCGAAAGAAGGAGAGAAAAGAAAGGGGCCAACCACCAACACGCCACCGTTGGATAGAGTTGCAAAAGGAAGTGGTAAAGTGAATCGCAAATGAACTCTGAACATGCTTCCCTGATGAGTTGAGGCTTATGAGGAATCAGAAGAATACTTTTGAGTGCAAAAACATAAATTTAGTATCTGGCAAACTGAATGATGGGATGTTACACAACCGTAGACTAACTTACCAATGTTTAATACAATACTTATTTTGCTATTTCTCGCAATGTAAGATGTAGCAAAGTTTGGTGAGGTTAGGCCTGAATATCAACAACAGAAAAAGTAAGCAAGAACAAATACGTCTTAGCTCGAGCTCAAGCTATTTAGGTAAGATAATAAGAACCAGTTCATCGACATATTTTGGATAGCTATAAAACACATTAAACTTCACATTAAGATTGTGAGATATACCTCAGGTGAGTAGATCCATTGATCGGCCCCCTTGGAAACATCACCAAACTTTTGCAGAAGTGGAGAAGTTTCAGAATAATTGGATCTTCTCACTACCTCCTCCATTGATAAAAGAGAAGAAGAAATTACATGGTAAAATTATACAGTCATCTGCCACAAAATGGAAAAATACAAACCATTAGCAAGTCTGGATTACACGATTGTGGAAATTCAACACATGACACCAGCAAGATAACTAATACAGAAAAGTCATAAATGAGACTATAAAATACAAAGAACGTAGGATAACATACATTCTTTCTTATTGCAAGAACTCTTCACTTTGGCAGCATGCTCTCCAACTGCCTTTTTCTCTTCTTCGGTTCCAAAAAGGTCAAGATTGTTGTCATCATCATTATCAGCGGTAGGAGCCTGCAAAATACAGGATTCATGATGTTATACTTGTGATACTGAAATATTTAAATAAACCACACAAATGCCCAATAACAACCAGGCACATGAATTAGTTCAGCAGTTGACGCACTTATGCAACAGAACACAAATGCCGTTTGATCCTGCGATGGACAGATCCGAGCTGTCGGATAAAAAACGATTCATGTGCCTATGTGAGCAAAAATTACTTTCTTCTGGGAAAAACTGTACTAAAAAATAGGAAAAGTGTACAAAATAAGTGAGAGCGTTGTGTTTGCCTCTGTTTTTCTACTACCGAGGTAAAAGAAGTGATGCGCGTGAGAAATAATATATCTGAGTGGAGTTTACCTGTATTGATTTTAACTTTTTTATATATAAGTCTTTTGTGTTTTTGCCTGCATATTTTAGATGGTATGTGCGGAAGAATTAATATGGTGTAAGCTAAAGGCATGAGCAGGCTAGAAGAAATAATTGGAACCTAGATGATTAAAATGGGAAAAACAAGGATCCATGTATACTTTTAAGTGGCCAGCAAATTGAATAGGCAGAAGCAAAAAGGGGTTATAACACCCTGATTCTCTATTTATAACATGAAAAATCATTTAAAGCACTGTAGGTGAGAAAAAAACTTGATCAACATATGAGTTTGCTGCATATTAGTGAATGAAATACAACAAAGTATTTCTGAAAGGTTACCATTCTTTTCCCAGGGGTTGCAAAGGTCTCCGCCATGTGGCAGACATAATAATAGTTGGGTGTTTTCGTGTTTTTGATTATCTTGCGTAGGTTATGGGTATTGTGGTTATATAACTTGACTTTATCCCCCCACACACAATAGCCACTAAACTCATCGATGTAGTACACACAAGGTTCACCTCTGCCAATTTACATGAAAGCATGCCATTTAGTATTTTTTCTAATAATCATTGTAAAGAGAAAGGCAATGGAGTTCTTACCGCGAACAATGGACTGGCCTTCTTTCAGATGGATCTCTTTCACTTCGTATTTGGGGGCCGAGTCAGCTGTGAGTGGGCGATGAATATACTCCAGCAGCTTTCTTGTGCTTGTGACAGAGTGGTGATATGGTTTTTTGCGCTTGTAATAGAGCGGTGGGCCTGTAAGATAGTACAATACAATAAAGAAGGAAATGAAGGCGCGGTGAAATAATTTGGATAATATAGAACTTGAGGCAGAGGGTTACCATCAACATCATTGCTGGCATCAACTTGAGTTATATAGTTAGCGTTAACATCAATACCAGCATCTAATTCCTCTTGTTTAACTGCGAGTCTCTAAAAAAACAGTAGAAGCATCACATTGATTTAACTATTGGTGGTTTTAGCTAGGAGGGCTAATTGAAATATATGATTGTGTTCATTAATACAACTATCTAAAACTAATCACATAGATCTGTAATGGAACACAACTTCATAGTCTTTGTGGCTTCATATAAAGTGAGTGTTCACATGGTCATTTTACAGAATGAGTAAAAATTATAGGTTGGTATAATCATAACTTGTGACTGAGTGCCTTAAGAAGTTATTTTCATTATTGTAAAACAACATAATGTTTAGGGTTACTTTTAGATGTGGTCCCAAAATATCAGTAAAAGTAGCGAATATTTTGTATTGCCTTTTAACCATGGCCTACCGGGAAAAAGTGACAATAGTCACACAATCACATGGTGATAACTCTAAATTCCACAACATATAATTAGCATGCTGATAGTGTTATTATCATGTGAAAAAGATCATAAATTGACATATGCATTTGCTGCTAGCCATGGCCTGTCTACTTCTGTGTGAGTATTAATACATTCGAGTGTGGATTATTAGTAAGCAAGTTAAATACTTTCAGAGCATTAATCTGAATCACATACTTACACATGGACTCTGTAGGTTCCTTTCCTAACATTTAGAATGTCGACAATTTGCCCTTTTAAACTATAATAAAAACGCAGAGAAGCAAGTTTCCTTCCCCTTCTATTATTAATCCACATGCTGATATGCTTCATGACGAGCAGGCATTTATCATCCCTCATCTTCTCATGTTAGAATCACTCCTTTCTCATTTGTTCATGTATGCCTGCTAAATTATCTGGTAAGAAAAAGTTCTAACGCATATTTTACTGAACAACAAAGTACGTGCTTCATGTTTGTGAGTACCTCAAAAATATGTGTATGTCCGTGTCTGTGTATGTGTGTGTGTGTGTGTGTGTGTGTGTGTGTGTGTGTTTGCTCAAAGAACCGTATGTGCTCATGTGTGCCGCTCATCATGCTCATGTGTGCCACTCATCAATTACTCTGCTATCTGAAACCTAACGCTAAATTGGATACCAAACAATGCAGAGAAATTCAGAGCAAGACCAGACTAAACTTCATCTGATCTCAATAAAAGGGATTATAAAACAGCTAGACCATCAACCTACGCCATCTTCTTTTTCACGCCTCGGATAGTATATCTTTAAATAGAATTGTTCGTGCCAACTTAATGTATTGCAGTAATTCAAAGGATAAAATTTGTCTAGAAGATGAATATTAAGGAAAGAGAAATATAGACATGTGTCGAAGGAGCTTGGCATACGGGTGGCCTGAGCTTGGTGCGACCCAGTGCGTGCTGCGTCGTGAGGGAGTACCTCGACACACCGTGCTGATGACCCGTGGACCGTAGTTGCCTCGCCATGGCCGGGGCGGACCCTGGCGACGCTGCTTCCAAACCGCGGCAAGAAGGCCAGGCAAGAGGAAAGAATCACCTGCAAGGAAACCAATGAGACAACCTCGAGCACCAGCAAGTTTCCTCACAATCATCTACCGAGGTCCACCGCTTCCCATTTTTCCTTCTGATGAATCTGCAGTTCTAGCCTCTCTTCAGTTAGCAGATCCTCATAGCCAGTCCAACTCCCAAGAGTACAGCGAGACATGTGAGACAGAGAGCCCCATGGAAGGATGCGAAAAGGATGAAGCAGCTACGCAAGTGGCAGCCTCCACTCCGCCAGGCATGGCAACGCAGCGAGCTCGATGAGGCCTCCTCCCGGCGACCAAGGCGACAGGAATCAGCGGCCAGGTCGCTTTCCTCTCCCAATCCACTCACCCGATCCAATTGCCGCACGACAAACAGATCAGGAAATCCCATACAAACCAGGCAGAGACTGAACGAGAGCGGGACGAAGCATACCTGACCAATGGCGACGAGACAACGACGAAGGATAGCTGACCACCTCGCGCTTGTCCCCATGGAAGCCTGGATCTGGCCGGCTCGACTCACACGGGACGCTTGGAGGAGGAGGACGACGAGGTAAACTCGTGCTGGACGATGAAGGCGTGGGAGGCGGCCGGATTTGACCGGGAGGCCGCCGCTGGCCGCCTCGCGCATCGGATCGGAGGCGGGTGACCTCAGGTCATCTTCTTGCCTTCTCGCGCGGTGCGGCTAGGGAGGAAGAGGAGCGCAACGGCTTCTGCGACTGGCGATGGGGAGAAGAGACATTGTGGGGAGGGCGGGCCACGGGAGGTGAGGAGGCAGGGGCGGCGGTGCCATGGGGGCGAGAGGAGGAAGAGAGGGGATTGGCGGAGTGAGGACCGGGAGGAAGAGAGACAGGCGCCCTCACCCCATCCACTCTCTAGCTAACCGGCACCCGACACGTCATGGGCCAACACGTGAAAAGACGAAAATGTCCTTGACGGGGCACGAGAATAACGGCGGTGGCACGAGATATTTCCAGTGGAGAGTGAAACTATTCATTGCAATAGTGCCTCCTCTTCGATCCGACGGCCGAGGTCGTCCCAACGCTCGATCCAACGCCCAGAATCGCATCAAGCAAACCGATCCGACGGCCGAGAGTCCCTAATCGCAGTGAGCACCTCTAGCCCCCTTCTTCTCTTGTTTCTGGATTTCTGGATGCTCATGTCTCCTCTCAGGCCTTGTAAATGCACTAACTTTGTATGTACAGTACACAATGTTGGAAAAAACATACTCCGTACTCAGCTCATAAAATTGGTTTGGACAGTTGCATGACAAATTAAGTAGGGTTTTTACGTTCAATGCAAACTGGGGTCATATACCAAGACATAATATTCTATCATAAGTTTGTGCAGCATGGAGCACGTTGCAACAAAACTAAGATACATATGCTACGCCGGCGTAACCAACCATGCGCGCTCGCACTTTCTGCTCAACCAATCAACTTGCGTCCATTTCACTCTCCGGCCAATTCCATTAATCAAACCAATCATAGCATCGATTCCTGCTCTATAAATAGCATGCTCAAGTCACCGATCAACACAACAGCAGAAGCACCACGAGTTCACGAGCTAATCACTCGATAGTCGATAGTGCCCTTCAGCTAGCTCATTGGTAACTTAAGCTCAGTGAGGGTTGCACCCACAAAAATGCAAGGCCTCACGGCATCTTGTAAGATCGCGCTCGTGATGTTTCTGCTCGGCTTAGGCTTGGCAGGAGCCACCGCCGACAGCCGGAGGAGGCTCGTCTCCAGCAGCCCTGATGAGCCGTGCAAGAAGATGACGCTCTACCTCCACGACATCCTCTACAACGGCGTCAACAACAGTGCCAACGCGACGGCGGCGCCGGCCACCAAGCCGACGGACCTGAGCACCTCGCACTGGAGCAACGGCACCTTCTTCGGCATGCTGGTGGTGTTCGACGACCTGGTCACCGAGGGGACGGCGCTGCCTGTCGGGGACGAGGAGCCGGCGGCGCGCGCGCAGGGGTTCTACTTCTACGACAAGAAGGAGTCGTACAGCGGGTGGTTCTCCTTCTCACTCGTGTTCAACTCAAAGGCATGCAGGGGCACCCTCAACCTCATGGGCGCCGATCCCATGGACCAGGAGACTCGTGACTTCTCCATCGTCGGCGGCACCGGCGACTTCTTCATGGCGCGCGGCGTCGCGACGATCCGCACCGACGCCACCGAGGGCTACTTCTACTTCCGCCTCAAGATGGACATCAAGCTCTACGAGTGCTACGTCTGATGATCTGACAGGTTATCAAGATGGTTATAACACGCACGTACGCGTGTACCTATCAGTATTGAAGGGTGATGTGCCGCTGTTGTTTTTGTTTGCATGATGAGTTGCATGCATGGGCATGTGGATTGTGTGTCATTCGTGTATGTTGTACGCCCACAAGAGTTTTAATTGTATGGTGCTTTTATTCTGTTTATTTATCAATTTTTCTTGCGGGGTTATGAAAATCTATTTGTATGTTCAGTATTTTATTTTATTTTTTGAAAAGGGGGACAAACCCCAGCCTTTGCATCTGCATTGGCTCATGCACACAACCATCTATATCTATATATATATCTATACCTACTAATACTAATAATAATATACTTATACTAATCTAATACTAATACAATATTAATTACTAATTGATAATTACTAATACTGATACTGATACTAATACTAATACTATTACTAATTTATCTATACCTACTAATAAAGTAAGGTACGTTTCTCTAATTTTTTCATCCGTTCACCACCGAAAATATATTTTTTATATCCGAGGTGGTACTAATTTTTTGTGCTCCATCTGCTAGATTAGAAGAAAAAAAAAGAGTTTTGTCCAGAATTTCGTACGTGGGCCCGCACACGCTAAGGCCCAGTAAAGCCACCCATTTATATCCTGCGCATGCAGCTGGGAAACCTTATTTGTCGCACAGCGCGACATATAGTTGGAGCTTCCCATCAGTCGCCCAATGTTGGGCCGGCCCATTTTCATTTCTCCGTGTTCTTTTTTCCCTTCCAAGTTATTTTTTCCTTTTCCCATAAATTTATTTTATTAATTTTATTTTTTGTACTAATTTTCGTTAAATCTTAGAATTTCAAATTTTGTTCCCATTTTCAAAAATGTTTGGAAATTTAAAATTTTATTTTCTTTCAAAATTTGTTCGAAATTCAAAGAATATTCGCATTTTTTTCAAAAAAAATCCAAAACTATTCGAGGCTTGTAAAATGAATTTCATTTTAAAAATAATAGAAATTCAAAAAATATTGTTTTTATTGAAATATTCACAAATTCAAAATAATGTTCGGGATTAAAAAAACATTTTTGAAAATGGTTTTGAATGTTCAAAACAAGTTTCCATTTTCAAAAATTGTTCACAAATTTGAAAAATATTCGTTTCTCTGCCTTAAAAATGGTCCTATTTTCAAAAAATGTTTGTGAATTTAAAAAAATCTTCCTATTTCAAGTTTTGTTTGCCTTTTTCCAGAAATTAATGATTTTTTCAAAAAAAAATGCTCGCATGTTTTAAAAAAAATTAGGAGGTCACCACAACCTCGACAAGGAGGTGGACCTGAAGAAAAAAAAGGCATGAGTTGGGTAGTGGCCTCCACTCCGACCAACCCCACTACTATAAAGATCTCGCGGGCCAAACATGACCCGCGAGAACACCACAGATCTCCGCTCTGTCGCCCCACTGTTGTGGAGTCCGTTTTGATGGACACATCAATTATCTCTCCCGAGCTTCTCGGGAAAAAACCTCTCCCGTTGCAACGCACGGGCATATGTGCTAGTAATATAATAAAGTAAGGTGCGTTTCTTCGATTGTTTTATCCGTTCACCCACTTTTTTATGAGATTTTTTACTATCCGAGGTTGTACTATTTTAATAATTTTGATTTTGTTATTGGGCTCTGAAAAATTGTTCGGTGCTGATATTGCGCCATATTTATGTTACTGGGCTCAGATGAAAAAAAATCAGTGTTGCCTCAAGAAAACTGCTATTAAATAAATTCTATGAGCTAGAAAAATAAAAGAGGGAACAAATTTGGCAGGAAAGAAAGGAATTATAGAAGAAGGAAATAAGAGGAAGGAATTAGAAAAACCAATAAATTCCATGGTTTATCTCTGATGGGAGAGAGGACCCATTAAATAGGGGTTCATCGCACATGCACATAATGTTGTTATGCTTGGCCATGTTTGTATATACTATAGCAATGATATGAATTATTTAGGGTACTGTGAAAGTCAAGGTTTTTTTTCTGGAGGTGTGAAAGCAAAGTTAGCAATTGATTGATTTGCAGCCAATGGGAATGAACCACGTGAATGTTAATTTTCACTTTTTTCATGCATTTTTTGTCTGTTTGAAACTGCTTTTACCACGCTTACCGTGTGGTCGCTTTTTTCCATACTTGATGGTTAGAACAATAAGTTTACTCTCACATTGCTTTGTCATGGAGTTATCATCATGTAATAATAATGATTCCTATGTAAGTGAGAGCCTGGTGCGACAAGACCAAAATTATAGTGTTGGAGAATCAGTGTTGACATTAGGCATATATAAGTTAGGGATGCTCGCCGTTCATTTTTTTAAACTATGGATCAATGGGCAAGGCGGAAGAACACAATATAGTTCATTGCCGGAAACATGCCCAAGTTCATGGTAGAGATGAAGAAGGTGAACGGTGGCGACAGTGAAGTGTATACAACTTATATTCAGTCAAGAGGTTGAAAGCCTCACACCTTAACACAATTTGCATTAAGAATACTATTGTATGCATTCAATAAGGAAATGCATCGCCTGACATGCCAAGACATGATTGATGTTCAACCACGTGAAGATGAATGTGACAATTGCAATGCACAAGGAATTACAAGTCGGTGCAAGGAGGGGCTCGAGACATCGGCATGGTAGAGTGTGATGACCTAGTTCACCGCCTAGGGATTGATCACATTTGTCGTAAATAGGTAGACAGGTGACCACTATCAACGATGATGACAAAGAGAAGAAGTGACAACACAGATGACTTGTTAGGAGTGTGCTAGTTTGTTTCTTTCGTTGCAACGCATGAGCATCTTTGCTAGTTATACCCTAAAATACACGGCTAGACATTAAGAGTTGTCAAAGAGTCGGTTTTTCCAAAGATCGTGCGTCTAGTTTTGGAAAAGCACGGGACCTAGTTGGCTGCTTTTTTTTGTAAGTATAAGATGCCGTGGCAGCCTGTGTCGATCAACAGTGTCTAGCTACCGCGGATAGGGCACTCTGTAGGACAACAGTACTATCAAAGCCACCACTCACTATGCCGGACCAAACATTGCTTCCGTTTTATGTGAACCAACAAACTTTACCCATTATTAAGATATATAATAAATATATCTGTAATAGGGTTTGTTATCTAGTAGAAGCTACTACTCCGTACCATAATATAAGACGTTTTTGCAAGGAGACCAGCTAGTACATCAAGTTAGTGTATTACTACAAGAGATTTGAACATGACCCACCCACACACTCACCCTCCACGTATATATAGCATGCGAAGGTCGAGTTCTCAGAGAACATATCCTATGCACCGATTGAACTGGTGCACCAGGTGCTCCGAGGGGATCCGAGCCATTGGATGCAGAAGTAAGGGACAGGATATCAACAGGGAGGGAACCCGCAGGTACATTTTCAAAACAACCCGATAAGTTTTGGTAAATCGAGCGAAACCACTTCCCCAACCCAATTCGTCTCCGTCCCTTCACCATCTCCTGTACCAAGCTGAGCTAGGGTTCCATAATTTGGGGAATCACCTCTCCCAATCTCCCCCCCCCCCACATCTCTCTCTCTCTCTCTCTCTCTCTCTCTCTCTCTCTCTCTCTCTCTCTCTCTCTCTCGTCCGGCGTTGAAGTACCAAATCATGTGTTCCACCGCGGCTCGATGCGATTGTGTCTGCGGCGCGGCGCGGCACTGTACTTACAACCTCCGGGGATATCAACAGTGTGATTGAATAGGAATTAACCACCATCCTTTACAGCTCAGGACCTGAGGTACGAGAAGAATTTTTTTTGTGTCGTCATACTTGGTTCTTTCGGGTATCAGTTTCCCCAATTCGTTTGGAACCAGTGCCATTTGCGATTAATAGTATAAGCACTAAATTGATGTTTCAGATGTAGATATAATGGTGAATCTTTAGCAGTACTTCCACCCATTTAGAGCCAACCAGATGAGGGGACGTGCTCTGTGTGTTTTGATCCTCCAATTGTACAAGGAAATGGCCTTTACTATGTCCAGTTGAACTTTCTATGTAATTACTAGTTGTCCATGTTCCTCATTTTGTCTTGATGCAACTGCAATCCACATTGTCACTATGCTAAGTAAAAAATCTTGATGTTTTGTGGTCATATTTGCAGAAAAATAAGCAATCATGGAGTCCATGAGAAGTGCTGCTCTAAGCATTGGGTCAACTTTGACAATGGGAGTTGAAGATGATGTGAACAGCTTCACTATGGTAATTTATTTGTTGTATTGGTCACAGATCGTACTTCACACCGTTTCTGTCACCTGATTGTTTTTTTCTGAAATTACTAGGGCTCGATCCAGCAGGTAGACAATGATGGAAATAGCTGCCACACGCCAACACGAACTAGCAGTCTTCCATTTTGTGTAAGTATTTTTTCCCTTATATCCAATGCATGAGTTGTAGTTTATGAACCAAACTTCTTTTTATTTTGCATATCCAGGGGTCAAGATATGAGCCCGAGTGTGATCCTAACTTACAGCCCGTAATTGGTATGCAATTTGACACCTGGGAGGAAGGTATGACATTCTACAAAATGTATGCTCATGAAGTCGGGTTCTTGGTTCGCACACGGACGACACACAAAGATGAACATGGCGTACTGTGGAAGAGGTTCGTTTGTGCTAGGGAGGGTTGGAGGAAGGTGGCACGAGAAGAGGAAAGGATAAAGCCTAAATGAAAATTCAAGTTAACCAGGTGTGGTTGTGAGGCTATGATTGGATTGAAGAGGCAGGATGATGGCAAATATAAGGTCGCCCGGTTTGTTCAATCACACACTCACCAATTTATTTCGCCAAGTAAGAGACATCTCATCAAGTCAAATAGAGAAGTAAGTAGTGAGTTGAGGAGCAAACTACTTACATGTCATAAGGCAATGGTTGGTGAATCTGCAGCATATCGCTTGCTTAGTGTAGAGAAGGGGGGTCCGGAAAATATGGGCTGCACAAAGCGTGACTTCCAGAATTGTCACCGTGATTTTAAAAGAGCAATTAAAGGAGTAGATGGACAGATGATAGTAGATATAATGAAAAGTAAGCAGGCTGCCAATCCAGCATTCTACTTTGATTACCAAGTCGATGAGAATGACAAACTTGTAAATATTTTCTGGGCGGATAGCATATGCAGAAAGAACTACTCATTGTTTGGTGAAGTTGTCTCTTTTGACTCGACATATCGCTTTAATAGGTATAATTTGGTATTTGCCCCTTTCACATGAGTTAACAACCACAGATCTTGTGTCACATTTGGTGCTGCTTTTTTATGGAATGATAAGAAAGAATCTTATATATGGTTGTTCAAGACTTTCTTGAAAGCAATGTCTGGGATTGCACCTAAGCTCATCATGACCGATGAAGACCAAAGCATGAGAATAGGGATAGAACAAGTTTTTCCAAACACTATACATAGGCTTTGTATGTGGCACATCCTCATGAAGCTTACTGAAAAAGTTGGTGCCACGATGAAAAATAATCCAGATTTTCATGAACGGTTTATGTCATGTGTTTGGGGATCAGAAACACCAAGTGAGTTTGAGTCACAATGGTGTTCAATAATCTCTGACTTTGGGCTAGCAGATAATACATGGTTGCAGGAGAAGTATGAGTCACGCAAATCATGGATTCCGACATATTTTACACAGATCCACCTTGGCGGAATCTTGCGTACTACATCGAGATCTGAGAGTGAGAACGCATTCTTCAGGCACTTTGCCAACCGAAATCTTGCATTGATTGAGTTTTGGGTCAGGTTTGGAACAGCTTTAGACGAACAGCGGCAAAAAGAATTGCAAGAAGACAATGCCAGCCTTCATACACTGCCTATGCTCGAGACTTGTTGGAGTATCGAGAGTCATGGTAGAGATGTGTATACTCATGAGGTTTTTGCTGAATTTCAACGTCAGGTGGTGGCCGCAAGGGATTATTGTCATGTTAAATCAACCGTGCAGGTTGGTGAGGTCTGAACCATTGGTATTAGCAGCAAGAGTGGCAAGGTTAGAGTAGTTAGTTTCAACACTAGTACAAAGGCAACACACTGTTCTTGTAGGATGTTCAAATCACTGGGTATCATCTGCCGTCACATCATTGTTGTCCTAAAGAATGAGGGGTGTAATGAAATTCCTAGTCAATATGTGTTGCATAGGTGGACTAAAATGGCTGCACGTCATCTTTCCTATGACGCTAACGGACATGAGCTAGAAGGCCCATCTACATGTCTTTCACCTACCATAAAGAAGTCGTATTCGGAAACATGTTCAAAATTCAGCTTGGCACTTCAAGCAGCGAAACATTGTGAGGACAAAATGAGATATTTTCACAAGGCTGTTGGTGATGCCTTCACGCAATTGGGACAGATGGGTGCCATCAGTGAGCAAAGTAAAGTTCAAGAATTTGAATCCTTCATTGGAACATCATTCCCAAGTGTGATCAATATTCATCCACCAGATGTAGCGAACACAAAAGGGAGTGGTAAGAGGTTGAAAAGGGGTTCAGAGCAGACCGTGAACCAAAAGAAAAAGAGGTAAAGTAAGCAACCTTGAAAAAATGTCGATGTCCTTTCTACAGTTTTGCTAATGCGGTTTTCTTATTCTTTACAGGGCAAGTAGCATCCAAAAGGTCCCAGATAAGTAGGGCTGATGGTTTCGCTAATGTGATGTTCGAATAATTATTTGAAGTCATACAGTTGGCTACGTTCTTGCCGGAAATGGCGGTGATATTCGTAGGCGATGTGGTTTTCAATTTGTGGTCTTTCTAGGAGCTCACATTTTGCTACTGTGTCACTGAAGCATGCATACGTTCTTTGTCTGCAACTCTGGGTGCGGTTACTGTTAGCTTCAGGAAGTTGCTAACACTAAACCATGTTGTCTCATTAGGCGTGTTTAACAGGAAGAAAAGATTGTATGACATGGCAAGGAATTGCTAAGCCTAGCTTAATGTAGATTTGAAGATTTGGTTTGTCTTTCTGTGTTAATGTCATTTGTAGCCAGCTTGCTATATGTCGTGCTCATGTGACTACTTTCCGAATTAGTGCAACCTTATTACTATGTGTATTGAGCACCATTCATTTATTTTCCTCTGTTTTTTGTTGCTCTGTACTTTAGCATCATCATCTGAAAAAAATTCAATATAAGTGAGAACATGTTCACCTGTAATAGATATTTTGTTAGCATCATCATCAGAAATTCTTGCTCTGTACTTTAGCAAGTTCATCTCAAATTCATGCACTAGCAAAGGGCCAAGCATATTACTCAGGATTTACTTTGTTGAATATTTCCATTGTTAAGCCTAGAAGACTATTGAATGATGTTAGTTTCGGTAAAGTTGCACAAAGTTATGTTCTACTCCAGGTACAAGTCAGGAGCCGGTTAAGTCTGAATTATTTCTCTCCAGCTTATTTGTTAACCAACAAATCTCTGATCTGGCTATTCTGTGGAAAAGAATGATAAGTCCCAAATCTGCTTATTTATATGACAGAATTAAGAGGTGCTTTTGTATGACAGTGTTAATGATTACTACCTCTGTTGAACTGCAAAAACATCTTATATTTTGGAATGGAGGAGTACATATCAAGTGTTGCACTAGGGCTTCAAGATGCACTAAAGTAGTTTCCCAAATCACTGGAGAAGTTGCACCAAGGCTTCAAGATGTACTAAAGTATTTTCATCCAGGCTACAATTAGCTCACAGAAGATTAATTAAATCAGGACACACACTGTAGAAAATCCTGAAAATTTGACAGTATCATATTTAAATTTCTGCACGCCGCTGTTGTCTACAAAGTCGGATTCAAACATTGTGTACATATATATGATGTAATATATTTCACAAGGAGATAGCTTTGTTGTACACAGAAGGCCCGCTGTGCTCTATTAGCAGTCACTTTACTACAAGAGATACACTTCATTTCAGATGCCAATATATCCTGACTTAAGCAATAGCTTGAGCACCATCAAGCTCCCATCGTCATCTAACAGAGATATCTTGGCTGGCTGAAAGAGACAAAGTGGATGCATCTACAACTAGCCCGCACAGATAACTTTTTGTTTTCTCTAGAGATGAGCTTGCAGCTGAACCTGCAGAGAATACCTGAAAAAAATAGGAACATCATGTATTTTAAGAAGCATATCCAAGATGAAAGGTCAACAAAATTATCTGGCTGGATAAGAATAAACTTTATGTAAAGACCATTTCAATGATACTGCTTAAGATTTGTGTACCAGATCATGGCTCTTAGTCCTAAAATCATAGGTGAATATTGATTACAAAAAAAAATGCTTGCTTGCTTCCATTACAAAAAAGAGGCACACCCCTTGCTTTCATTTTATTAGAATGAAACCTGAATGTGTGATTTCTCAGATGCAAGCACAGGAGCAAGCATCAGACTTTGTTCAGAAACAGTTGAACAAAAATAGCGATAGCCACAGGTTGGCCAGAGTACAAGCTAAATCAACAGCCAAATAAATGTCGCCAAGCAGGAGCGCTTGAAGAACGACTGAGCGAAGATGTGAAATCGCAGCAGGGTTCCTTTCTACATGTGTTCCAGGACATCATTAGCACTGACACAGGAGCCTCTAACTAGCTTGCAGAACCTATTCAGAATCATCCTATTAGATTTACATATATCAACAATTGGTGAGATGACTCCAGGCATGTACACTAGATCATTATTGTTGATTTTTAAGCATTATTTTTTTAGGGAATTTTAACGCATTGTTAGAAAATGGACAACATCAAGTAAAAAAATATGAATAAGAACTAGTAATGATTTCAGAAAATTCAACTGGACATCAAAGTGCAGTTTCGATTTAAGATCAATAAAGTGAATCAAAAGAACACACAACAAAATATAATCTACTCCAGGCATGTACGTTAACTCGCTCGTAACCATTTTTCACATACAGTCATTACATTCATGCACAAATTTTACTTTATAGCCTGCAGGAGATATGGATATTGTTTACTCTTTGCCTGATTTCTAGCCAAATGGTGCAATTGCGGGAAACTGACAGATGGGAAGAAACGTAATACTTTGGATAATCGAATAGGAGATCATACCTTGATACTTTAAGCTGCATAAGGTGGTCGTATTCTTTGCGATGGCTGCGTCGACGTTGCCCGGACCTAAAGCACGGCGGTGCTACATGTACGCGCTCGCCGGCGGCGCAGCCGTTAGACGGGAGAGGAGGGGCGTGATGTCTACTATGCAACCTTTCTTCTTGTAAACGTTGTTGGGCCTCCAAGTGCAGAGTTTTGTAGGATAGTAGCAAATTTTCCTCAAGTGGATGACCTAAGATTTATCAATCCGTGGGAGGCGTAGGATGAAGATGGTCTCTCTCAAACAACCCTGCAACCAAATAAGAAAGAGTCTGTTGTGTCCCCAACACACCCAATACAATGGTAAATTGTATAGGTGCACTAGTTCGGCGAAGAGATGGTGATACAAGTGTAATATGGATAGTAGATATAGGTTTTTGTAATCTGAAAATATAAAAACAGCAAGGTAGCAAGTAACAAAAGTGAGCAAAAACGGTATTGCAATGCTTGGAAACAAGGCCTAGGGTTCATACTTTCACTAGTGCAAGTTCTCTCAACAATGATAACATAATTGGATCATATAACAATCCCTCAACGTGCAACAAAGAATCACTCCAAAGTTTCTATCGGAGAATGTAGGACAAAAACGTACATCAACCCCTATGCATAGATTACCCCAATGTCACCTCGGGAATCCGCGAGTTGAGTGCCAAAACATACATCAAGTGAATCAGTAGAATATCCCATTGTCACCACAGATATCCCATCACAAGACATACATCAAGTGTTCTCAAATCCAATACTCAATCCAACATAACGAAACCTCAAAGAGCAAGACTCAATTCAGCACAACAAGAGATAGAGAGGGAAGAAACACCATATGATCCAACTATAATAACAAAGCTCGCGGTACATCAAGATCGTGCCAAATCAAGAACACGAGAGAGAGAGAGAGATCAAACACATAGCTACTGGTACATACCCTCAGCCCCAAGGGTGAACTACTCCCTCCTCATCATGGAGACCGTCAGGATGATGAAGATGGCCTACGGTGATGGTTTCCCCCTCCGGCAGGGTGCTGGAACGGGCTCCCAATTGGTTTTTCGTGGCTACAGAGGCTTGCGGCGGCGGAACTCCCGATCTAGGTTTCTTTCTGGGGGTTTCTGGATTTATAGGAATTTTTGGCGTCGATTTCAAGTCAGGGGGGTCCACGAGGCAGCGGCAAGGTAGGGGGGCACGCCCTAGGGTGGGGGGCGCGCCCTCCACCCTTGTGGATGCCTTGTGGCTCCTCTAGTCCATCTCCGATACTCCGTGGGCTTCTTCTGGTCCATAGAAAATCATCGTAAAGTTTCAGCTCGTTTGGACTCCCTTTGGTATTCCTTTTCTGTAAAACTCAAAAACAAGGAAAAAAACAGAAACTGGCACTGGGCTCTAGGTTAATAGGTTAGTCCCAAAAATAATATAAAATAGCATATAAATGCATATAAAACATCCAAAACAGATAATATATGCTATTTATATGCTATTTTATAAACTGACATTTATATGCTATTTTATATTATTTTATATGCTGTTTTATATTATTTTTGGGACTAACCTATTAACATAGTGAAAGTGCGTTATATCGACTAGAGGGGGGTGAATAGGCGATTTTTACAAATTCGTCACTGAGGAATTTCAAGGTGAGGAAATTCCTAAGCGACGAACTACTTAGCAGCGGAATAAGTACTCAGATGCAAACATAACAGAGCAGTAGCACAGTCATCATGATGAAATGAAAACAAGCACAGAGTACAAGTAGCGTAAACACAGGATAAGCAGGCTGAAGCCAAACTGACTGAAGAAATTAAACTGAGGAAATTGAGAAAGTCTTCAGTCAAAGTCTTCAAACAGTAATGATCAAATACATAGCAAGTATGCGAGGAAATGAAGGGGTTGAGGAAATAGAACCAGTAGCTCGGTGAAGACAATGATTTGGTAGACCAGTTCCAACTGCTGTGACAGTTGTACGTCTGGTTAGAGCGGCTAGGTATTTAAACCTGAGGACACACAGTCCCGGACACACAGTCCTCATGGTATTATCCTTGAGCTAAGGTCACACAGACCTCGCCCAATCACTCGTGGTAAGTCTTCAGGTGACTTCTAAACCTTCACATACTCGGTCACTCGGCAATCCACAATTTCCTCTTGGATGCTCTAGACCATGACGCCTAACCGTCTGGAGGATGCACAGTCCTCAAAGGTAACAAGCATCGGTTCCACACAGGAACAATCTCTTCAGTGATGCTCAATCACTTTGGGTTTGTAGGTGTTTGGGTTTTTGGGTTTTTCCTCACTTGATGATTTTCGCTCAAAGTCCTCGGAGGATGGGATGCTCTAAATGACAAGTGTCAATCTATCTCTCGGAGCAGCCAACCAGCTAGTGGTTGAAGGGGGCGGCTATTTATAGCCTAGGGAGTAGCCCGATATGATAAGACATAAATGCCCTTCAATGATATGACCGTTAGGTGGGTAACATATTTGGACAGCTGGCGCGCAGCACAGCAACGGTCGGATATTTGAGTATCAAATTCCTCAGGGCTATCATGTTCCTCACTTGTAGGTGATCCGCACTGGCGAATTCCTAACTCCTCAGTCAGAACAAATTCCTCAGAGAACAGAAGAACTTCGTCTCTGTCACTGAAGAACTTGACTAAACTGTATGAGATTTCCAATGGCTTCACTCGAAAGGATTGGGTAGGTGTAGGATTTTGAGTTGAGCATCACTTGGAAACTTTTCCTTAGTTTTACCTCGGCCCCCTTTAACAGTACGGTGTTTCCTATGACTCAAGAAGAAGAAAATGAAACTACGAAAACAAAAGTCTTCATGCTTCATAATCCTCGCATGAATATCAAGTCTTCAGGGTCACAACAATTTCTTCACTTTCAAAGTCTTCAAGAAAACCAAAGTCTTCAGTTGAAGACATTCATTTTTAGGGGTCGACAATCATCGTAAATAACAAACTCCTCATAGACTTATAGACCTGTGTACACTCACAAACGCATTAGTCCCTTAACCTATAAGTCTTCAATACACCAAAATCACTAAGGGGCACTAGATGCACTTACAATCTCCCCCTTTTTGGTGATTGATGACAATATAGGTTAAGTTTTCAACGGGGATAAACATATGAAGTGTCAATACTGATAATGAGGAATTTGATAGCAAGATATAGAAGATCTCCCCCTGAAGATGTGCATATTTGAGGAATTTGCTTTGAAATAGCAAATGCACATTGTTGAGTAATATCATGGAGATCTCCTCCTATATCTTGAAATTCATACACGCATTTAACATATGATATGAAGAATTTGAAATGCATGATGAAATATGGTGTCTGACGAAATTCAGCATGCGTGCATTATAGTATTGAGGAAATAGCATGCAGAAAAACAGAGCAAAAGTATCAGACCACCATAGGACTTAAGTTTACAACTCATCAGAGCAAACACCTCAGAAAAGCAAGAGTTGTAACTTAACAGAAAAATAGCCCATATATAAGACCCGCTTGAAGACTAACTCAAATTTCTCCCCCTTTGTCATCGAATGACCAAAAGGGACGAAAAAAGAGGACTAACGCCCCTGAAGAATATCATCATGATGTCGATGGAGGAGCGCCAGCATTGTTGGGGTCGTCCGTTGAGGTAGGGCCTGCTGCAGTGTCGTTCAAGTCTTCAGCTTCATCCGTCTCGCGCGATGAAGAATATGAACTGGCAACAAGCTGGGGAACTTTGACTTTCTTGAATTTCTTCGAAGGTGGCTGAGACCAGTCAAAGTCCTGTTGGAAGCCCATCTCCTTGAGTTCTTCAGCACTATGAAGATTAGACAGAATCGCCCAAGTGCGGTCAAAGACTTCATGCAAGTAGTAGTGATTCTTCTTCACAGTATTTTGAGTGACTGTCATGTTCTGAAGAATTGCACCAAACTGACGCTTGACCCACTTGTGATTTCGATCAACTTTCTGATGAAGACTAAGGAGAAGTTCACGATCAGTCATCACACGCGGAGCTGTGGCTTGAGGATTATGTTCTGAAGCTTTGGCGGCAGAATCTTGAGTTGTAGAGTCATCATTGGTGGAATAGGAAGTAGCTTTGCGAAACTGTCCATCCAATGGACGAGTACCTTCATCAATAACAGCAGCCTTGCCCTTCTCGTCAAATGAGGAAATAGTCCATTTGAGGACTTCAATAGGGGGCAAATAGCTGAGATGATTTTGAAAATCAGCCTTATAATGAATTGAAGACCTTGATCTGATGAACTTCATGATCCAGGGAGCATAAGGCTTCAACTCAAAAGGTGACAGAGCAGCATTGGCCAAAGTCCTCATGAAGAAATCGTGGTAGTTGATAGGAATACCATGAATGATATTGAACAGCAGATTCTTCATAATGACAACAACTTCTTCATCATCAGAGTTATGGCCCTTGATTGGACTGAGGGTTTTGGTCAATATGCAATAAACTGTCCTTGGCACATAGAGTAATTCCTTGACGAGGAATTTGGTCCTTGGAGCTTGGCCTGCCTTCAAAGGCTTCATCAGCACTTGCATCAGATGATCAGACAGTTCAGGTTCAACATAGAGAAGCCTTGCACCTTCAGTGGGAGGACTGACTGGGACGGCATGAAGCAATTCAGAGGCCGGTGCTCTGAAATGAGTATTATCGGTCATCCAGTCCAATACCCATGAATTGACATCATCAACATTTCCAGTAATGTGCAGCGTGGCGAAGAATTGAAGAATGAGTTCTTCATTCCAATCACAGATGTCGTTGCAGAAATTGAGTAACCCAGCGTCATGAAGAACACTGAGGACTGGGGTGAAGCAGGGCAGCGATTCCATATCTACATGAGGAATTTGCTCATGTTCAAAGATCGTATCCTTATCAAACAACAATGAGGAATAGAAGTTCATCTGGCTTGCAGTCCAGAAGCGCTTGCGACGAAGTCAAGCAAAGTCATAGGGATTGTAGTCAGTGAAGAATATGTGCTCATTGAAGAAATCCTCAGCATTAAACTTCTGCTTCTTGGAGTGAGGGTTCTGTGGCTTGGGCTGAAGATTAACAGTTGAAGAATTTACAGCCTCTTGAGGTATAGCCACTGGAGCCACAGGCTGAGGAATTTCAGCAGCAGCCTTGGCCTCCATTTCTTCAGACATATGTACATTAGCGCTAGTGACTGGAACTTCTTCAGGAATAGAATGAAGTGAAGCTTGACGTTCATCAGAGCCCGTATGAATTTCTTCAGTTGGCACAGGGGACTGAGGAACTTGATGTAGAGGGGTTGTCAGAGGTGAATTGGGGTGATGACTTTCCCAAAAGTCATCATTTAGAATAGGTGTTTTAGACCCAATATCCACATCCTCATCTTCTTCAATTTCTTCGACGCCTGCCTCTTCAGCTGTGAACTGAAGCATGGGCGATGATACCAGTGGGGTTGAAGGGAAAGTATCCACTTCAATTTCTTCATCCATCTGCTCTGTCGAAGCAGCAGAAGGATCTTCTTCATCAGATTTACTTGGAATTTCATATACCTCACCAAAGGGAATGATCTCCTTTGATGGCATGCTTGATATTGGAATAGCATCAATTGGGTTTTCAGTTGAACTCGTCAAAGTCTTCAATTTCTTGGGAGCTGAAGACTCTGAAGATGCAGATGCTTTCCTTTTCTTCACAGCTGCTCGCTCTGCAGCCTTGGTTTTCTTCGCTTCCGTTGCAGAAGGAAGGTTGATGCTTGTCATCGGTGCAGGAGGAGCAGAGGAAATTGGTTGAATTTCTTCAGGCACAACTTATGCAGTTGTCCTGGCTTGTTCAGATTCCTCAGGCATAGTAGCAGATGCTTCAACTGGCCTGGATTGCTCTTCAGGCGCAATATTGGAGGTTGCCCTGGCATTTTCTTCAGAGACTGGAATTTCTTCATCAGCTCTGGCGCTTTCATTTTCTTCAGCAGACTGAACAGATGTTCCAGTCTAAGGAAATTTGGGTTGCGATGAAGCTGCAACTCTTGGAGTAAATCCTTTTGCCATTCTGACGAATCTGACTTTGGCACCTAGCCAATCTGCACGGAATGCATGAAATTCATCACTTAGTGCTTTGATCTCAGCCTGCATAGTCACGAGTTCTTCAGGAGACATTTTCACAACATTGTTCTTCAGAAAATGCTCCTTCTTGTACTGAACCTTCTTCACCTGCCTGGCCTTTTCAAATTTCCATTTCTCTTCATTTATGAAGGCCGTCAACATGTGACTTTGACCAGGAGTGAGGTTTAATTCAGGCAAAGGTGTATTTGGATCCTTGTGCCATAGATCGATGAAATCAAGGATCTTCCTTGGATCCAGCATGAGGGGCACAGCACTGCCTTTGGCACTAGAGGCCCTTTGTTGTCGATCTCTGATGATCTCAGCTAATTCTTCATCATCAGCTTCGTCTTCGCTTGACGGAACCTGAAAGGCGACCTGCTTCTTGTGAGGACTTGGCCTTGTGCCTCGTCCAGCAGTGGCCTTTTTCTTCAGCAAGGTCGGAGTTGTTGAAGACTGAGGTGGAGCTGAAGAACTTGCAGAGACTCCTGAAGCAATTGAGATTCCAGTAGTCCTTTGGCATGTGGCAAGATGCACAGGTGATGAGGACTTTGCAGGAGCAGCTGAGGATTTTGCAACTGAGGGAGTTGGAGCTGCTTTTGAGGAATTTGCTTGAGGAACAGGCCGTGAGGGCTTTGAAGAGCTTGGCCGTGAGGGCATTGCAGCTGAGGAACTTGTCTTGACAGCTGATTTCTTCAGCATAGCCTTCTTAGGCTTGATAGCAGAGGCCTCAGCGGCGGCGGCAACAGAATCTTCATTGAATTTCTTCACTGCCTCTTTAGCCACTTTGGCCAGCTTGGCTTGACACTTAGCCCACTCCTGAGGAAATTCCTCACCTCTTCTGATGCTAGTGGGATCAGCTTCTTGGCCAAGAGCCAATGGAGGTCTTGGACATGGAGGGTTAACAGCGAATTTCTTCATGTACTTGGGAGTGACATAGCGATATTCCCTCCATTCTCTTGCCCATCTCCTCTCAATCTTCTGAATGCGCACTTTGCGCTGATTTTTGCTCTCCTTGCCATGAGTTGCTTCATCAGGAGTACAATATTCATCATAGATGTCATCAGGGATCTCAAACACAGTATTTGTTTCTGGCCTCTTTCCTCCCTTCTGAGGTCTTTTGCCATCAGACATTTTCTTCACTTGAGGATTTTGAACAATCGAATTTTCTGATGAGGTATGCAATTTTTCTTCGAGGAATGCTGCAAATGAGTTAAGTTGATGAGAACCTAGAGATTCAGCAGCGGACATGTGTACCTGTGAACAGAATATAGGTGCGAAGAGTTTTGGAGAGGTCATATGCGTTCTCAGAAGATTTTCAAAAGTATCAAGTTTGAGGAATTTGACCAGGGGTGTCTTGAGGAATTTCACTAAGCATTTTGACTTAGGTTCCAGAGTTGTGTAGATTGAAAATCCACACAATTGAGGAATCTTGAAGAAAAACGTTGCTTAGAGAAACTGATCAAGGACAGAAGCAAGTTGGAGTTTAAGAACATGAAAGTTGAAGAATAAACACCTTTTGAAGATTTTGTGGAAATCATCAGAATCAACAAGGGCAGTAAAAATAGATTTTATTTACCCTTGATGAAGAACACGACGAACTGAGAGTAGCAGTGGAGAAGTTCGTCCGTTCAGATCTTCCACGCCCTAACTTGGCGATGGAAAACAGCTACGGCGGTGGCGGAGTGCAGATTTCCGCGGTCGGCGTGAGTACGACGGCGACGAGGTCGAGGCAGTGAAGCTCTTCCTCACCGGCGACGATGGAGTGTAGCGGCGGCGCTAGGTCTGAGAGCTCGAGCGAGGGGAGTGAGATCGAGCGGGAGGAGAAATCTGAGGAGGGTGAGGGGGGCATTTATAGCCGAGGTGAAAAACCGCCTGTCCGACGAAAATGGACGAACATGCCCCTGACCCTTCTCATCCTAGCGACATGTGTCACCCACGTACTGTGAAATGGAGATCGTGTTTGATCGCGGGTGAATAGATAAATCTTATCGAGGGATATGGAACGGTTTGAGCGGCAAAAGCCGAAAATTCAGATAAGAATATTTTAATGTTTCGTTCGCAAATTCTTCAGCTGTCAAGGACACAGTGAAGACTTTGAACGGGTTTCAAATAGAACGCACATGAAGAATTTGTGAACGGACTGGATTGAGTTTAGCATAGAGGGGGAAAGGGTCCGATCACATTCACTTAGAAGAAAAACAACTTGAAGAATTAGCAATAAGTGAATGCTGTAGAGGACAGAAAACTCAAATATATATATATAGTCAATGAAGAACACAGACGGGAAGAGTGAAGACTTTGCAAAGTTGAAGAATTTGAAAATTTGAAGAATTTGCAAAATGAAGAAAAACTCAATTTTGAAGATTTTCAACTTTTGTGGTGGCGTAACCCACCGTATAAGAATGATGATTTCAGACACCGCGTACAATTGTCGTAGGGTTTTGAGAATCAAATTCTTCATTAATTTCTTCACACTTAGCGGGTTTGTCTTCATTGATTGAATAAAAACGTTTCTTCGTGTGTTGCACATCTAAGTCATCAATTTGCATAAGTGTTAGGATGTGTGTCCTTTTCAAAGGACATTCGAAGATTCTAAGATATTTAGCTCACACCGCAACTTGCTAAATCTCTTCTCATCCAAGTGTTGGAGTGTGAGCTAGATATCGAAGAATATGTTTCACAGCCTTATGGTGTGATTCCTTCGGTGTAGCTTGAAAACGGGCACACATGCAAACACTAAGCATAATATCTGGCCTAGATGCACATAGGTACAATAAAGAGCCAATCATGGAGCGGTATACCTTTTGATCGAAGTCTATTCCATTTTCATCAGTGCATAGATGGCCATTTGTGGGCATAGGGATTTTGATGCCTCTGCATTCTTGCATACCGAATTTCCTCAGAACTTCCTTGAGGTATTTCTCTTGAGAAATGAAGATGCCATTTCATTGTTGACGAATTTGAAGACCTAAGAAGAATTTCAATTCTCCCATCATGGACATTTGATATTCCTCACTCATCATGTAAGCAAATTCGTCACTGTAATGTTGGTTAGTACAGCCAAAGATAATATCATCAACATATATTTGGCACACGAATAATTCATCATCATAGGTTTTGGTGAAAAGAGTTGGGTCGAGTGAACCGGGTTTGAAGCCTTTCTTCATGAGGAATTCCTTCAAAGTATCATACCACGCCCGAGGGGCCTGCTTGAGGCCATAGAGGGCCTTATTGAGTCTGAAGACTTTGTCAGGATGCTTAGGATCTTCAAAACCTGGGGGTTGAGCAACATATACTTCTTCCTCAAGCTTACCATTGAGGAATGCACTTTTCACATCCATTTGATATAAGATGATATTATGATGGTTAGCATAAGCAAGCAATATGCGAATAGCCTCAAGTCTAGCAACAGGTGCAGAAGTTTCATCGAAATCAATTCCTTCAACCTGTGTGTAGCCTTGAGCCACAAGACGAGCCTTGTTCCTCACCACTAGGCCATTTTCATCTTGCTTGTTGCGGTAGATCCATTTGGTACCGATGATATTGTGCTTGCATGGGTCCGGTCGCTTGACAAGCTCCCATACATTGTTCAGCTTGAATTGATGTAATTCCTCTTGCATCGCTTGAGTCCATTCAGGCTCCAGAAATGCCTCATCAACTTTGGTGGGCTCTGTGATAGAGATGAAAGCAAAATGCCCACAAAAGTTAGATAAATGTGAAGCTTTTGAGCGAGTCACAGGACCTGGTGCGTTGATGTCGTTGATGATTCTCTCAATCTGTACTTCATTTGCAACGCGAGGATGTGCAGGTTGACGACTTTGATTTGGCTCAGCATTTTCTTCAGAGCCATTTTCTTCAGATGCGCCAGCATGCTGTTCTTCATGTTCTGGAATGATTTCTTCAGCAGATTCTTCAGTAGGAATGACATCCTCAGTAGCTTTGAACTTGATGGTTTCCTCAGGCGTCTTTTCATCTAGCACAGGAGGTAGGTGCTCTCTTTGCGAGCCGTTAGTCTCATCGAACCGCACATCTACAGTTTCAACAACCTTGTTGTGATAGGTGTTGAAGACCCTGTAGGTGTGCGAGTCCTTTCCGTAACCAAGCATAAAACCTTCATGTGCTTTCGGTGCAAATTTAGAATTGTGATGAGGATCTCTAATCCAGCATTTAGCACCGAAGACTTTGAAATAACTCACATTGGGTTTCTTGTCAGTGAGGCATTCATATGAGGTCTTCTTGAAGAATTTGTGAAGATATACCCTGTTGATGATGTGGCATGCAGTATCAATTGCCTCAGGCCAGAAGTGACGAGGTGTCTTGTATTCATCAAGCATGGTGCGAGCCATCTCAACAAGAGTCCTGTTCTTGCGCTCCACAACGCCATTCTGCTGAGGAGTGTATGGGGCAGATAGCTCATGAGTAATACCAAGTTCATCGAGATAGTCATCAAGACCAGTATTCTTGAACTCGGTCCCATTGTCACTACGTATATGCTTGATCTTCACACCGAAATTCGTCAAAGCCCTTGAGGAAAATCGTCTGAAGACTTCCTGCACTTCAGTTTTGTAAGTAATGACATGCACCCATGTGTAACGAGAATAGTCATCAACAATGACAAAGCCATATAGAGATGCTGCATTTGTTAGTGTGGCATAATGAGTAGGGCCAAAGAGATCCATATGAAGCAATTCAAAAGGACGAGAAGTAGTCACGATAGTCTTCAAGGGGTGCTTGGCTCTGGTCATCTTTCCAGCCTCACAAGCCCCACAAAGATGATCTTTGAGGAATTTGACACCCTCGATGCCAATGACGTGCTTTTTCTTCACGAGCATGTGTAAGTTCCTCATGCCAGCATGACCCAGTCGTCGATGCCATAGCCAGCCTTCTGAAGCTTTAGCAAGTAGACAAGTGGCAGGCTGTGGTCCTGCAGAGAAATCAACAATATACAAGTCTCCTCTCCTAAAGCCTTCGAAGACTTTGGAATTGTCAGATTCCATGAGCACTAAGCAATGATATTTGCCAAAGACAACAACCATATCAATATCACAAAGCATTGAGACAGACATGAGGTTGAATCCGAGGGACTCGACAAGCATGACTTTATCCATGTGTCGATCCTTTGAGATTGCAACCCTACCTAGACCCAATACCTTACTTTTTCCTTTGTCAGCATAGGTGATATGCTTCAAGTGTGATGGAGATAAAGGAGTGTTCATTAGTAAGCTCTTGTCACCAGTCATGTGATTTGTACATCCACTATCGAGGACCCACTCAGTAGCTTTGGGTAAATCATCCTGCAGATGAATTAGTGCATCTTACGAACTCATATACTTCAGAGTGAAGAATATGACATCAAATTCATCAGACATATTACATCAATTAAAGCAACATATGTATATATATAGCAATGTGAGGACGTGAGAAATGAATAAATTATTTCTTCATGATTAGCTTGTGTCCTTTCAAGCATTTCAGGTCTCCAGCAAATTCTTCAGACGATTTAGTTCGTCTGGAGACCTGACCCTGCATAAGAGATTAGTTCTTTTTCTTCACCACCCACATCTGGAGGGGTGGCAAAGAGTTCATCATTCTGCGAGCTCCATAAGAGAAAGGTGGCATTGAAGCCAGAGTGCTTCGTTTCACAGGAGAGGGATTAGCATAGACATATGAGTAAGCAGAGAAATTCTTCGAGGACTTATGAATATAATGATTTGAAGAATAATGCACATAATCAGAACTCTTAGATTTTCCCTGCAAAACAGAAGCGTTAGCATGGTGATGATCATGCGAGGACTTGGATCCGTGTGAGGAATTTGATCCATAAGAGGACTTGGATCCATATGAAGACTTTGGTCCATATGAAGAATTTGATCTGGGGTTCTTATTCTTCACAGGTGGTGTCATGAGGACATTCACCTGAAGACTTTCAAGGCACCTTTTGGGAACCCAGATTTTCTTCATAGGGGGACCATTCCTGCAGTTAGATCCAATATATCTAGCAAATACTTCACCATTCTGATTTTTGAACAGTTTATAGTTGGAGTCAAATGACTCATCAGATGAATATGAGGATTCACAAGTAAAGCCAGATAAAGTGGATGGATCTATGGGAGGTCCTTTCGCAGCAACCCATGAGGTTTTGGGATACTGCTCAGGTTTCCAGTAGGTTCCATCAGCATTGAGTTTCCTCTCAAAGGCAATACCCTCTTTCCTAGGGTTCCTGTTCAAGATCTGCTTTTTGAGCACATCACAAAGAGTCTGATGCCCTTTGAGGCTTTTGTACATGCCTGTCACATACAATTCCTTCAACCCTGCATTTTCGTCAGTGATACTAGTGGTATCCTCAGATGAGGAATTTGTGACCACAGAGATAGTTGAAGAATTTGCAGCAATAGAAGCATTTGAACATTCAGGTGAAGAATTAGCAGTTTCACGTTCAATGCATTTCAAGCATGGTGGAATAAATTCTTCCTGAGCGGAACTGATCTGTTGAGCAAGCAAAGAATCATTTTCCTTCTGAAGATCTTCATGACTCACCCTTAGCTTCTCAAGATCTTGCTTTCTTTGAAGAAATTCATAAGAAAGCTTCTCATGATCAGCTAAGAGAGTTTCATGACGACCTTGAAGGGTGTCAAACTTAGACTGTAGTTGCTGAAGATTATCAGTCAGTGTTTGAGTTCGATTCATTTCCTCACCTAATAGATCATCGCTTTTGTCTAGCATATTTTGAACTTTTTCCAAAGCCTTTTGTTGTTTAACAGCAATATTAGCAAGTTTGGAATAGCTGGGTTTGAGGTTATCATCAGATTCATCCTCACTTGATTCAGAGGAGGGATATTTGAGTACCTTGGCACCTTTTGCCATGAAGCAATAGGTGGGAGCATAGTCATCATTGCCGTCATCAGCAGTGTTGGGGAAGCCATTTTCCTCAGTGTTGAAGATGGACTTGCTAACATAAGCAGTAGCGAGGGCTAGGCTCGCCACACCAGAGTCTGACTCCTCAGATGCCTCCTCTTCCTCATGTTCCTCAGATTCAGCTTCAGAGTCCATTTCCTTGCCAATGAATGCCCGAGCTTTCTTGGAGCTGCTCTTCTTGTGAGATGAAGACTTTGAAGATTTTGACAATGAGGACTTTGAAGATTTCTTCTTCTTCTTAGAGTCATCTGAACTATCATCCTTGTATTTCTTCTTCTTTGATTCCTTCTCCCACTGAGGACAATCAGTAATGTAGTGACCAGGTTTCTTGCATTTGTGGCAAGTTCTCTTCTTGTAGTCACGGGATGAGGAATCTGATTTCATGTCATCACCTCTTGAGGATTTTCCAAATCGGCCACGTCTAGAGAACTTCTGGAATTTCCTCACGAGCATTGCTAGCTCCTGACTCAGTTCTTCAGGATCACCAAGGCTGCTACCAGAATCTTCATCTTCAGATTCAGAGACTGCCTTGGCTTTCAGTGCACGAGGTCTACCATAGCTCGGTCCGTAGAGATCTCTCTTCTCAGCTAGTTGGAATTCATGAGTGTTCAGCCTCTCAAGAATATCAGCAGGATCAAGTGACTTATAGTCTTCATGTTCTTGAATCATCAGTGCCAGTGTATCGAATGAAGAATCGAGTGACCTCAGCAATTTCTTCACCACTTCATGGTCTGTGATGTCAGTGGCACCCAGTGCTTGAAGCTCGTTTGAAATGTCAGTGAGACGATCAAAGGTTTGCTGAACATTTTCGTTGTCGAGTCTTTTGAAGCGGTTGAAGAGATTGCGAAGAACGTCAACTCGAGAGTCACGTTGAGTTGAGACTCCTTCGTTGACCTTGGACAGCCTATCCCAGATAAGCTTAGCTGTCTCCAAAGCACTCACTCTGCCATACTGCCCTTTGCTCAGATGGCCACATATGATATTCTTCGCTTGAGAGTCGAGTTGCTTGAATCTCTTCACATCAGCAGCGTTTACGGAAGGAGTGACAGAGGGAACGCCATTTTCCACAACGTACCAGAGATCGTTGTCAATTGCCTCAAGATGCATGCGCATCTTGTTCTTCCAGTAGGGGTAGTCTGTCCCATCGAAGGTAGGACACCCAGCCGAGACCTTGATCATGCCTGCAGTCGACATAACAAAAACTCCAGGTGGTTAAACCAAAATCACACAGAACAAGGGAGTACCTTGCTCTGATACCAATTGAAAGTGTGTTATATCGACTAGAGGGGGGGTGAATAGGCGATTTTTACAAATTCATCACTGAGGAATTTCAAGGTGAGGAAATTCCTAAGCGACGAACTACTTAGCAGCGGAATAAGTACTCAGATGCAAACATAACAGAGCAGTAGCACAGTCATCATGATGAAATGAAAACAAGCACAAAGTACAAGTAGCGTAAACACAGGATAAACAGGCTGAAGACAAACTGACTGAAGAAATTGAACTGAGGAAATTGAGAAAGTCTTCAGTCAAAGTCTTCAAACAGTAATGATCAAATACATAGCAAGTATGCGAGGAAATGAAGGGGTTGAGGAAATAGAACCAGTAGCTCGGTGAAGATAATGATTTGGTAGACCAGTTCCAACTGCTGTGACAGTTGTACGTCTGGTTAGAGCTGCTAGGTATTTAAACCTGAGGACACACAGTCCTCACGGTATTCTCCTTGAGCTAAGGTCACACAGACCTCGCCCAATCACTCGTGGTAAGTCTTCAGGTGACTTCCAAACCTTCACATACTCGGTCACTCGGCAATCCACAATTTCCTCTTGGATGCTCTAGACCATGACGCCTAACCGTCTGGAGGATGCACAGTCCTCAAAGGTAACAAGCGTCGGTTCCACACAGGAACAATCTCTTCAGTGATGCTCAATCACTTTGGGTTTGTAGGTGTTTGGGTTTTTGGGTTTTTCCTCACTTGATGATTTTCGCTCAAAGTCCTCGGAGGATGGGATGTGTAACACCCCCAGTGGTTAACTACAGTAATCATCCTTTTGATTATGCCATGTCATCATGATCAACAGTGCATGACCATCATTAACACCATATTGCATTTCAACTCCTAAGTCAAATTCGAATTTAAATAAAAGTGGAAAATAAAAGTTATTCAAATCATAAACTAAAATGTCAGATAAATAACAATCGTTCCAGAGACACTTCTAAAATTGAAACCAACCTTATTGGAATTGGATAAGTGACTCAATCATCCTCGAACAGTGGATAAAAATAATATTTAATAACCATTTATTAAATATAAATTAAATATGAAATTGTGTTTTGCCCAAAATAGTTTTTGGTGGTAAGATATAAAGCACTGTGAATTACGGGGTAGGTCTCATATTTTACAAAGTCATTTTGAGGCCTAACTTTTTACTAAACGGAGACATGAGAATAAATAAAAAGAAAACAAAAAAAAAGGAAAAAAAAAAGAAACCCCCCCCCCCCGACTGGGCCTCCAGCAAGCCACGGGCCGCCAGGCCGGCCCAGCCGGCCTACATAGCCGGCCACCCCCACCCGAAACCCTAGCCCAACCCCCGATCACCCCCATCCACTCCCCCCCCTCGGTCTTCTCCCCCCCCCACCTTTTGGATCGGGGCAACGGCGCCCCGACCCGTCGTCCTCCACCGCCCCGACGACACGCCCCCCCCCCCCCGCCTCCCGACGCCGCTCGCCGGAGCCATCCCACGGTCGCCCACCACGCCACGCCACTCCTCGTCCTCTCCACCGGCGACCCCGAGCCTCGCCGCCCCGTGCATCGACGCGCCCGTGAGCCGCCCCCTTCCCCTTTTCTTTGTCGCCGCTGTGCGCTCGCGCCCGCTCTGCCTCGCTCGCGCCTGCAGCGACCGCTGCAGCTGCCCGACGCCGCCGCTCGACCCGTCGCCGTTCCCCCTCGAGCTCGAACCCCCCCCCCCCCGAGGCTTGGCCCTACGAACCCCCGGTGAGGACCCCCGCCGCTGCTCTCCTGCCGCGGCTGCTGCTCGAGCTGTTGCTCCGCTGCCGTCGCGCAGGCCTCGCCTCCTCCCCTGCTCACCGCGCCGACCGCGCCCCGACCCGCTCGACGCCTCGCCCCCGACACCGTCGCCTACCGCCGTCGCCGCGTTCCCCCTCGCCGGACCACGCCGTCGTCCCCGCGCCCGCTGCCCGTGCCCTAGAACGCCGGTGAGGCCTCGGCCTCGGCCTCCCTCCCTCGCGCGCGCACCCCACCCCGCGCCCCGGCCGCGCCCGCATCGCCCTCGTCGCGCTCCGCCCGCGTCCCTGCCTCACCGCGCGTGCGCGCTCGCCCGCACCTGCTCGCACATGCACAGGCGCCCGCGCTGCCGCTCCCATCGCCGTCGCCGCGCTCCTGCCGTCGCCGCGCGCGCGCGCGCGCCCGCGCCCGCCCGTGGCCCCTGGGTCACCGCCAGGTGGGGCCCCCGCCCCCCTGAGCCACTGGCCGGTGGGCCAAGCCCCCCCTGGCCCGCTGACAAACGGGCCCCGCCCGAAAACTTTTAAATAAAAGAAATAAAAAGAAAAATAAATAAATAAATGATTAATTAATTAGTTAAATAATTAGGCTAATTAACTCTGTTTAGACTAATTTAATTTAATTAATTAGTTTAATTAATTGTTAATCAAATAATTAACCCTAATTAACCAGACAGCCTATGACAGGTGGGACCCACATGTCAGGATGCCTGCTGACATCATGCTGACGTCATGATGACGTCAGCATACACTGTTTTGGATAATGTTCTGGATAATTCGAATTTAAATAAAAAAATAAATTCCAGAAAATTAATAAAAACTTTAGAAAATCATATAAAATAATCCGTAACTCAGATCAAAAAACTTTGTACATGAAAGTTGCTCAGAACGACGAGACGAATCTGAATGCGCGGTCCGTTCGTCCGTCACGCATCCCTAACTATCCGAACTTGCAACCGTCCCTCTCCGGTCATCTGTCTGACAAATGTCCGGAACCGGGAAAACATTCCCGGATGGATTCCTCCTTCCTCGGTGACGTGCAACCATACGTTAGGACACACCCGACACTGCATATTGTCATGCCGTACTTTGCGTTGCTGATGTTTGCTCTATATTTATACTGTTTCCTCCCCCTCTTCTCTCTCGATAGATCCCGACGCAGCTCCGGAGACCGAAGACAGCATTGACAACCTTGCCCTTGCCGCCGAGAAACCAGGCAAGCCCCCCCTTTGATCATCCCGATATCGCCCATTCTAATTTCCCATGCTTGCATTAGAATTGCTGTTGCTACTGCTTTACCTATTCTGATGCATAGCCTGTTTATTGTAGCCTGCTGTTGATATTTACCTGCATATCCTAAACTGTTTAGTCTAGGCTGGGTAGAGACCTATCAGTGACCCCACTTATCCCGACTGCCGCGCTGGATCGTCAGAAGACCCGATCAACGGGATTGAAGACCAGGCCCCGACACCGCACATCACCCCCCCCCTTAGTTGTAACGACACTGCAGCGTTACTATCAAGTGCCGAGGGTGAAACCTCATGTAGCACTTCTGATGTTAACTCTGTAGAGTAGCTATTCGATCGTGGTCATCGAGGGTGATTCCTCCTTCTCCACTTCCGATACGACGTTGTCGTACAACACATCAAGTGTGAACTCATCGAGGGTGATTCCTCCTAAGTTCGACTTGACGGTTACATCGAGTGGGCATCCGTCGAGGGTGATACCTCGGATTTCCTTGATGTTATGGACACACGGTTACTGTGACTTTACTGCTGAACCTTGATAGAGACGGGTCGGCCCCGAAGGGGGACCCGAGGAAGCTACTTTTACTACAGGACTGAAGGGACAGGCGGTACCACCCAGTAGAGGTGGACCTGAGTTCCCGACAGTCTTTTAAGAGACGGGTTGACCTGGATGGTGCCCGAGTGTTGAATACGAGGCGTGGCCGGGCATTCATGGCCCTTGCCGCAAGTCCTCGAGACGGGGCGACGGGGTCACATCTTTCGTGAGTCTCTGCTCGTTTTCCGCAAGCCCCTAGGCTACTTACGATTTGGATATTTGATCCGAGCAGGCCTCTGGTCTGATAGCACTAACCATCACGTGGGCATAGTATGGGCGTTCTGCATCGTAGCATCAGCCGAAAGCTCTGTCAGACGTCCAGTTCAGCATGGCGGCACGGACGGACCGGCGCCCTCCTGGTGCCAGGCTTCTCCCTGCGCGCAACGACTCGGAGTGCACAGGGCGATGACCCAAGACCTCTGAGCGCTTAGGATGTAGACCGACGGGGACCTCTCTGCTGAGCTGTAGGTCGGGTTGCGGTGTGTTGTTTGGCCAAGGCCGGGCATGACCCAGGAAAGTGTGTCCGGCCGGAGTTAAGCGAGCGTGATGGGTAAGTTGGTGCACCCCTGCAGGGAAGAACATTTCTATCGATAGCCGGTCCTACGGTAAAGGACACTCGGAGTTGTATCCCGATCGATACAACTAGAACTGGATACCTGTGATGAGACCTGTATACTATGCGGCTCTGGGATTGCTTCTCGCAGGGAGTCGAGAAGGGATCTCAGGACGAGGTTGATGACTGTATTGGCTCTGGGATCGCTTTCTCACAGGGAGTCGAGAAAGGATCTCAGGACGAGGTTTGATGACTTTATGGCTCTGGGATTGCTTTCTCGCAGGGAGTCGAGAAAGGATCTCTGGGTGAGGTTGATATTATTACTGCTACATTATATGGTATTGTTCTACTCTCTTCTACTGCTGCAAGACCGCTGAAGATGCTAGTCTTCGATAGGACTAGGCCTTCTCTCTATTCTGGCATTTCTGCAGCCCAGTCCACATATACAGCCTCCCCTTGAAAATGTTGCATATGTAGTGTAGATCCTTGCTTGCTGAGTACTTCTGAGTACTCACGGTTGCTTTGTTTTCCTTTTTCTCCCCATATCAGTTTGACGTGACCAGAGGACGGAGCCCCCTGAGACAGCTGCCCTGCCGACGATCGCTACTACTACTACCCAGAGGATGGATTCTGCTATGAGTTGACTGACGACCAGGAGTAGGATCGGAGGGTCCCAGGCAGGAGGCCTTCGCCTTTCGATCGTAGTGTTTTATTTTGCCCCGCCTTTCTAAAGGCCTTTCTGTTTCTATTTCATATCTGTACTCAGATATCTGATGCTTCCGCTGACGCTTGTTCGCAAGCTTATGTATTCGAGCCCTCGAGGCCCCTGGCTTGTAATATAAAGCTTGTATGACTTTATTTATGTTTTGGAGTTGTGTTGTGATATCTTCCCGTGAGTCCTTAGGCTTGATCGTGTGCATTTGCGTGTATGATTAGCGCGCGATCGGGCCGGGGGCGTCACAAGCTGGTATCAGAGCCGGCTGCCTGTAGGAATCCCCTTTCCAACTCCTTGGCCGAAGTTGAGTCTAGTAACCGAAAACTGTTTTACTAACTTGGCTGTGTGGCTTACGGGCCCACGTCGCCAATTGGGTGGTATTAGGATCTTTTACTCCTCGACCTTTACTCTGGGACTCTGACCTCTCTTCCTTTCGGGTTAACTAAAGTTTACTAACGCCGACACTTAGGATCTCGTAATTCTCGTCCACCCGGAGAGCTGGATATATGTGCGATTTCCCTGACATTGATCTGATTAGTCTGATAATCATTTTCCTTTCCATTGTTTTGTTTAACCTTTCTCTCCGAGATCGGTTATACTTCTCCTTGTCTTTTGACAATCATGAGTTTCCTCTATCTCAGATGGATCGTTTGTTTCCACCACACCCTGCGACGCAGCTACCAGCTGTTCGAGCAGGGATACATCCAGAGTACATTCTTTATCCACTGGGGCAGATGTCAATCCGTTACAATACCCCAGTACTATCTCCTCCAGATACCCGCAAAGACTTTGTGATCTATTGTGACGCATCCCGTGAAGGATTAGGCTGTGTCCTAATGCAAGAGCGTAAAGTGATTGCTTATGGCTCCCGTCAGTTGCGCCCACATGAAGAGAATTATCCGGTACATGATCTAGAACTAGCTGCTGTCATCTATGCATTGCAGTTGTGGCAACATTACCTCCTCGGTAATCGTTGCGAGATCTACACGGATCATAAAAGTTTGAAGTACTTGTTCACTCAGCCATCTCTGAATCTCCGTCAGCAAAGATGGATGGAGACCATTGCAGACTATGATTTGGGTATTTCTTATACCCCTGGCAAGGCTAATGTAATGGCTGATGCGTTGAGCCGCAAATCCTATTGCTGCGAACTTGAGGTTCAGCTACAGCAACCCCTTCTGTATGAAGAGCTTCGAAAGCTAAATATCGAGATAGTTCCTCAAGGATACTTAAAAACCTTGGTTGTTGAACCAGACCTTGAGAAAGCTGTTAAGAGTGCACAAGCTAAAGATGCTGAAGTTGATCTGATGAAGAAAGATCTTCACCTTGAAAAGTACAGGGATTTCTCGCTGTCTGAAGATGGAACCTTGTATTTCAGAAACCGCATTGTCGTACCTCGCTTCGAACTTATGACTGACAAAGTCATGAAGGAGGCACATGACACCCCATTGTCTATTCATCCGGGTAGCACCAAGATGTATCGTGATCTCCGTCAAAGGTACTGGTGGTCTAGAATGAAGCAGGACATGCTCGCTATGTGCCTGAATGTGATGTGTGTGTCGACGCGTTTAAAGCAGAACTCAGAAGCTGCTGGAATTTGCAACCGTTACCTATCCTTTATGGAAATGGGACAAGGTTCAGATGGATTTCATTACAGGACTTTCCCAGGTCACAGAAGGGTCACGACGCTTATCTTGTCGTCGTCGACCAACTCTCCAAAGTTGCACACTTCCTGCTGTAAGGGGAGACGATCACTGCTAGTCAGTTAGCAGAATTATATATATCTCCAGAATGTTTCACTCCACGGTATTCCGAAAAGAGATCAGTTCAGACCGTGGCAGCATATTCACCGGTATTTTGGGAAAGTTTTCAAAAGGCTAGGGGAAACTCATATTACCTGGAGTTCAGCTTATCATCCTCAGTCCCAAGGCCCAAGTCGAGCGAGTCAACAAGTGCTTGAAGACATGCTACGAGCTTGTGTTGTTCTTCGGCAAGAAGTGCGGAAGAAGAAATCTCTTCCGTATTGCCGAGTTCTCTATAACAACAGCTATCAAGCCAGTTTGAAAAATGGCCCCCTTGAAGTTTCTATGGACGTAAGTGTCGAACCCCTCGGAATGGTCAGAAATGGGGAACGACAGCTTGTGGGTCCAGATATTATTCAACACGCGAAGAACAAGTCCGAATTGTCGGGAAAATCTCAAGGCGGCTCAGGGACCGTCAGAAGAGCAACTATGATCGCAAACGATGGGTTTGACTTATCAACCTGGTGATCAAGTTTATCTACGTGCACTCCTATGAAGGGCACTCACCGTTTTGGAATCAAGGGCAAGTTAGCTCCGCGCTACATTGGTCCTTCCGCATTAGTGCTAGACGTGGTCAAGTGGCATATAAATTGGAGTTGCCGCCGCAATTCTCTCAATACCACTGATGTCTCCATGTGTCGCAAAATTCGTTAAAGCTTCAAGGAATCTCCCGCACCGAGCTGTGGATCACGAGATGCTCGAATTGCAAGATGATCTATCTTATAAGGAGCATCCGATCCGCATTCTCGATTGAAGCTGAACGCTGAACCCGTCAGAAGGTACCAAGTTCCTCAAAGTACAGTGGTCAAATCATACTGAAGATGAAGCCACTTGGGAACGCGAGGATAATCTCGTGCGGAATACCCCGAACTTTTTCCTTATACTCTTAATTCGCGGGACGAGATTCTTGTTAGTGAGGAGATTTGTAACACCCCCAGTGGTTAACTACAGTAATCACCCTTTTGATTATGCCATGTCATCATGATCAACAGTGCATGACCATCATTAACACCATATTGCATTTCAACTCCTAAGTCAAATTCGAATTAAATAAAAAGTGGAAAATAAAAGTTATTCAAATCATAAACTAAAAATGTCAGATAAATAACAATCGTTCCAGAGACACTTCTAAAATTGAAACCAACCTTATTGGAATTGGATAAGTGACTCAATCATCCTCGAACAGTGGATTAAAATAATATTTAATAACCATTTATTAAATATAATTAAATAGAAATTGTGTTTTTCCCAAAATAGTGTTTTGGTGGTAAGATATAATGCACTGTGAATACAGGGTAGGTCTCATATTTACAAAGTCATTTGAGGCCTAACTTTTACTAAACGGAGACATGAGAATAAAAAGAAAGAAAACAAAAAAAAAGGAAAAAAAAAAAACAAAGAACCCCCCCCCGACTGGGCCTCGGCCCAGCAAGCCACCGGGCTGCCAGGCCGGCCCAGCCGGCGCCTACATAGCCGGCCACCCCCCACCCGAAACCCTAGCCCAACCCCGATCACCCCCCCCCCATCCACTCCCCCCCCCTCGGTCTTCCCCCCCCCACCTTTCTGGATCGGGGCAACGGCGCCCCGACCCCGTCGCCGACCGTCGCTCCACCGCCCGACACGCCCCCCCCCCCCCCCCCCCGCCTCCTCGACGCCGCTCGCCGGAGCCATCCACGGTCGCCACCCCGCACGCCGCCTCCTCGTCTCCTCTCCCACCGGCGACCCCGAGCTCGCCGCCATGCATCGACGCCGCCCGTGAGCCGCCCCCCTTCCCCTTTTCCTGTCGCCGCTGTGCGCTCGCGCCCGCCTCTGCCTCGCTCGCGCCATGCAGCGGCGCTGCAGCTGCCCGACGCGCCGCCTCGACCCCGTCGCCGTTCCCCCCTCGAGCTCGAACCACCCCCCCCCCCCGGCGCCTTGGCCCTACGAACCCCCGGTGAGGACCCCCGCCGCCTGCTCTCCTGCCGCGGCTGCTGCTCGAGCTGTTGCTCCGCTGCCGTCGCGCAGGCCTCGCCTCCTCCCCTGCTCACCGCGCCGACCGCGCCGACCGCTCGAAGCCTCGCCCCCGACAACGTCGCCTACCGCCGTCGCGCCCCGTCGCCGCGTTCCCCCTCGCCGGACCACGTCGTCGTCCCGCGCCCGCTGCCCGTGCCCACAACGCCGGTGAGGCCTCGGCTCGGCTCCCTCCCTCGCGCGGCGCACCCCACCCCACCGCCCCGGCCGCGCCCGCATCGCCCTCGTCGCGCTCCGCCCGCGTCCCTGCTCACCGCGCGTGCGCGCTCGCACGCGCCTGCTCGCGCATGCACAGGCGCCCGGAGCTGCCGACTCCCATCGCCGTCGACGCGCTCCTGCGTCGCGCGCCGCGGGCGCGCGCCCGCGCCAGCGCCGCCACCGCGCGCCCGTCCCCGCGCCCGCCCGTGGCCCTGGGTCACGCCAGGTGGGGCCCCGCCCCCCTGAGCCACTGGCCGGTGGGCCAAGCCCCCCTGGCCCGCTGACAAACGGGCCCCGCCCGAAAACTTTTAAATAAAAGAAATAAAAAGAAAAATAAATAAATAAATGATTAATTAATTAGTTAAATAATTAGGCTAATTAACTCTGTTTAGACTAATTTAATTTAATTAATTAGTTTAATTAATTGTTAATCAAATAATTAACCCTAATTAAACGACAGCCTATGACAGGTGGGACCCACATGTCAGGTGCCTGCTGACATCATGCTGACGTCATGATGACGTCAGCATACACTGTTTTGGATAATGTTCTGGATAATTCGAATTTAAATAAAAAAAAATTCCAGAAAAATTAATAAAAACTTTAGAAAATCATATAAAATAATCCGTAACTCAGATCAAAAACTTTGTACATGAAAGTTGCTCAGAACGACGAGACGAATCTGAATGCGCGGTCCGTTCGTCCGTCACGCATCCCTAACTATCCGAACTTGCAACCGTCCCTCTCCGGTCATCTGTCTGACAAATGTCCGGAACCGGGAAAACATTCCCGGATGGATTCCTCCTTCTCGGTGACGTGCAACCATACGTTAGGACACACCCGCACTGCATATTGTCATGCCGTACTTTGCGTTGTGAGTTTGCTCTATATTTATACTGTTTTCCTCCTCTTCTCTCTCGATAGATCCCGAGCAGCTCCGGAGACCGAAGACAGCATTGACAACCTTGCCCTTGCCGCCGAGAACCAGGCAAGCCCCCCCTTTGATCATCCCGATATCGCCCATTCTAATTTCCCATGCTTGCATTAGAATTGCTGTTGCTACTGCTTTACCTATTCTTGCATAGCCTGTTTATTGTAGCCTGCTGTTGATATTTACCTGCATATCCTAAATGTTTAGTCTAGGCTGGGTAGAGACCTATCAGTGACCCCACTTATCCCGACTGCCGCGCTGGATCGTCAGAAGACCCGATCAACGGATTGAAGACCAGGCCCCGACACCGCACATCACACCCCCCTTAGTTGTAACGACACTGCAGCGTACTATCAAGTGCCGAGGGTGAAACCTCATGTAGCACTTCTGAGTTAACTCTGTGAGAGTAGCTATTCGATCGTGGTCATCGAGGGTGATTCCTCCTTCTCCACTTCCGATACGACGTTGTCGTACAAAACATCAAAGTTGAACTCATTGAGGGTGATTCCTCCTAAGTTCGACTTGACGGTTACATCGAGTGGGCATCCGTCGAGGGTGATACCTCGGATTTCCTTGATGTTATGGACACACGGTTACTGTGACTTTACTGCTGAACCTGATAGAGACGGGTCGGCCCCGAAGGGGGACCGAGGGAGCTACTTTTACACAGGACTGAAGGGACAGGCGGGTACCACCAGTAGAGGTGGACCTGAGTTCCCGACAGTCTTTTAAGAGACGGGTTGACCTGGATGGTGCCCGAGTGTTGAATACGAGGCGTGGCCGGGCATTCATGGCCCTTGCCGCAAGTCCTCGAGACGGGCGACGGGGGGTCACATCTTTCGTGAGTCTCTGCTCGTTTTCCGCAAGCCCCTAGGCTACTTACGATTTGGATATTTGATCCGAGCAGGCCTCTGGTCTGATAGCACTAACCATCACGGGGGCATAGTATGGGCGTTCTGCATCGTAGCATCAGCCGAAAGCTCTGTCAAGAGTCCAGTTCCGCATGGCGGCACGGAAGGACGGGGCCCTCCTGGTGCCAGGCTTCTCCCTGCGCGCAACGACTCGGAGTGCACAGGGCGATGACCCAAGACCTCTGAGCGCTTAGGATGTAGACCGACGGGGACCTCTCTGCTGAGCTGTAGGTCGGGTTGCGGGTGTTGTTTGGCCGAGGCCGGGCATGACCCAGGAAGTGTGTCCGGCCGGAGTAAGCGAGCGTGATGGGTAAGTTGGTGCACCCCTGCAGGGAAGAAACATTCTATCGATAGCCGGTCCTACGGTAAAGGACACTCGGAGTTGTATCCCGATCGATACAACTAGAACTGGATTACCTGTGATGAGACTGTATACTATGCGGCTCTGGGATTGCTTCCGCAGGGAGTCGAGAAGGGATCTCAGGACGAGGTTGATGACTGTATTGGCTCTGGGATCGCTTTCTCACAGGGGAGTCGAGAAAGGATCTCAGGACGAGGTTTGATGACTTATGGCTCTGGGATTGCTTTCTCGCAGGGAGTCGAGAAAGGATCTCTGGGTGAGGTTGATATTATTACTCTCTACATTATATGGTATTGTTCTACTCTCTTCTACTGCTGCAAGACCGCTGAAGATGCTAGTCTTCGATAGGACTAGGCCTTCTCTCTATTCTGGCATTTCTGCAGCCCAGTCCACATATACAGTCCCCTTGAAAATGTGCATATGTAGTGTAGATCCTTGCTGCTGAGTACTTCTGAGTACTCACGGTTGCTTTGTTTTCCTTTTTCTCCCCATATCAGTTTGAGTGACCAGAGGACGGAGCCCCCTGAGACAGCTGCCCTGCCGACGATCGCTACTACTACTACCCAGAGGATGGATTCTGCTATGAGTTGACTGACGACCAGGAGTAGGATCGGAGGGTCCCAGGCAGGAGGCCTTCGCCTTTCGATCGTAGTGTTTTATTTGCCCCGCCTTTCTAAAGGCCTTTCTGTTTCTATTTCATATCTTTACTCAGATATCTGATGCTTCCGTGACGCTTGTTCGCAAGCTTATGTATTCGAGCCCTCGAGGCCCCTGGCTTGTAATATAAAGCTTGTATGACTTTATTTATGTTTTGGAGTTGTGTTGTGATATATCCCGTGAGTCCTTAGGCTTGATCGTGTGCATTTGCGGTGTATGATTAGCGCGCGATCGGGGCGGGGGCGTCACAAGCTGGTATCAGAGCGGCTGCCTGTAGGAATCCCCTTTCCACTCCTTGGCCGAAGTTGAGTCTAGTAACGAAAAATGTTTTACTAACTTGGCTGTGTGGCTTACGGGCCCACGTCGCCAATTGGGTGGTATGTTAGGATCTTTTACTCCTCGACCTTACTCTGGGACTCTGACCTCTCTTCCTTCGGGTTAACTAAGTTTACTAACGCCGACACTTAGGATCTCGTAATTCTCGTCCACCGGGAGAGCTGGATATATGTGCGATTTCCCTGACATTGATCTGATTAGTCTGATAATCATTTCCTTTCCATTGTTTGTTTAAACCTTTCTCTCCGAGATCGGTTATACTTCTCCTTGTCTTTTGACAATCATGAGTTTCCTGTCTCAGATGGATCGTTTGTTTCCACCACACCCTGCGACGCAGCTACCAGCTGTTCGAGCAGGGATACATCCAGAGTACATTCTTTATCCACTGGGGCAGATGTCAATCCGTTACAATACCCCAGTACTATCTCCTCCAGATACCCGCAAAGACTTTGTGATCTATTGTGACGCATCCCTGAAGGATTAGGCTGTGTCCATAAGCAAGAGCGTAAAGTGATTGCTTATGGCTCCCGTCAGTTGCGCCACATGAAGAGATTATCCGGTACATGATCTAGAACTAGCTGCTGTCATCTATGCATTGCAGTTGTGGCGACATTACCTCCTCGGTAATCGTTGCGAGATCTACACGGATCATAAAGTTTGAAGTACTTGTTCACTCAGCCATCTCTGAATCTCCGTCAGCAAAGATGGATGGAGACCATTGCAGACTTGATTTGGGTATTCTTTTAACCCCTGGCAAGGCTAATGTAATGGCTGATGCGTTGAGCCGCAAATCCTATTGCTGCGAACTTGAGGTTCAGCTACAGCAACCCCTTCTGTATGAAGAGCTTCGAAAGCTAAATATCGAGATAGTTCCTCAAGGATACTTAAAAACCTTGGTTGTTGAACCAGACCTTGAGAAAGCTGTTAAGAGTGCACAAGCTAAAGATGCTGAAGTTGATCTGATGAAGAAAGATCTTCACCTTGAAAAGTACAGGGATTTCTCGCTGTCTAAGATGGAACCTTGTATTTCAGAAACCGCATTGTCGTACCGCTTCGAACTTATGACTGACAAAAGTCATGAAGGAGGCACATGACACCCCATTGTCTATTCATCCGGGTAGCACCAAGATGTATCGTGATCTCCGTCAAAGGTACTGGTGGTCTAGAATGAAGCAGGACATTGTCGCGCTGTTGCTGAATGTGATGTGTGTCGACGCGTTAAAGCAGAACATCAGAAGCCTGCTGGAATTCTGCAACCTACCTATTCCTTTATGGAAATGGGACAAGGTTCAGATGGATTTCATTACAGGACTTCCCAGGTCACAGAAGGGTCACGACGTATTCTTGTCGTCGTCGACCAACTCTCCAAAGTTGCACACTTCCTGCCTGTTAAGGAGACGATCACTGCTAGTCAGTTAGCAGAATTATATATCTCCAGAATTGTTTCACTCCACGGTATTCCGAAAGAGATCAGTTCAGACCGTGGCAGCATATTCACGGTCATTTCTGGGAAAGTTTTCAAAAGGCTATGGGAACTCATATTACCTGGAGTTCAGCTTATCATCCTCAGTCCCAAGGCCAAGTCGAGCGAGTCAACCAAGTGCTTGAAGACATGCTACGAGCTTGTGTTGTTTCTTTCGGCAAGAAGTGGGAAGAAATCTCTTCCGTATGCCGAGTTCTCTTATAACAACAGCTATCAAGCCAGTTTGAAAATGGCCCCCTTTGAAGTTCTCTATGGACGTAAGTGTCGAACCCCTCTGAATTGGTCAGAAACTGGGGAACGACCGCTTGTGGGTCCAGATATTATTCAACACGCCGAAGAACAAGTCCGAATTGTCCGGGAAAATCTCAAGGCGGCTCAGGACCGTCAGAAGAGCAACTATGATCGCAAACGATGGGGTTTGACTTATCAACCTGGTGATCAAGTTTATCTACGTGTCACTCCTATGAAGGGCACTCACCGTTTTGGAATCAAGGGCAAGTTAGCTCCGCGCTACATTGGTCCTTTCCGCATTATTGCTAGACGTGGTCAAGTGGCATATAAATTGGAGTTGCCGCCGCAATTTCTTCATATCCACGATGTCTTCCATGTGGCAACTTCGTAAATGCTTCAAGGAATCTCCGCACCGAGCTGTGGATCACGAGATGCTGAATTGCAAGATGATCTATCTTATAAGGAGCATCCGATCCGCATTCTCGATGAAGCTGAACGTCGAACCCGTCAGAAGGTTACCAAGTTCCTCAAAGTGCAGTGGTCAAATCATACTGAAGATGAAGCCACTTGGGAACGCGAGGATAATCTTCGTGCGGAATACCCCGAACTTTTTCCTTCTACTTCTTAATTCTCGGGACGAGAAATTCTTGTTAGTAGAGGAGATTTGTAACACCCCCAGTGGTTAACTACAGTAATCACCCTTTTGATTATGCCATGTCATCATGATCAACAGTGCATGACCATCATTAACACCATATTGCATTTCAACTCCTAAGTCAAATTCGAATTAAATAAAAGTGGAAAATAAAAGTTATTCAAATCATAAACTAAAATGTCAGATAAATAACAATCGTTCAGAGACACTTCTAAAATTGAAACCAACCTTATTGGAATGGATAAGTGACTCAATCATCCTCGAACAGTGGATAAAAATAATATTTAATAACCATTTATTAATATAAATTAATATGAAATTGTGTTTTTCCCAAAATAGTTTTTGGTGGTAAGATATAATGCACTGTGAATTACGGGGTGTAGGTCTCATATTTACAAAAGTCATTTTGAGGCCTAACTTTTTACTAAACGGAGACATGAGAATAAATAAAAGAAAACAGAACAAAAAAAGGAAAAAAAAAAAAAGAAACCCCCCCCCCGACTGGGCTCGGCCCAGCAAGCCACCGGGCCGCCAGGCCGGCCCAGCCGGCGCCTACATAGCCGGCCACCCCCCACCCGAAAACCCTAGCCCAACCCCGATCCCCCCTCCCCATCCACTCCCCCCCCCCCCCTCGGTCTTCTCCCCCCACCTTTCTGGATCGGGGCAACGGCGCCCCGACCCCGTCGCCGACCCGTCGTCCTCCACCGCCACCGAGACCGCCGCCCCCCCCCCCCCCAGCTTCCTCAAACGCCGCTCGCCGGAGCCATCCACACGGTCGCCACACGCCACGCCGCCTCCTCGTCCTCCTCCCCACCGGCCGACCCCGAGCCTCGCCGCCCCCGTGCATCGACGCCGCCCGTGAGCTCGCCCCCCTCCCCCTTTTCTCTGTCGCCCGCTGTGCGCTCGCGCCTGCAGCGACGCTGCAGCTGCCCGACGCCGCCGCCTCGACCCGTCGCCGTTCCCCCCTCGAGCTCGAACCCACCCCCACCCCCCGCTTGCCTTGGCCCTACGAACCCCGGTGAGGACCCCCGCCGCTGCTCTCCTGCCGCGGCTGCTGCTCGAGCTGTTGCTCCGCTACCGTCGCGCAGGCCTCGCCTCCTCCCCTGCTCACCGCGCCGACCGCGCCCCGACCGCTCGACGCTCGCCCCGACACGTCGCCTACCGCCGTCGCCGCCCCGTCGCGGTTCCCCTCGCCGGACCACGCCGTCGTCCCCACGCCCGCTGCCCGTGCCCTACAACGCGGTGAGGCCTCGGCCTCGGCCTCCCTCCCCGCGCGCGCACCCCACCCCGCGCCCGCATCGCCTCAGTCGGCTCCGCCCGCGTCCGCCTCACGAGCGTGAGAGCTGGCGGCTGATAGGCAATGCACAGAGAGTAAGCGACCGCTACCAATCGCCGTCGACGCGCTCTGCCGTCGCGCGGCGCGCGCGCGCCCGCGCAGCGCCGCACCGCGCGCCCGTCGCCCGCGCCCACCCGTGGCCCCTGGGTCACCGCCAGGTGGGGCCCCCGCCCCCCTGAGCCACTGGCCGGTGGGCCAAGCCCCCCCTGGCCGCTGACAAACGGGCCCCGCCCGAAAACTTTTAAATAAAGAAATAAAAAGAAAATAAATAAATAAATGATTAATTAATTAGTTAAATAATTAGGCTAATTAACTCTGTTTAGACTAATTTAATTTAATTAATTAGTTTAATTAATTGTTAATCAAATAATTAACCCTAATTAACCAGACAGCCTATGACAGGTGGGACCCACATGTCAGGATGCCTGCTGACATCATGCTGACGTCATGATGACGTCAGCATACACTGTTTTGGATAATGTTCTGGATAATTCGAATTTAAATAAAAAAAATAAATTCCAGAAAATTAATAAAAACTTTAGAAAATCATATAAAATAATCCGTAACTCAGATCGAAAAACTTTGTACATGAAAGTTGCTCAGAACGACGAGACGAATCTGAATACGCGGTCCGTTCGTTGTCACGCATCCCTAACTATCCGAACTTGCAACCGTCCCTCTCTCGGTCATCTGTCTGACAAATGTCCGGAACCGGGAAAAACATTCCCGGATGGATTCCTCCTTCCTCGGTGACGTGCAAACCATACGTTAGGACACACCCGGCATGCATATTGTCATGCCGTACTTTGCGTTGCTCATGTTTGGCTCTATTTATACTGTTCCTCCCCGCTTCTCTCTCGATAGATCCCGACGCAGCTCCGGAGACCGAAGACAGCATTGACAACCTTGCCCTTGCCGCCAGAGCAACCAGGCAAGCCCCCCCTTTGATCATCCCGATATCGCCCATTCTAATTTCCCATGCTTGCATTAGAATTCTGTTGCTACTGCTTTACCTATTCTGATGCATAGCCTGTTTATTGTAGCCTGCTGTTGATATTTACCTGCATATCCTAAATGTTTAGTTTAGGCTGGGTAGAAGACTATCAGTGACCCCACTTACCCGACTGCCGCGCTGGATCGTCAGAAGACCCGATCAACGGGATTGAAGACCAGGCCCCGACACCGCACATCACCCCCCCTAGTTGTAACGAAACATGCAGCGTTACTATCAAGTGCCGAGGGTGTGAAACCTCATGTAGACACTTCTGATGTTAAACTCTATAGAGTAGCTATCGATTGTGGTCATCGAGGGTGATTCCTCCTTCTCCACTTCGATACGACGATGTCGTACAACACTCAAGTGTGAACATCATCGAGGTGATTCCTCCTAAGTTTGACTGACGGTTACATCGAGTGGGCATCCGTCGAGGGTGATACCTCGGATTTCCTTGATGTTATGGACAACACGGTACTGTGACTTTACTGCTGAACCTTGATAGAGGGGTCGGCCCCGAAGGGGGACCCGAGGAAGCTACTTTTACTACAGGACTGAAAGGGACAGGCGGGGGTACCACCACAGTAGAGGTGGACCTGAGTTCCGACAGTCTTTTAAGAGACGGGTTGACCTGGATGGTGCCCGAGTGTTGAATACGAGGCGTGGCGGGCATTCATGGCCCTTGCCGCAAGTCCTCGAGACGGGGCGGACGGGGGTCACATCTTTCGTGAGTCTCTGCTCGTTTTCCGCAAGCCCCTAGGCTACTTACGATTTGGATATTTGATCCGAGCAGGCCTCTGGTCTGATAGCACTAACCATCACGTGGGCATAGTATGGGCGTTCTGCATCGTAGCATCAGCCGAAAGCTCTGTCAGACGTCCAGGTCAGCATGGCGGCACGGAAGTACCGGCGCCCTCCTGGTGCCAGGCTTCTCCTGCGCGCAACGACTCGGAGTGCACAAGGCGATGGCCAAGACCTCTAGCGCTTAGGATGTAGACCGACGGGGACCTCTCTGCTACGCTGTAGGTCGGGTTGGTTGCGGTGTGTTTTGGCCGAGGCCGGGCATGACCCAGGAAAGTGTGTCCGGCCGGAGTTAAGCGAGCGTGATGGGTAAGTTGGTGCACCCTGCAGGGGAAGAAATTTCTATCGATAGCCGGTCCTACGGTAAAGGACACTCGGAGTTGTATCCCGATCGATACAACTAGAACTGGATACCGTGATGAGGACCTGTATACTATGCGGCTCTGGGATGCTTCTCGCAGGGAGTCGAGAAGGGATCTCAGGACAAGGTTGATGACTGTATTATTCTCTGGGATCGCTTTCTCACAGGGAGTCGAGAAAGGATCTCAGGACGAGGTTTGATGACTTTATGGCTCTGGGATTGCTTTTCGCAGGGAGTCGAGAAAGGATCTCTGGGTGAGGTTGATATTATTACTGCTACATTATATGGTATTGTTCTACTCTCTTCTACTGCTGCAAGACCGCTGAAGATGCTAGTCTTCGATAGGACTAGGCCTTCTCTCTATTCTGGCATTTCTGCAGCCCAGTCCACATATACAGCCTCCCCTTGAAAATGGTTGCATATGTAGTGTAGATCCTTGCTTGCTGAGTACTTCTGAGTACTCACGGTGCTTTGTTTCCTTTTTCTCCCCATATCAGTTTGACGTGACCAGAGGACGGAGCCCCCTGAGACAGCTGCCCTGCCGACGATCGCTACTACTAATACTACCAGAGGATGGATTCTGCTATGAGTTGACTGACGACCAGGAGTAGGATCGGAGGGTCCAGGCAGGAGGCCTTCTCCTTTGATCGTAGTGTTTTATTTGCCCCGCCTTTCTAAAGGCCTTTCTGTTTCTATTCATATCTGTACTCAGATATCTGATGCTTCCGCTGACGCTTGTTCGCAAGCTGTATGTATTCGAGCCCTCGAGGCCACTGGCTTGTAATATAAAGCTTGTATGACTTTATTTATGGTTTAGGAGTTGTGGTGTTGATACTTCCCGTGAGTCCTTAGGCTTGATCGTGTGCATTTGGGGTATGATTAGCGCGCGATCGGGCCGGGGGCGTCCACAGGATGCTATAAATGACAAGTGTCAATCTATCTCTCGGAGCAGCCAACCAGCTAGTGTTGAAGGGGGCGGCTATTTATAGCCTAGGGAGCAGCCCGGCATGATAAGACATAAAATGCCCTTCAATGAATGACCGTAGGTGGGTAAACATATTTGGACAACTGGCGCGAGCACAGCAACGGTCGGATATTTGAGTATCAAATTCCTCAGGGCTATCATGTTCCTCACTTGTAGGCGACGCACTGGCGAATCCTAACTCCTCAGTCAGAAACAAATTCCTCAGAGAACGAAGAACTTCGTCTCTGTCACTGAAGAAACTAATAACTATATGAGAGTTTCCAATGGCTTCACTCGAAAGGATTGGTAGGTGTAGGATTTTGAGTTGAGCATCACTTGGAAACTTTTCCTTAGTTTTACCTCAACCCCCTTTAACAGTTACGGTGTTTTCCTATGACTCAAGAAGAAGAAAAATGAAACTACGAAAACAAAAAGTTCTTCATGCTTCTAATCCTCGCATAAATATCAAGTCTTCAGGGTCACACCAATTTCTTCTTTCAAAGTCTTCAAGAAAACCAAAGTTTCAGTTGAAGACATTCATTTTTAGGGGTCGGACAATCATCGTAAAAATAACAAACTCCTCATAGACTTATAGACCTGTGTAACACTCACAAAAGCATTAGTACCTTAACCTATAAGTCTTCAATACACCAAAATCACTAAGGGGAATAGATGCACTTACACATAGAGCCCAGAGCCAGTTTCTGTTTTTTCCTTGTTTTGAGTTTACAGAAAGGAATACCAAACGGAGTCCAACGAGCTGAAACTTTACGATGATTTTTTATGGACCAGAAGAAGCCCATGGGAGTTATCGGAAGATGGACAGAGGGCCACGAGGCATCCACAGGGTAGAGGGCGCCCCCCCCCCCCCCAGGGAGCGCCCCCTACCTTGTCGCTGCCTCATTGGACCCCCCTGACTTGAAAAGACGCCAAAAATTCCTATAAATCCAGAAAATCCCCAGAAAAGAAAACCTAGATCGGGAAGTTCCGCCGCCGCAAGCCTCTGTAGCCACGAAAAACCAATCGGAAGCCCGTTCCAGCACCCTGCCGGAGGGGGGAAACCATCACCGGAGGCCATCTTCATCATCCACGACGTCTCCATGAGAAGGAGGGAGTAGTTCACCTTGGGATTGAGGGTATGTACCAGTAGCTATGTGGTTGATCTCTCTCTCTCTCATGTTTTTGATTTGGCATTGATTATGGATATACCGGGAGCTTTGTTATTATAGTTGGATCAATTTGTTTTCTTCCCTTCTATCTCTTGTTGTGATGAATTGAGTCTGCTCTTTGAGGTTTTCTTATGTTGGATATGAGTATTGGATTGAGAACACTTGATGTATGTCTTGTGATGGGATATCTATAGTGACAATGGGATATTCTATTGATTCACTTGATGTATGTTTTGTCAAACAACTCGCGGATTTCCCGAGGGTGACATTGGGGTAATCTATGCATAGGCGTTGATGCACATTTCGTCCTACATATCCGATAGAAACTTTGCGAGTGATTCTTTGTTGCACGTTGAGGGATTGTTATATGATCCAATTTATGTATCATTGTTGGAGAGAATTGCACTAGTGAAAGTATGAACCCTAGGCCTTGTTTCCAAGCATTGCAATACCATTTTTGCTCACTTTTGTTACTTGCTACCTTGCTTTTTTTATTTTCAGATTACAAAAAATCTATATCTTACTATCCATATTACACTTGTATCACCATCTCTTCGCCGAACTAGTGCACCTATTACCAATTTACCATTGTATTGGGTGTGTTGGGAACACAAGAGACTCTTGCTATTTGGTTGCAGGGTTGTTTGAGAGAGACCATCTTCATCCTACGCCTCCCCGGATTGATAAACCTTAGGTCATCTACTTGAGGGAAAAATTGCACTTGTCCCACAAAACTCTGCACGTGGAGGCCAACAACGTACTACAAGAAGAAAGGTTGCGTAGTAGACATCACGCCCTCCTCTCCGTCTAACGGCTGCGCGCCGGCGAGAGGTACATGTAGCGCCACCGTGCTTTAGGTGCGGGCAACGTCGAACCCAACCATCACAAAGAAGACGGCACACCTTCTGCAGCTTAAAGTATCAGTGTTAGTATGATCTCCTATTCGATTATCCAACGTATTACGTTTCTTCCCATCTGTCAGTTTCCCCAATTGCCACCATTGGGCTAGAAATCAGGCAAAGGTAAACAGTATCCATATTCCTGCAGGCATAAAGTAAAATTGTGCATGAATGTAAGACTGTATGTGGAAAAATGGGTTACGAGCGAGTTAGCGTACATGCCTGGAGTAGATTATAATTGTTGTGGTGTTCTTTGATTCACTTTATTGATCTTTAAATCGAAAACTGCACTTTGATGTCCAAGTTGAATTTTCTGAAATCATTACTAGTTCATATTCATATTTTTTACTTGATGTTGTCCATTTTCAACAATGCGTTAAAATTCCTAAAAAATAATGCTTAAAAATCAACAATAATGATCTAGTGTACATCCCTGAGTCATCTCACCAATTGTTGATATATGTAAATCTAATAGGATGATCTTGAATAGGTTCGCAAGCTAGTTAGAGGCTAATGTGTCAGTGCTAATGATGTCCTGGAAACACATGTAGAAAGGAACCCTGCTGCGATTTCACATCTTCGCTCAGTCGAATCTTCAAGCGCTCCTGCTTGGCGACATTTATTTGGCTGTGTGATTTAGCTTGTACTCTAGCCACCTGTGGCTATCGCTATTTTTGTTCCAAATGTTTTCTGAACTAAGTCTGATGCTTGCTCCTGTGATGATATGAGAAATCACACATTCAGGTTTCATTCTAATAAATGAAAGCAAGGGGTGGCCTCTTTTTTGTTAATGGAAGAAAGCAAGAATTTTTTTTGTAATCAATATTCACCTACGATTTTAAGGAATAAGAGCCATGATCTGGTACACAAATCTTAAGCAGTATCATTGAAAGGGTCTTTACATAAAGTTTATCTTATCCAACCAGATTAATTTGTTAACCTTTCATCTTGGATATGCTTCTAAATACATGGTTGTCCTATTTTTTTAGGTATTGTCTGCATGTTCAGCTGCAAGCTCATCTCTAGAGAAAACAAAAAAGTTGTTGTGCAGGCTAGTTGTAGATGCATCCACTTTGTCTCTTTCTGCCAGCCAAGGATATCTCTGTTAGATGACGATGGAGCTTGATGGTGCTCAAGCTATTGCTTAAGTCATGATTGATTGGCATCTGAAATGAAGTGTTCATCTTGTAGTAAAGTGACTGCTAATAGAGCACAGCGGGCCTTTGTGTACAACAAAGCTATCTCCTGTGGAAAATATTACATCATATATACGGACACAATGTTGAATCTGACTGTATACAACAGCGGCGTGCAGAGAAATTTAAATATGATATGTCAAATTTTCAGGATTTTCTACAGTGTTGTGTCCTGATTTGATAATTTTATGAGCCAATGTAGCCTGGAGAAAATACTTTAGTACATCTTTGAAGCCTTGGTGCAACTTCTCTAGTGATTTGGGAAACTACATTTAGTGCATCTTGAAGCCCTAGTGCAACACTTGATATGTACTCCTCCATACCAAAATATAAGATGTTTTTGCAGTTCAACAGAGGTAGTATGGTAGTAATCATTAACACTGTCATCAAAAGCCAATCTAATTCTGTCATATAAATAAGACGATTTGGGACTATCATTCTTTTCCAAGAATAGCCAGATCAAGATTTGTTGGTTAACAAATAAGCTAAAGCACACTGCAAAAAGAGAAAGAGAAAGAAAGAAGGAATTACAGATTTACATAATCCTGGTCACTCTTTATGTTCGCCCTAAAAAATGAGTCGATCAGTCCCCACCCTGAGACCATAAAAACAATATTAATATGCATCACCAGGTAAATGGATACAAATTCAATTAACCTCCGCTGCACAACAGCAGAGGGGCATGAAACTTACATCAAAAACACATATTAAAATCATTACGGAGAGAAAATCAATTCAACTTAATCGGCCCCTGACTGTACCTGGGTAGTAGAAACATAACTTTGTGCAACTTTACCGAAAACTAACGTCATTCAATAGTCTTCTAGGCTTAACAACGGGAAAATTCAACAAAGTAAATCCTCAGTAATATGCTTGCGCCTTGCTAGTTCATGAATTGAGATGAACTTGCTAAGTACAGAGCAAGAATTTCTGATGATGATGCTAACAAAATATCTATTACAGGTGTGAACATGTGTCTCACTTATATTGAAAAAAAATTCAGATGATGATGCTAAAGTACAGAGTAAAAAAAAGAACAGAGGAAAATAAAAGAATGGTGCTCAATACACATAGTAATAAGTTGCACTAATTCAGAAAGTAGTCAATGAGCACGACATATAGCAAGCTGGCTACAATGACATTAAACACAGAAAGACAAACCAAACTTCAAATCTACATTAAGCTAGGCTTAGCAATCTTGCCATGTCATACAATCTTTCTTCCTGTTAAACACGCCTAATGAGACAACATGGTTTAGTGTTAAGCAACTTCCTGAAGCTAACAGTAACCGCACCCAGAGTTGCAGACAAAAACGGTATGCATGCTTCAGTGACACCGTAGCAAAATGTGAGCTCCTAGAAAGACCACAAATTGAAAAACCACATCGCCTATTGAATATCACCGCCATTTCGGCAAGAAACGAGCCAACTGTATGACTTCAAAAATTATATCGAACATCACATTGAGCGAAACCATCGGCCCCTACTTATCTGGGACCTTTGGATGCTACTTGCCCTGTAAAGAATAAGAAAAACCGCATTAGCAAAACTGTAGAAAGGACATCGACATTTTTCAAGGTTTTGCCTACTTTACCTCTTTTCTTTTGGTTCACGGTCTGCTCTGAACCCTTTTTCAACTCTTACCACTCCTTTTGTGTTTGCTACATCTGGTGGATGAATATTGATCACACTTGGGAATGATGTCCAACGAAGGATTCAAATCTGAACATTACTTGCTCACTGATGGCACCCATTGTGTCCAATTGCGTGAAGGCATCACCAACAGCCTTGTGAAAATATCTCATTTTGTCCTCACAAGTTTTCTGCAGTGAAGTGCCAAGCTGAATTTTGAAATGTTTCCGAATACAACTTCTTTATGGTAGGTGAAAAGACATGTAGATGGGCCTTCTAGCTCATGTCCGTTGGCATTCATAGGAAAGATGACGTGCAGCCATTTTAGTCCACCTATGCAACACATATTAACTAGGAATTTCATTACACCCCTATTCTTTAGGACAAACAATGATGTGACGGTAGATGGATACCTAGTGATTCGAACATCCTACAAGAACAGTGTGTTGCCTTTGTACTGTGTTGAAAACTAACTATCTAACCTTGCCACTCTTGCTGATAATCCAATGGTTCGGACCTCACCAACCTGCACGATTGATTAACATGACAATAATCCCTTGCAGCCACCCACTTGACATTGAAATTTCAGCAGAAAACCTCTGAGTATACACATCTCTACCATGGACTCTCGATACTCCAACAAGTCTCGAGCATAGGCAGTGTATGAAGGACTGGCATTGTCTTCTTGCAATTCTTTTGCCGCGTTCATTAAAGCATTCCAAACCTGACCCCAAAACTCAATCAATGTGCAAGATTTCGTTTGGCAAAGTGCCTGAAGAATGCGTTCTCACTCTCAGATCTCGATGTAGTACGCAAGATTCCGCCAAGGTGGATCTCTGCTTAAAATATGTCGGAAATCCATGATTTGCGCGACTCATAATTCTCCTGCAACCATGTATTATCTGCTAGCCCAAAGTCAGAGATTATTGAACACCATTGTGACTCAAACTCACTTGGTGTTTTGATCCCCAAACACATGAATACATAAACCGTTCATGAAAATCTGGATTATTTTTCATCGTGGCACCAACTTTTTCAGTAAGCTTCATGAGGATGTGCCACAGTACAAAGCCTATGTTAGTGTTTGGAAAAACTTGTTCTATCCCTATTCTCTGCTTTGGTCTTCATCGGTCATGATGAGCTTAGGTGCAACCACAGACATGCTTTCAACAGAATTTTTTATGTGAAATGCTACCTACATATTTATCAATACAATTTTCTTTATTGTGGCATGAATGGTTCAGAGTCAGAAGATTCAAAACAAAAGTTTTAATAATGATATAAAAAATAATACTTCAAGCATACTATAAAGCAATCATGTCTTCTCAAAATATCATGGGCCAAATAAAAGTTATCCCCTACAAAATCATATAGTCTGGCTTATGCTCTATCTTCATCACACAAAATATTTCATCATGCACAACCTCAATGATAAGCCAAGCAATGTTTCATACTTTTAATGTTCTAAGCTTTCAAACTTTCGCGCAAACATGAGCATGAGCCATGGATATAGCACATTGGGAATAGGTATGGTCGGAGGGTTGTGAGGAGATGACAAAAAGGGAGAAAAATCACATCAACTAGGCAAATTAATGGGCTACGGAGATGCCCATCAATTGATATCGGTTTGGTAAGTGAGTAGGGATTGCCATTTGCAACGAATGCACTAGAGCTATAAGTGTATGAAAGCTCAAAAAGAAAACTAAGTGGGTGTGCACCAAACTTGCTTGCTCACGAAGACCTAGGGCAATTAGTGAGGAAGCCCATCATTGGAATATACAAGCCAAGTTCTATAATGAAAAAATCCCACTAGTATATGAAAGTGATAAAATAGGAGACTCTCTATCATGAAGAACATGGTGCTACTTTGAAGCACAAGTGTGGAAAAAGTATAGTAACATTGTCCCTTCTGTCTTTTCTCTCATTTTTGTTTGGGTCTTTGGCTCTTTTTTATTTTGGGCTCTTGGCCTTTTTTTATTTTAAGTCCGGAGTCTCATCCCGTCTTGTGGGGGAATATAGCCTCCATATCCTTTCCTCACATGGGACAATGCTCTAATAATGATGATCATCACATTTTATTTACTTACAACTCAAGAATTACAACTCGATAATAGAACAAAATATGACTCTATAGACTGCCTCCGGCGGGTGGTGTACCAGAATGTGCAATGATCTAGAGTGACATGTATAAAAAATATGAACGGGGCCAAGCCACAATTACTACGCCAAATACATGATCATGCAAAGCAATATGACAATGATGGTATGTGTCATAATAAACGGAACGGTGGAAGTTTGCATGGCAATATAATCTCGGAATGGCTATAGAAATGCCATAATAGTGGTAGGTGGATGTGATGTTTTGAGGAAGGGTATATGCACCGGCGAAAGTGCGTGGTACTAGAGAGGCTAGCAATGGTGGAAGGGTGAGAGTGCGGATAATCCATTGGACTCAACATTAGTCATAAAGAAACTCGCATACTTATTGAAAAAATTATTAGCCATCAAAGCAAAAGTACTAATACGCATGCTCCTAGGGGGATAGATTGGTAGGAAAAGACCACGCTCATCCCCGACCACCAACTTAAGGAAAACAATCAAAAAATAAATCATCGCTCGACTTCATCACATAATGGTTCATCATATGTGCATGTCGGGGAATCACTAACTTTACACAAGTATTCTACGAATCCACAATTACTCACTAGCATGACTACTAATATCACCATCTTTATATCTCAAAAAATGCAAGGAATCAAACTTCTCATATATCATGCTCTTATATGAAAGTTTTTTATTATATCCTCTTGGATGCCCATATGTTAGGACTTAAATTCATAACCTAAGCAATTACCATGCTGCTTTAAGACTCTCAAAATAATATAAGTGAAGCATGAGAGTTCATCAATTTCTATAAAATAAAACCACCACCGTGCTCATAAAAAAATATAAGTGAAGCACTAGAGCAACTACCTAGCTCAAAAGATATAAGTGAAGCATATAGAGTATTCTCGTAAATTTCACAATTATGTGTGTCCCTCTCAAAGGTATGTACAGCAAGGATGATTGTGGTAAACTAAAAGCAAAGGACTCATATCATACAAGACGTCCAAGCAAAAAACAATATCATGTGGGAATAAAAAATAGCCTCAAGTTAAATTTACCGATGGATTGAAGACAAAAGAGGGGATGCCATCCGGGGGCACCCCAAGCTTAGATGCTTGGTTGTCCTTGAATATTACCTTAGGGGCCTTGGGCATCCCCAAGCTTAGGCTCTTGCCACTCCTTATTCTATGGTCCATCAAAACTTTACCCAAACTTGAAAACTTCACAACACAAACTCAACAGAAAACTCATAAGATCCGTTAGTAGTATAATAAATAAATCACACTTTAGGTACTTGGTGAACTCATTCTAAATTTATATTAGTGTTATATCACTCATACCCCCCCCACCCCCCCCCCCCCCCACCCCCCCCCCCCGCGTGTACTTACCCATAGATTCATCAATAAGAGCAAACAACACAAAGAAAACAGAATATGTCAAAAAACAGAACAGTCTTGTAGTAATGGAAATTTCCTATACTTTAGTACCTCCAAAAATTCTGAACAATTAGGGACAACTAGGCAATTGATATCAAATCTTGTGTAAAAAATCAGGAATTTATCACGCTCCAGTGAATTTAAACAATTCTGGTTACTGGGTGCAAAAGTTCTTGTTTTTCGGCAAGATCAAATCTATGGTATACCAAAGCATCCCAAAGGTCTTGCTTGGCTCAAACATAATTAAAAAACAAAACACAATTTACTACAGAGGTAATAATGTGTGATAACCCAAAGTGTAGGGGATTGTTTGTAGCCTTCTTCGATAAATAGAGTGTCGAAACCCAACGAGGAGCTAAGGTAGAACAAAGATTCCCTCAAGTTCTATCGACCACCGATAAACTCTACGCACACTTGACGTTTGCTTTACCTAAAACAAGTATGAAACTATTTTGCCAATAATTAAAACTACCGATACTTGCGAGAATAAAACTATGAATAAATTGCAAGGTAATAAAAGTGGATAGCTTTTGTCAACAGGAAAGTCATGTCCCAAGGCAATCGATTAACAAGTACCGGTTAATCATTCTTGTAATTTTATATGAGGGAGAGGCATGAGCTAACATACGTCTCTACTTGGATCATATGGCCACTTATGATTGGACCCCTAGCAAGCATCCGCAAAATACTAAGATCATAAGGTCGTGAAACCCAACCATAGCATAAGTATCAAGTCCTCTTTAGCCCATACGCCAACAACCACTTACTCGGGGTTTAAGCTCTGTCACTCTCGCAACCAACATAAGCGAATCATGAACATATTGCAACACCTACAGCGGGGGGGACCCTCCATTTGCGCGACACGGAGGGCACCGTAGGACACCACCATAAATAAAATATACAATCATACCCCAACAAAGATCATGATTAACACCCACAGGACAAAACGGATCTACTCAAACATCATAGGATAACCATAGATCATTGGAAATAATATATGGAGTTGAGCACCCATGTTAAGTAGAGATTACAGCGGGGAGAAGGGATGTTACACCGCTGCATAGAGGGGGATTAGTTGGTGGTTGACAGGTAGCAAGATTGTGATGTAGATGTCGTCATCACGCCTAGCCCCGGCGGCACTCTTGCGCCACAGGGGGAGACGGGGGAGAGAAGCCCCCTCCTTATTCTTCTTCCTTGGCCTCCCCCTAGATGCGGAGGAGAGAGTTCCCCTATGGTCCATGGCTTCCATGGCGGCGGAGGGGCGGGAGCCCCTCCGAGATTGGATCTCCTCTCTGCTCTCTTATGTTTCGCGTTCCCAGATCTGGCCCTTCACGGTTATTAAATTCCAGAGATCCGTAACTCCGATTACGCTGAAAATTTTACACGATTTTTTGCATAAATTATATTTCTTGTGCCAGAAGAAGGGACCCAACCGACTTTCGAGGGAGGGCATAAGACACCTGGGCGCGCCCAGGGGGTGACCGAGTGCCCTGGTGGGTTGTGGTCAATGTGGGCCCAGTTTATGTTGGATCCAAGTCCCAAAAATCACAATATTCAGAATAATATCCATAAATTTTTATCGCGTGTGGACTTCGGTTATATGGATTTCTGCGAAAACAAAAACAAAAAGCAACAAACAGAAACTGGCACTGGGCAATGGATCAATATGTTAGTCCAAAAAATCATTATAAAATGTTGACAAAAGTGTATAAAAGTTGTATAATATTGGCAGAAACAATCAAAAAAGTATAGAACGATGGAGACGTATCAGCATCCCCAAGGTTTAATCCTGCTCGTCCTTGAGTAGGTAAATGATAAAAAAGATAATTTTTGATGTGGAATTGCTAACTAGCATAAACTTGATCAATATCTAATCATGGCATGATATTAAGAACAGTAAGGATTCAAAAGCATAGTCATAATTTGACATAAAGACATCAAATACTCAGACATCCCAAACAAACAGTGGTCGTTTTTCAAAAATATCAATGAAAAGAAAGCTATCCCTACAAAATCATATAGTGTTGTAATGCTCTGTCTTCTTAACACAAAGTATTTATCATGCACAACCCCGATGACAAGCCGAGCAATTGGTTCATACTTTTTAACCGCGCTTCAGCCTTTTCAACCCTCATGCAATACATGAGGCCAAAGCCATGGATTTAGCACTATGGTGGAAAGAGTATGGATGAAGGGGTAAATATAAAGAAGACAAAAAAGTAAGAAAAGATCTCACATCGACGCGGTATAACCAACGGGCTATGGAGATGCCCATCAATTGATTTCAAGTGAGGCAGTAGGGCTGAGCAATGATGCACTAAGAGCATAAGTGTACCAAAGCTCAATATGAAAAACTAAGTGGGTGTGCATCCTATCCTATAATGAAAAATTCCCCCAGTATATGAAAGTGAACAACATAGGAGACTCTTATATGAAAACATGGCTGTTGAAGAAGCAAGTGTGGAGCTAGCATGCCCCTCTCTTTTGATTTTTTTTTCTTCTTTTCTTTCTTTTCTTTTTTTCCTTTTTTTTTTTCTCTTTGTCCGGAGTCTCATCCCGACTTGTGGGGGAATCATAGTCTCATCTCTTACCATCGCACTGGAAGAAATGCTCATAAAAATCGAATAATGGATTGATCTATCACACTGCTCATTTAACAATTAACTCAAAAGACAAGAAATAAAAATTACAACTCCGATAACGATAACAAAGTATGACTCATACTGAATGTCTTGTCCG